>OU895878.1:26851590-27460090 GCA_917627325.4 Chironomus riparius
ATCGTAACTACAAGATTAAGTTATCGTTCATCATCGAAAAAGCAAGAAGAAGGCAAAAAATAAACGAGAGATGAAATTTTCGACAAGAGTGTCTTCTTATGTGAGGTAATATAATATTCATAAAGTATTGTATAAACATACCCCTGCCCATATACGCTAAAAGAAATGCTTCAATTAAAAATAATTTATGGATATAAAATGGATAAAAAAGTAAATTGAAATCATTCATCAAACTTGACGAAAAATAAGTGTTCAATAAATAATTCGGGGGGACTTGATGATAATTCGGACAAAATTTATGAGATTCTCTGCGACAGTCTTCAGATTCGCCTTAGAGTTATTTCTTCACAAAATGAGCAAAAAGTTTATTTATTATTTCAGTTTTTTTTTTTTTTGATAATAAAGAGACGCCCTCATTAAAAATTCGTCCAACACATAATGATAAATGACATGTGCTTCCTATCATGCTTGCACGGGATGAAAAAAAAATCATTTAAACGATTTTCATGCGTCTTAATATGATAAACGAGAGCGAGATTGAAAACGAAAGTTGCATTTTTGTTTTCTTAAATGAAATAATGTCGTGCAATGCCTTCGATGGTAATTTTTGGACTTTATAATTACACAGTTTCCCTCACATGATGAGATGACTTTAAGTTCTCGTTGTGTGGATGTCTTTCTATACATATGTATATATATATATCCCTACATTCGTAATTCAATCAAATATTTAATATCATATATGTATAATAATTTAAAAACTTAATCTCATATTATTTATCAACCTTCAAATGACTTTATTAAATGTGAGCGTCTTTTTGAAACCTTTAACATTCTTGCAGATCAAATTGATGGATTGTCTCGCTTGTTTTAATTCGTATTTCTTTTCTTTATTTTAATTCATCTCTTTTTCTCTTCTCATTTTCTTTAAAATTCTTGTTTCTGCTTTATGAATTGAATTCATCATTTTTTTTTTGATATTGAAATGTATATTTGATATTACATGAAAAAAGTAATAATATCATTTCACATTCAAAAAGATGACGAATGGAATACAAACCTGTTTCTAAGATTTATTTCTTCTTAAATTGAAGCAAAATTTACATATATCTCAATATAACGTTGATCTTCATTTCTTTCTTTTATTTGACTATAGAGGAGAAAATTGCTTTCAATTTAAAGATGACTAGGTTTTTTTGCCTCCTATCTCGTTCGTCAATAATTTAGAGCATCATATTGTAGCCAGTAATGAAAGTTTATATTATAAATGAACAGTCTTTTATGAAACTTGTCGATATCAGCTAATCAGTTTGAAAATATAATTTATAATTTTTAAATACATTTTTATCATCAAAAACCAAAACTGCTTTCGAAACAGTTACGTTAGAAAGCTATTGAGGTTGGGAGGAGATCCAGGTGCATTTTCACAAATATATCTTTTGCCTGCATGAACTTTGGTCATTTTAATTATTTTTGGTCATTTTTAATAACTTATTCTCATCTTTGCTGACCATCTCTCACCTTGTTAAATTGAAAGCTCAGCTTAATCTTTATAAATTGGCAAGAAATCGAAAAATGGAAATAATTTGAATGAAGGATTTTTAATGATGATGATGATGGGTTCCTATTGCTCCACTATGAAGCGTAGGGCGTCCACAAAGCATTTGAATCGCACTCGATTCTGGGCCAAAGCTGCTATTTTCTGCAGCTTCTTGTTCTGTTGTTCCGCCTCCCGTTCAACAGTTGTACGCCAAGTAATTCTTCGTCGGCCCCTAGTCCTATTTCCTTGGACATTCCAGAAAATCGCTTTAATGATATCGAAATTAATAAACTGGGATCCTGTTTATTTTCTAGACAGCTAGAGTAGCCAAAGTTTGTTGGTTGGTGACATGCTTTATTGGTATACAATTCACTAATCTATGGCTGCTGTTAAGATTTAACACTGTTAAGATCAAAACAAAAAAATTAAGACTTGATTATAGTATTCAAAACTATGAGTAGTGACACACTGCTGTAAAAAATACTAGTGTTGCAAGTGCTTTCGATAAAAAGATGAAAGTGTGCCTAGTCCTGTCTAACTGTACATCATTAGAACTTTTATTATGTTGCATCTAAAGTTAAACGCGATATGCATAAGATCAGGGTCCAGTTTCTAGGTCTATCCGAGGCACCCTAGGACAGAAATTAATTTCGATGTACTAAAATAAAAATAATCGGATACTAGAGTGGGCTAGAAAACGGGTCCAGAATTTCTGCAGTTTATTATTTGAATATGCACAGACGATCCTTAGAAAACAACTTAACAAAGTCAACTTTTTGTAATGTTCATTTTTATGTGTTCACATTATCGCATTCATGTCAAATTTAAAGACTTGAAATATAAAACGCTCGAAGGAACAACGTCTCATTAAAAAATTTACTTTTTGCTCTTATCAAAAATACAAATAATTGAAATCGTTTTGAAATAAAAAAGCGTGTTTAAGTTATTGCATACCACCAATAAAAATAATTATTATTACGTGCCATTTTATTGTCAAATGTTTAATAATACAGCAGAAGCAATAAAAAAAGATACATTTCGAAACAAGATGCTGTGTAGATTTTAAATTTGGTAGTTTCAAGAAGTGTTTTGCTCCACATAATTTACCGACTTTATGCTTTACTTCAATTCATTTATTCCGTCTCTATTTAAATGTCTCAAAGGCATAGAAACGAAATAATGACAGGCTTCGGTTTTTTAACAATTCACCAATCTCTCTTCAATACTTATTTCTTCTATTTTTCCATCAATTTTCGGTTTTAGAAGCTATTCTCTATTTGCAACTAAAACAATCACTTTACCAGATGTAGGAAGGTAGAAAAGAAATGAAAGAAAAAATTGGCGTAATGCCGTTTCATGGTTGAAATATGTAACTAAGGTTCATCATGGATCAAGCGTGATGTCCTCAAGGTAATGGAAACTTGCTCTTTTTTTGCTCTCTACAATTTGAAGTCTCTAAATATATAAATATGTATAGCTTTATATACACAATGAAGATCAAAAGTGTGCTCATTATTGCGCTACATTCTTTTTCCTTCTTATTTTCTTTGTATACTTTCATACAATTTAATATAAAACTTACAATGGCGATGCTTTACTTTTCTATCTAATGCACAAACGTCGTCGATGTCATAAAGATTTTTCTATCCATATGCATATTACAATTATAAATCTGTAAATTATGAACTCTATCGGAAAAGTCTAAATGCGCGACGTATTCATGCAGCCGTAACTATGATCTCGAGAAAGTATTTTACTATATGAATACGTACATAGAGTTTATAATAATTTCCCGGTGGTCTCTCATATAAAATCAATAAATCAAAAAACAATATTTCATGGCATGAAATACATGGCTCAATTGAAATTGCAGAAAACTGCATATAAATAAATTTTATAAACAAAACAAGCAAAAATAAAAAATAAAATAAAACATGAAATTTCAATTGCACTAAAGAATTTGAAAAATTTTTTTGTTTGAATCTTGTTTGTGCATGTTGCCATCATCATTAATAGATGGAAGTCAAATGGCTGCTTGTCTGTGTTGTGCTCATATAATAAATGACTATGTTTAAAAAATCTTTCAACAACTTTTCAGAACAAACAATTTTATCAATATCGAGTTGTTTGGCTTAAGGTGATTCAGACTGCATACTCATATGAATGAAGGGTATTAATTAGACGTTAATAAGCCGTGACGACAATATTTTGATTGAATGTGAAGTAATCAAATGCAAAGTTTTTAATTGTAATGAAATGAATTTCAACTGTTATTAGTTTTCTTGTTACTGACCATGTGCAATATCTTGTGCCTTCAGTCATATGTAGGTTGACTAGGTTAGGGTGACTATCGATTTATTCCATAAAAATTCCAAGACACTCCTTTGAATCTACACTTTGTTGAAATCTGAACGTGAGTATAGTGCAGATGGAAACTCTAGATATAAGATTTAAATAAGGATTTCTCAATGCACAATCTGCATTTCGATAATTTAAATTCAATCAATTCAATGTGGTCTAATTCTAAAAATGATTTTAATCATTCCAGAAAGTTGTTGCTAAGCTGTAGATCACTCAACAGTTATCGGTATGAATTGCTTGTTTTTATGCAAATGAGAATATAAGTAGATATTTAAGGCTTAAAAAATTAATTACAAAAGCTATCAAACATTTATCTGTTTGTTGATTTCCTTATTGTGAAAAGTGTTTCAGGCTCTTACATTACTTTTGAGCTGTAAAAAGATTGATTAGTATAATTAAAATGTTGAAATGTTGAAATTTTAAGGATTTTTATGTTAATTATAGTTTGTAAATCCTTGAAAGAAACATAAAATAAATAATCATTTTTAAGAAGAATGAGCAACTAGGTGTGCAAAATAGATTTTGTATAACTATAAATCCTGATGGATAGTCAGTTGCATGCTATCAGATTTATTAAGGAAATATTGATTAGCCTGAGGAGTAGCCACCTCAAAAAGTTTTATCGTTTATTGCGCCATGTTTGCATTGTTCCAGATATTATCATTTAATGTCCAAAGCAGGTTAAGCAGTAACAAGCAGCAAAAGCAAAAGCACTTCTCGTATTTATTTGCAACACAATTATTTATGCCTTTACTTAATTTTTTTTCATTTGTTGTTGTTCGACTCTGAATAATGGTAAAGGCACAAAGGCATGGGCATTTATTAGGATCACAATCTATAAAACTAGTTTAACAATGAAGCGAACAATTACTTTGCAAAATCTCTCATCGAACCGTCCGAGAAAATCAAGAACAGTTCTCTATTGTGAGTCAAAACAACCTTGTATACCGTTATCAAATATGAATTACTTTAGCGTACATAGCAATGTCTGATGAAAAAAAAAAATAATACTTTATATGAAAATAATAACGACGGCTCGAACCACACCTTTTGCAATATATACACCACTCCCGCTCGTCATAATCGCATCAGAATGTAATAGTTTTATTTATATATATCTTTTTAATTCAGTTTATATGTTGAGACGACGAAAAAGACTTGTATATAAACGTGTTGTGTAATATCACATTTGAAATTATAATTATAATACACGATAGATAGAGAGCGAGTTAGCAAGTAGCATGGAGTAAGAGAGAAAGAAAGATAGAAACCGATACAAGGGAGAATTTTTTTATCATATCAAAAATTTATTCATATACTAATTTAATGCGCATTGAGAGGAGATAGATTTTAATAGATTGCTGTAAATTAGCGACATATTTACAGGCATGTATATTGAGATCTACATGAAGGTCCCTCACTCAACGATGTTTCCGCAAGTATCTATCTGAATATGCAATAATTAAGTGAAGTGAAATATAGGGCAATAAAAACTCGAGCGCGGAGATAATCACTTTGATTAAATTACAGCTGCAAGCTTATAATGTCTAGCATCGATTCTGTAGAAAAAATTATTAGATGTTTTACGAGAATGATCAAAATCCTCCCACAAATACTCTTGCAAGCTGCAAAGCAGAAGGTGAACAAGTCTATCTTTTTGTGCTGCTTAGTCCGTGTGATAGATAAAGGCCTTTTTGCCAATGACATTCTAATGCAAAGTATAAATCTCAATTTGAATGTAATTTAAATTATAACTTTTCATTTTTTCTTACAACACGCGCGTCGCTCTATAAATATAATAAATACTGCATAGATATTAATGGATATTGAAGGAGAAAATGAAAGTAAAATGCTTGACCATTTGCACACATCACAATTTTAGTTTTCTTCTTATATTATATTCAATAGTGCTTTTCTATATTAATAAGTAATGTCTCTATGTCTTTACTCTATATTTTTTTTTTTCATTTTCCTTTTGTATTCATACATTTGCTATATTGTTGTATAGATGCAAGCACAACATGAAAGAGAAAACAGCCAAGAGTAAGTGAGAACGATATTGTAATTAAAATTATAAAAATAAATCACATTTTTATAGTGCTGATTACTATTAATCGACATAATCATTCAGCTTTACGGAATGCTACTACTCTACATACATGCCGCCCAACATTCAAATCAGGTAACCATTATCCAACCATATGAGCTTATTTTTACAGCATCAAACAATAAAATATAAGAGAAATTTAACTATTGAGATTTATCCTACGATTATGCATTTTTGAACTTCCTTAATGTGATCTGCAATGAATTCCAATTTATTTGCACGTATGCTGATTTTTAAGATTTTTTATGGATTTAATATTGCTTTATTGGGTGACCATATACTCTCTTATTCTCATTTTTGTAGACCCAACAATTTACATGATTTTTCGAAATCCTTATATAGAATCCAAAAACATATGGACATCCCGATATTAATACATGCATTTATCGTGAAAAATAAAAATATTTACAATGTTTAAAGGAACAAGATACACATAGTTAATGTTTATGACAGGAGTAGCATTCATAAACTATTCAAATACTCAATAAGTTATCTGAAATTGTTACAAGAATTGTGGTACATCATAATTATGCAAATTAGATAATTCATCAGTGTAAGCATGCATTACTAAAGGCTTTAAGAAAGGGAGCAAATAAAGCATTGAAAAATATTTTTTTTCATACTTCATCTGATGCAACATGAAACTGCAATGTACTTGAAAAATTTAAATTGCTTAACGAGTTTGTTTATTAGCATAATTTGTGGGTGCTAAACGAGCAAAATATTAAACTGATTAGTGTTAATTTTTAAATACATCTATTCAATAAAAAAAAATTAATATTTTCAATATCACTTTATAAAGTGAAAGAGATGCTTATGAAAAGGTTGAAAATTGTGTTACAGAAATTAATGATGGAGATATCACAAGGGCGACGATGAAATCATTGTGCTTATGAGTTGAGCTGTTTTTTTTTTTATTTTTGTTCTATGCTGAGTTTTTCGCTTTAATCATATTTGTGCTAAATTGACATCCTTGACATTGGAAATACTTGCAATAGCAAAACACTTGGATTTTTTTTTATCAAATAATCTACAACTTCATAAAAGTCTGTTCCACATTTTAAAAAAAAATCCATCTTTTTTTCTCGAATCCTTCTAAAGTTCATCACAATTATTAATGCCTCTGGTCTTTATCCCCCATTTATATTCACCTTGTTGGTCGATTCCAATAAATATTTAAATTTATAGTAGCACAAATATTTTGAAATATATTCGAAGACAATAGCATTTTCGAAATAATTTATTATCACATATAATGCACCGTATACCTAACAAGCTAAACCTTCACAATGCTTCTCTCAACACTTTACTATTGTTGTCTTCTTTTGTATCTTATCTGATATCTTTGAAAGAGAAATCAATAAATTATTATAATGGAGATATTTAGTTTTTAAAGATATAAAAAAATATTAAAATGGTTATTAAGTTCAAACATCCGTTTGCAACTAGATAGATAGATTTAAAGCCATATCGTTGCTTTATGAATGATTTGAATAATTTAAATCTAGATCAGGATGTTTTTGATTATTCTTCAGGAACTAAATAGCATTGAATTGAAACGGCTATTAATTGAATAAATTTCAAGTTAATCTACAGAAAACTGAGTATTTTAATATCCATACTCAATCCTTTGTTATATGAAAATGTGTTTTAATTCTAAAGTTTACTCTCATTTCCATAGCTATACTTGCTAGCATTATTTTTCTATTTATTTTCCTTTATTGTATTTAATTTTCTATCTTGGAGCAGTTAACAATTGCTCCATATTTCAAATTTGCATGCGCACATTTCAAGCGATGGGGCAGCAAGCAACAGCAGCATGATACTCATGTTGAACAAAAAAAAAATAAATAAATGTTTATGAATGCACATCGAATAGCGTAATGACTTGCGCGTACTTAATGATTTTAAATGTGTTTTGTCCTAAAGCGGCAACGCAGTTTAAAGCGCATTGCAATTGATTATTGTAGCTTAATATGTTCTTTTTCTGCTGAATATTAAATGCTAATTAATGTCTACATTTTCTACTTGTTGATTGCCTGTCCTTCTCACTCACTCATGCTTTGTAGCTATATATTCAATCAAAGTAATGGATGATGATACTGCTAATATTCAGTTTACTTCAACTTATTTCTCCTTATAATTAATTGAATGGGAATAAAGTGTTGTTATGGTTACAATATTTATAGCTCAATTTGTTGAGAAACAACTATAGCAACCGATAATTTATTATATTTTTTCTGTTGATTTTTCAAGTCAAATCATCAGTTTATTTGTGTAAATTCAAAGACTAGTCTTAATGGCATACGATAACAGCAAGCGTGCAAATGCATCAAGCCTCTCAACAATGTACGGAAGGTGAAGTATCAAATATCAAAATTATTATAGCTTTATAGTCATAATTTTTTTCGTCTGTTCCTTATTGATAGAATAACACACAACGAGAACTCAAGAATGATGAAAATTTGTTTCTGTTCCGATATGGACAAGTCAGTCCTTCTAAACAACTTTGATAAACGAGGCTGGATGCAAGTGACAGCTGATGATGATTGGAACTTTTATTGGGCTGGCACACAAACATGTAGAAATATATTTAGTGTAGATTCAGGCTATAGGATGCACGATAACCAGTATGTGTTGATTTGAATTGAACTCCTTATTTTGAATTATTGATTTTTTTTTAGAATTATAAATCACTTCCCTAATCATTATGAACTTTCGCGTAAAGACTTGCTTGTAAAAAATATTAAGAGGTATCGTAAAGACTTAGAACGTGATGGCAGTGCATTAGCGGAAAAAGTCAATGATGGCGGAATAAATGGTCCAAAATATTTATATCTCGACTTTATTCCTGTGACCTTTGTGCTTCCGGCAGGTAATTAATCTCATTAGCTTTAATTAT
This sequence comes from Chironomus riparius, assembly GCA_917627325.4. Lineage (NCBI taxonomy): Eukaryota > Metazoa > Arthropoda > Insecta > Diptera > Chironomidae > Chironomus > Chironomus riparius. Next base: position 26,860,501 of record OU895878.1, read on the forward strand.
ATTCGCTGCTACTGCTACACAAAATTTATTTTTCTCTAATTTACATGCCAATTTAGATTATAACATGTTTGTAGAGGAATATCGCAAAAATACGCAAAGTACTTGGATTATGAAGCCTACCGGAAAATCTCAAGGTGCTGGAATATTTTTAATTAATAAACTTAGCAAATTAAAGCGATGGTCACGTGAAGCTAAAACGTCATTTCATCCAGCAATTGGAAAGGAAAGTTACGTTATCTCTCGATACATCGACAATCCATTACTGATTGGCGGCAAAAAATTCGATTTAAGGCTTTATGTCTTGGTCACATCATTTCGTCCTCTCAAGGCCTATCTATTCAAATTGGGATTTTGTCGATTTTGTACTGTCAAATATGATACGAGTGTCACTGAATTAGACAACATGTATGTGCACTTGACAAATGTCAGCGTTCAAAAGCATGGCGTAAGTTAAATTCAACTTTTTCTTCTTCTTCTTATTGTTGCACGTAAGATTATTAAAATGGTACAAATTGCGAAATGTTTGATACAAAAATTAATCCCTGACTAGAGTACTCGCTCGTTAATTTTGATTTGCTAATTGACAAAAAAAAAAATCTAATTCAATTTCAAGGAAAAAATTCATTAACATTGAAAAGTTGATGAAAAATCTAAGAAACAAAACTTAAAAGATGTAATGATGTAAATAATGATCCACAATAATGCATAACATTAAGACTTAATTATATTCTTAAGAATCTTGAACGAGATAATATGCAATGAATATTGTCTATTAAACAGTATCATGTGCAAGAACAAGCACGAAGAAAAAAAAATTAATTTAAACATTTTCGACAGAAAACAACATTTGAAGCATTGATCTGGTTTTGGCGATTGAATATCTTGATTTTTGTTTCTTCTCTGCTTATTTCAAGGGCGAATATAACAACTTGCATGGCGGTAAATGGAGCGTACAGAACCTGAAATTATATTTAGAGGGCACTCGAGGCAAGAAAGTAACTGAAAAATTATTTGGTGGTATCAATTGGCTTATTGTGCATTCACTCAAAGCTGTTCAACCAGTTATGGCCTCTGATCGACATTGTTTCGAGTGTTACGGTTACGACATAATTATTGATAACAATTTGAAAGCATGGCTTGTTGAAGTGAACGCATCTCCATCACTTACATCCACAACAGTCAATGACAGAATACTTAAGTATAAATTAATTGATAATATTTTAAATATTGTGTTGCCACCAGACGGAATCCCAGAGTAAGTTAAATTCTATATCCGCGTTTAATTTACGTCTATAATACTCGATTTTTTCCAGTGTACGATGGAACAAGATTCCGAGTGCTGAGAATTTGGGAAACTTCGAATTATTAATCGATGAGGAACTTGCATCACAAACACAGGAAGACAACATTTTAGGAAGCATGACAACTGGGAAGCAGCGAATTAATAATCGGTGGAAATGAAGTTTAGAGAAATTTAAAAAAAAGTCCAAAAAATAAAGTTCTAGTCAAATTTTTATTATTTTCATTTGGATTTCTTTGTTTTCTTTACTTTACATTGACATTCGTATAATTTACATTTTTTGCAAATAGCTGGATGCTTTGTCTTTTCTGGTCCAATTCTACAGCATGAAACACATGGCATCTTCTCACTGCATCCAATCCTTGAACATTTTACATCCTTTTTACTTTCCTTGTTTTTGCTGCTAACTTTCTTGTTCTTTTGACAGTTACAACTTACACAGGAACAAGTTGGTCTACAGCATGTGATTGGAGTGCATGGTCTACAAGGTGTTGTTGGTCTACAACATGATCTGTTTCTTCCAGAACATGTGGATTGCAGACATCTTGATGAAATGGTTCCTGATACTGGTGATTTACAGCAGCACAAGGATTTTGTAGTCTTTGTGGTTGGTGTGGAACCCCGATTTCTTGACTTTGACTTAGAATCGCGAGTTTTTGACTTGGAATCGCGGTTTTTAGATTTTGATCGACTTCTGAATAAGCCCATTCTTTTGATTTTACTGAGCACGGAAAATTTTGAAAATGAGAAAATTGAAATTCCAAAATGATTTTTATTTTTTTTTAAGAAATCAATGACTTGCTTTAATTTAAAAATTTGATTCATGAATATCTCCCGAACATACAAAGAGCATGCTCAAAAAAGTGAGCATATAAGTGAGTCTACTCAAAATTACACTCATGCAAGATCATTCAATTGAGCATGCTCAGGAGTTCATTACGAATGTACTCATTTTATTTTTTTGCAAAAAATTTATAAGCTCACGTGAGTGCATTCAACGAGTGTACTCATGAGAATATTAAGAACATACTTATTTGACTATACTCGTATGAGTGCACTTACTGAACATTATCATAAGAATAATAAGAACATACTCACTTCTGTGTGACATAATTTTTTTTACGTTCTCATTTGAGTGCACTTACTGAACATTCTCATAAGAATAATAAGAACATACTCATGGGTATTTACTTTTATGAATACACTTCTTATCTCATTTTCGAAAATGTCGACTTACATAAAAATGTATTTTAAGCTTAATTTTAAGTTGGTCGACATTTTTCATAATATGTTCTCACGATCGTGCTCTGATCAACTCAAATATTTCATAAAAATATAGTTCAATTAAGCAGCGTATCAAACTTCAAAGAACTTAGTTTGCCTGAAATAATATAATAATTTACGTATGTGTTTTGCCATATAAAAATTATTATATATTTAAAGAAAATTGCTCCAAGGAAAAGTGTGAGGTGACAGAAGTTAAGCAACGCAATAGGTTTTTCTACAAGGATGGGTCACCGGTTTTTAAAACTTCCTTCTTAAGTATTTGAGATAAAATATTAATAAATAATTTCTAAACATTCCAAAATTATTCACAGAATTATCCTTATAAAACTCAAATTTAACTTAATTAATTTTTTGAATTTTGTGACTTTAACTGATTGTACTCATGCATGTGCTCAGATGAGCATATACTCAAAAATAAACTCACTGAGCATATATCTTTTGAGTATCCTTATGAGTATAAGCTCTTTGAGTATGTGTATGAGTATATGCTCTTTGAGAATGTTCATAAGTATATTCAATAAAAAATGTTGCATTAAAAAAATGTTGCGTGTGGCATGTTGCCTTCTCATTTGAGTATGCTCATGAGTTTACTCAGTGAGCTTAATGCATGTCAAATAGGAATGTGCTCACTGAGCATACTCAAAAAGGTACCGTGATCGCATCACTTTAATGTATGAAATGAGCACATTCTCACAAAAGTTTGCAAGCTCACAAATAATGTGCTCTGAGTATACTCATTGTATGTTCGGGTCTATGGTTGGATTTTTCTTTGGATTGCTCTTTAGCTCTTTAAAAGCTATGCTCCATAACTTATAAAAGGTCAGAAAAAGTCTATGAAAATTTGGTTGCCTAATGCAAATAATTTTTATGATATTTAAGGTAAAAGTAGACTGAAAAGTCTGAAGATGGTCATTGAATTGTTTACTGTTTTATGTTCATCCATATTTTAATAAGCAAGAGTTAAATGCCAATGGGTTATTGTGTTCAAAGGCTTATTAAAAACTAGAGTACTTAAAATAAATCATACATTTGTCGAATGTCTTGTTATTCCTTTTATGTTCTTTATTGTATTGGACATTTTGCCTCTCCTGCTGTCTAAAATGTAAGTAAAATTGAACTAGGAAAGACATAAATTAAAAGTGTGTCATTTTTTATTGTACTGTTCCTTAAACTCAAAGAAACTGCACAAAAATATGGGAAAGATCTCATTTACATAATAATAAGTTGCGATCCAATGAATCGTACTTTTTTTATTTTCAATTTCTCATTCGAAAAGTCATTCATAAATTCTCGAGATATATTCATAAATTGATGACAATTACATTTATGTACAAATGACACATGCGAATCATTAGATTATCCATTGACAGTGATGGATGAAGAAATGCAAATGAGAGTTTCGATTTTGATGGCAAAGTAATATAGTAGCTTCCACAGGTAGTCTATAACACTAGATATTCAATATTGTCAATTAGTCACACATGAAAAAACTGTTTCGGACATGAAAATTATTGATTCAAGATTAGATCATTGAAAAAGTTTCTTAAAAAATATCGTCATGTATGTAAGTCAATGAGCAAGTATCACATCCCCCTAATTACCATCAACCTAATAGGATATTCCTAAAGCAAAAAAATGCTAATGCAAAATGTGTTTGTGTAGGTAGTAAGATCAATAAAAATATCTGTTGAAGAACATGATGTTATGTATGTTTCAATCAAATGTCGTGCAGACTAAATTCACAAAGGAACAACGACAATCAATAAGTTAATAAATTCCTGTCATCTATTGTCTTTTATGCTAATTAGCAACAATATTAGGTTCGATACTGAGGAGAAATAACGTATCTGCCTTTATTTTATTGTACATATTTTATATGCATATTTAAAACGCGTTCAAATGACAATGTTTTTTTTTCTCCTTTTTGAATTGGCGAAACAATAGATGAAGATGAAAATAATCGTAAATATTGAAGTGAATGGATACAAAAGTAACAACGTTTATAGATGCCTTCATTATCATTAACCACTTTATCTTGCAATTTTCAAAAGAAATATCTTCATTATACACGCTTCAATAATGCCTTTTCGTTGTATGTATGTGTGGAAATATGCGCACATATTGCGACTAGTTCGATTAACATTAAAGTCCATGTAATTATGTGTATATCAAATATCATACCGAGTATCATACATTTTTATGATAACATGTTAGAATGGCGCATTTAAAAACTAGTTGGGACTTACATGTGGAATTCCCTTCTTTCAGGATTATTCACTTCAATATTTCAACACTATGCATAGTTTATTGTTCTATAACGGTTCAGTGATAGATTCTAGAATCATTTGATTAATCTTACCTCAATATAAATCTTAGATTTGGGATTTGATAAAGCTAGTTGCTCCTTTCTTATTTCTTAATTGTTCTAATGGATGTTTAAATAGCCCGAATGGCACAAGTCGGTTAATCGATTAGAAATTCGGCATCAAGCCATACTCTGGCATGATGCTAGATTTAAATCGAAACCAGCAGCATGTCAGAGTCATGCCAGCTTGTTGCCAAATTTCCATTCGATTAATCGACTTATGCTATTCGGGTAGGAGCTCTCAATACTTTTGGAATCCTTAAAAGATTACAACCCAATCAAAAATGTTTTGACGACATAACGACAGAACAAGATTAGAAGGCATTTCTCAGTCTGGATGCTAAAGATTCAACTTTTATGCATGTATCAAGTTTCAGCATACAATAGCAAAATAAAGTTTGACACATTCTTTGAAAAGCGGAGCTTTGTTGTCATTATATGGAGAATAAAAATGGCTCAATTATCAAAAGATAGACAATAAATTTTCGAACTAATACAACATGAGGTACATGTATGAGCATCATAGAGTATACATGCTGTTCCTTAACGAAATAGATATTTGTTTTAAAGCAAAATTTTGCAATGTTGCGAAATCATTTAGTTGACATAAATGAAAATACCATTGGAGTATAACGAGATACGATTTTCCTTAATTTTCATAAAAAAGGTGTAACATTACTTCCATTCTTTTTAGTAAAAGTGAGAGGAAATTCAGCATGCTCGATAATTCATATAAATTTCAACACAATCATTAAGTGGCTATGTCACACATATCGAGCACTCTAAATGGACAGTAGTAGAGTTTTTCTTCGTTATTATTACAATTCTTGTAAATAAACTTGTTTTGAACTCACGTTAGTGAACTGCAAGCTCGAGTTGCAAGCGACTCCCTGTATTAATTATTCAACAATGCAATGATATGAATTTATGAACATTTTTTTTTATCAAATATTATTTTTTATTACTGCATTTATATTTTTTTTTCTCAGTTGAAATATAAGTCAAAGTTATGCAAAAGGAACACAATCCAGTGGAGACCTCTCAAAGATTAAATTTTAAGTTTGCAAAACTATATGGGCACAATTCGAACTATAACAGCGGATAACAATTTTGTTATTAGCACATGACGTTTGCAATTCTTTTAAGACATTTAATACATTTATAATTGAACGCCACTGTCTATTGAGTATATTTTTTTACTGACTCGAATAGATACAAAGGTGTGTCTATATAGGAGGTTTACTTTCATATCGGTAACAAATCTTCAATTGCAATTTCGAAGCAGCTGGCCGTTTGTAACTTGTAAAGCTCCGCATTTTCGTGTACATATTTTTATGTTGGTTAGTTATGAAAGTAAAATGAAAAAATATAGTAATAATAAGAAACATTGAAGGAAAAAAAAATGTATTAATAAAGTGCTTTGAAATCATTAAATGCTTTTCTTGTTAAATTGTTGTGCGAAACAAAACGCCCGAAAGCAAAGCAGACAACTTAGATTCACCGCTTATTTTTCAAACCTTTTTTTTATATTTTTTGATAATAGAACTTATTACAACATAAACTTTATTGCTAATGTTGTATGTTAAAGTGTTTTACTTCCATTCATTACTAGATGTACATTTTTCTAAAGAAAAAAATAAGGAATAATGCATCACATTATGATTCATGCAATCGATAGATGATTAGGAGCTATACAGACACTTCAATTCATTAATCGGCTATACAATGCACGTTGTTTCCCTTAAGCATAACGAATGTACAAAAAAAAATTATTACAACACTTTTTACAGTAACTCAGGTACTTGAATAAGTAGTCGGATGTACATTATAAATTCTTCGAGTCACAGCTTTGTCCAATAGAATTCATTTTATTAAGTTTAAGTTCTTGTTGATTGGTCTTGTAATTTGATACTTTATTACTTATATCCCGCTAAAATATTCATAGCTATTCATAGATTTCAAAATGCAGTAAATTAAGAAACAAAATCAGCATATGCAAATTTTAAACTGCTAATCAAAAAACAACCTCAGCATAATCAAATGAATTTAACCGAGCTAAACTTCCACATTATTAATGGTGAAAAATGAGAAGCATGTTGAGTGGCATGCTTATGCCAGAAATTTCAAATTTATTTAAAAGTACAACATTCATTTAATTGCCTATGTGTGGGCATTATTCCTTATTTACATTTGCGCCACTGACTGCAGACAGTATTGAAACTTCATTTTTAATTCATCTAAAATCTAAGCATAAATTAATAGCGAAAAAAAAATGCTAAGATGTCAAGTTATGTAATCTTGAAATGCATTTTTTCATTCTTCTTACGAGTCGGACTTGCAATAAGCTTTACTATCAACAATAGAGGAATGCAGAAAAGTTGTTTTATATGGAAATTAGACAATAGGCTTATAGCCTATACGTCGACTTCGAGACCAGTGGGCAAAAGTTATTACAAATGCCATAAAATAAAATGAATCATCAGCGGGTGTTAATTTATTGACAAGACTTTTATAGGAAACTAGAAAATTATTTTTCTATGCACTTTTTAGTTCTACATTAAGATAAAACATCCGTTTAATCTTTTCCTACTATTTGCATGTTTTCTGAGCTTATTGTATCAGTTTTTGTAGTTTATAGGAAGCAAATAGAAAGACAATAAAAAGAGGAAAATAAAAATTCAAGCGAACGTATGTACATGATCAGAAGGAACTGAAGGTTTCCATTGCTCCACTTATGAATAATTCATTTTAAACAATTGAAGCGTAAAATAGCAGCTTCATCACTTTTCATGTATCTATTTTAGCACAAAATCTGATGACGTGTATTTCATGTCCATAGTAATCGACGTAAATATATCCACGTACATACTGTATCATTATTTCCCTTCCTTGCGATTCATAAGTGTCTGATACATATTTTTTTTTAGAGATTTTAATCGATTAAAGTCTCTGTTTGTGCATTACATTTTTAATTATCGAAAAAATACCGTAGCGGTAAGCAAAATGAGGTTATTGCTGAATACGGAGAGTAAAAAAATAATTTTTTCCTTCTTTTAAAATTGAACAAATTTCAACTCAAGGCCTTTTGTTATTACAATTTCAGCAGTTCCAATTTATATTCAGACTAAAAATTGATGGTGTATTGTTTTTTTTTCTTCTTAAACTTAGCATTTCGATAGTTAATAAGGCTTCAATCTCAATGAATGTCAGTTTCATATAACAATTAACCATGAGATGATTCAGAAGCAATTTTTGTTCACTTAAACGTTATCCGAGAATAAATAAGTGTTTTAATTAACGTTATAATCGATTGTTATTTAAATTGAGGAATCATTTACTGCTTCAAAACAAACATCAATGTTGTTTTTTTTTGTCTGATCTTGTAGTTCCGTATGCTTGGATGTTCTTCAATGTTAAGTAAGATCATCACATAAGGATGACTTTTTTTTGATTTTTTTTAAGCTTTGGGGCCGTTCACTTATTACGTTCGCATTTTAGGGGGGAGGGGGGGTTTGAAAAATTGGAACAAAATGTAACATTTGGGGGGGGGGAGGGTGTCAAGAAGTATGTAACGTTCAAACTGTCGTCTGTCTTTTAAAAAAAGTTCACGAAAAAACAAATTCACACCAAAAACATTTTTTTAAATTTTCACGTTTTTAATGATAAAATAAATTATGAACGTTCAAGGGGGGGTTGTGAGTTGTAACATATTGTAACAAGGGGGGAGAGGGGGGGGTGAAAAAAGTCGTTATTTTGCGTAACGTAATAAGTGAACGGGCCCTTTGTAGTTAGATACAGTTCTTGATAAAATGCTTAGATTTAAATAAGTATCTAAATTGTGTTTCATAGTTCATAGTTCATCATCCCGTGATAAGTGAACGAAGCCTTACATGCTTTGAAAACTTGCGAACTGTCTTATTTTTTTGCATACTTATTTCTCTTTAATAAAAACGAAAAGATCATCTTGTCTATACATACTCTCAATCGCAATTTCATCTCTACATTTATATCTGACAGTCAGACAAATTTTCCTTCAAAATCATCACAAATTTTAACGCAACTCATCAAAGAATAATTTTTTTTTTGATATTTTTATGAATATTGCTTCTTTCTTTCTATTGAAATCTATTCAATAGTATTGAAAAGAAATGTAGCACGTGCCGTGATCGTGACGTCACAAAAATCGTTTGTAATTCATTTTTCCTATCATCATGAAGTTTGATATTTAAATAAATAGTGCTGCAAGCGGTTTTGTAAATCTTTCTGTTGATGGTAACTGCAACTAGTTTAATCGAAGATCGTGAAAAATGTAACAGAAGTGAAACAATAAGAAACTGAAGGTGATCTTTATAATTATGAAATATTTGAAACAATACAAAAGTGCAATTGGAATTTTTTTTACGGGAGCAAATCGAAGAAGATATAAATCTATTTATTCGTTCCCAATTCATACAAATAATTTCTTTTATCATTTTATCACATTTTTTTCTGCTCTCTATTGAATGAGAATATTTTTAGGTCATTTTATCATGATCATTGCTGTATGCATTTGCTCTTCATTCTGTCTTTTACCATGGATGCATTATTTGAATTAAACTCACCATAGGTCGCCTGAATTTTATTATAAACTGCTTCTGCTTCATGACTGTAAATGTTTCATTGAGAGAGTCGATAAGAATGAGCTACCATTTAGCCGTTAAATGTAAATTACTTTCATGAAAGTTATAGGTATATATGAGAAAATTAAAGAATGCATATTTAAAGTGAATCGCGATAATAATGAAAGTAATGTCATGACAGCAAATTTGCATTCCAAACCAGATTCTTTTTTTTTTCAATTAGCAAAATAAAAAAGCGTTTCATCAATTTATTAATAAGATGTGGGTTGGCTTGTGTATTTCTACAGGCTGGATAACATGCGAACTATTAAGAATTTTAAAATATAGTAAGTTTGTATCTGTTAGTATTAGATGTGTAGCCAGGAGCGAGACTTTTGTTTATTTGTATCCTCATCCCTTAGTGTGACTGAAGTACGACGGCATGAAGTGTCCAATCAATTTGAAACTTTACCAGAATTAAGTCCATATTACGTCCAATTGCGTCCAACAAAAAAATAATTGTGTCCTACTTCCTGTGGCTGGATATAGCAGGTTCCATTTTTGGGAATTATGCCGTCGTACTTCAGGTTTTAAAACGGCATCATTTCCAAATATTAACTTTATTAGACATATTATACATCAAAATTGATCTCTTAATTACGTCCAATTGCGTCCTGCAAAAATTTTTGGAATCGGATATAACCAGCAAGAGTTATGGACTGTCAAAGTTTTGGACAGTACTACTTGTGGACCAATATTTTTTTGCCCAAATCCTATCATGCTATATATCAAAACACGTCTACTTTTCCTCAACAGCTTAAATCTGATGGAATTATTTAAGTCCAATTCATTTTGGACCTATGGCAGTTCCAGTTCCATCTCGTACTTTAATATCACCAAGTGTTCAAAAGTTGACTAGCGGCATGTTGTATATCAAAAAATATCTTTTTTTTTGTCAGTGTTTCTAATCTGACGGAATTATCTTAGTCCAACCTGTAGTTTTGGACATATGGCAGTTTCAGTGTATTTTAACCTGTACCTGCACATATCGAAAGTTTTACTTTTACCTGTTTAATATATATTTTGACAGAGATTGTTATTACTTTATAATATCAATTACAATCTTATAATTTTTTTTTCTGGAGTTTTCTAAAAAATTTCCGATATTTCTAGTCCTATTTTGTGATTAAATAACTCAGAAAGTAAAATAGTTATCAAAATAAAGTAAAAAGTATAAAAATTGCTAACATAGTGGAAAGTTTTTCAAATGGTTTTTGCAAGATAATTTTCTTATGGAAACTCGGAAAATCACTTTGAATGTAGAGAAAAATTAATATTTTATTCTCCCTTTTATTCATTGCAATTTTCCCAATAATTTTCCCAATACGGAAAATTTTCTGATGATTGATATCTATAGATATCACAATAAGCTAAAATTTGTCACTATTTTCATAATTTTTTGTCAACTGGTTTTTTCGGAAAATTGATTTGAACCAAAACTGAAAAAATTACTGATTTTCACATTTTCTTGTTTTTTTGGAAAACTATGATAACATTTGAAAATCTAAAGATGTAGTTTTGTAGCACATAACCTTAGCCATAATTTCCAAATTTGTTGATGGAGTAATAACAATCTCTGTCAAAATATATATTTGACAGGTAAGAGTAAAACTTTCGATACATACAGGTACAGGTTAAAATACACTGAAACTGCCATATGTCCAAAACTACAGGTTGGACTAAGATAATTCCGTCAGATTAGAAACACTGACAAAAAAAAGATATTTTTTGATATACAACATGCCGCTAGTCAACTTTTGAACACTTGGTGATATTCAAGTACGAGATGGAACTGGAACTGCCATAGGTCCAAAATGAATTGGACTTAAATAATTCCATCAGATTTAAGCTGCTGAGGAAAAGTAGACGTGTTTTGATATATAGCATGATAGGATTTGGGCAAAAAAATATTGGTCCACAAGTAGTACTGTCCAAAACTTTGACAGTCCTTAACTCTTGCTGGTTATATCCGATTCCAAAAATTTTTGCAGGACGCAATTGGACGTAATTAAGAGATCAATTTTGATGTATAATATGTCTAATAAAGTTAATATTTGGAAATGATGCCGTTTTAAAACCTGAAGTACGACGGCATAATTCCCAAAAATGGAACCTGCTATATCCAGCCACAGGAAGTAGGACACAATTATTTTTTTGTTGGACGCAATTGGACGTAATATGGAATTAATTCTGACAAAGTTTCAAATTGATTGGACACTTCATGCCGTCGTACTTCAGTCACACATCCCTTAGGCCATGCCTAATTTTCGAAGCTTTTTTTCCGTGTCACCGTTCTAGTTACGAAGCTCGGTTCGTGTGCTGGGTGTAGTTTTGAGGTCTTTGGCACAGAATCTGCCTCCTTTGCTAGGTATACAAGGATATACTAGCATCTAGATGACTTCCTTACATCATTTTGCGCACACGAATTGTCACTAGGTACATTGCAGGGTAGATCAGGTCAAATGACGTACTCGTGTCTTTGAAATGTGCATAACTTGCAAGTGGTTCGGATCACACTATAAACTGTAGGTCTAAAGGGTGTGGTACAATAGATTCTGTTCTCATTTGAATCACAGTGCCTCCAGCTGAAAGGCTGAGCTCTTCACACATTATTATTATTATTATCCTCATCCCATTTACAAAAAAACTTAATGTTGAAAACTTTTTAAACTTTTATGAGCAATAACAATGATCAAATTTTACTGCAGCACTATATTTGATATGGATATTCTGGAAGACTACTGCTGCATCTAATTTTAAAGAATAAAATTGCTTTTTAAATGCAAAGTTTTAAAATTCTGCTTTTAGATGTGCCCAAACTATGTATGTACTGTAAGAAATATCTTGTGACAAATTAAATCTTAAAAAAATGCTCCCACTCATAAGTAGACCATCTTACTTCCGCGAATTATTTATTTCATATGTCATCTAATATTTTATCGTTTAATTAACAGTGCCTTAAACACAATAAATGTTAAACTAAATACTCATAAATTTATAAATGTAGTTTTAAGGAGTAGAAAGTTATCATCTTGTTAATCACAATCTGCTTCGTATCAGGATAGAAAATTATTACAAAAGACAACAAGAACTTATAAAATCACAAGCGAAAAACAACTCGCTGGAAGCAAAAGCTTAATAACTTTGAAATAATATACTCATGCTTGTTAATGGTAACTTTCTTTTAAGCAACAAGACTTTAATAGTAAAAAATACTCCAGTTTTTCATTGCTGCTAAGTTAGCCATAAAATTGCATCATATAATATTTGCTGGAGCGGTTTCATTGAAGGAATAGTTACCGATAAAAATGTTATAGATGTCTTTGAAGAAATATCTACTAATGAGGATTGATGCTAATATCATCAATCTGTAATTATCCATTTATATTGCCGGGTACTTTAGATTATTTTCCTTACTTTATCATGAAACTTAATGCGATAAAATTGAACATTCCGTGTTAAAAATTTATTGATCTTAAGTGCCAATTTCTCCAATGTTTTCGGAAATGCAACTATTTTATTACTTAAAGCTTCCTAAGAAGCGCTAAAAATGCGATAACTTTTGTTACTTATCGATGTGAAAATTACATAACCATCAATGTAATAACTAAAGCGTAAAAGCTGTTAAAAATTTATTAAATTGCTTTAAGTCGTTCATTTAATAATTGAATTTTAATTTAATCTGTTATACAGTAAAGATGTGTTGCGAGGTGATAATAATAGATTAAATAAAGTTGTGTGTGTAAATGTCACAGTTTTATAATTTTTATTGGAAGTTATGAGAGTATTGAATCCCCAGCCATTCACATAAATATTTTTAACATATGCTCATCTTCAAAAATGTATTGAATGTTTTAAAGCACACATATTTTATTTCATTTCGTTGGGATTAGTGACCCCTCTTCTCGCATTTTCACGTTTCTTTTTCTCTTCATTTCTAAACGATTTGTGTACATATTTGCTTTGAACATACGAAAAAGTTACAACCGTGACGATATTGATAGAAATACTAAAATAGCTCTCTCTCTTTAAACACAATGGACTGCAAGTGTATACATAATTAAAGTAAATTAAGTTTTGAAGATTCCCGCCTTCTTCATTTCATATTCCACCAATGAACATGAAGCGATTAGGTGCTTAGATGATTTTAACGTTTAGTTTTTTTTCGATATTTGCTGAGTTTCATCTCTATCTGCTGCAACGTGATTCTCTTTATTTATATATATATATATATATATATATATTGAATAATTTTCCAGCATGTTTGTTTGAATGATTTTGTTCATTTTGTTTCAGTAGCTAATATTGTTATTAGCATCTATAAAAATGTATTTGAAATTATTTTCGATGCAGATATTTATTTTTAAAAATTTAGCATTTTTGAAAAACGTCAGTCAATAGAATTATGTGAATATCCAACAGCTTTAGTCTATTAAATAAATATTAAGAGTTAAAAATGTCGCCAACAGTTCCCACATACGCAAAGATGACACGAAAGAAAAATTCAAATGCAAAATTTAATTATATTAAGTTACTTTAACACTAGCAGTGTTTCTTGCAATAAAAAGCGACAAGGTTATAAAATCAATGCATAATTAAATTATTTAAAACACATTGGATATAGAAATTTCTTCATCACTTGATTATTATTCTTACGATTATTAATATTTGTTATTGCATTCCCGACTATCATTGTGAGGTAATTTGAATACATTAAAATATATTAAAATGTATAATTTTCTCAGTTTGTAACGACGAAATGGATCTCCATAGTCAAACTATTTTAATTAGAATTTAATTGACAGCATCCATATACGAGTTATAAAGGCATTAACATGTAGGTATTTAAAACGATGAAAATTAGCTATATTCACACATAAATATTAGCAATATTTTTCACTCGCTCTCTTTAACATGTGAGTAGACTCAAGTAATATTGAAGTATGGGTTGAGGATAGTTTAAGTCTCATCAATCGCTTGCCTGCCAACATTAAAGAATCACTCTTTTGCGCTCTTTAATGAATCTCAGAAGCTCGGTCATAAATGAAGTGCACAACAAACCACTTAAAATAATAAGTAAAATCTCTTACATGATGATGACTTTAGAGAGTAATGTGATGTGTTCGTGTGATCTAAGCCTGATGCCGTGAATTTATTGCTTTTTTAATTATAATCTTAAATTAATGTGGACAATGTGGATCAATACAAAAATTTATTTTCATCACTAATAATGCTAAAAGAAACTCGCTATATAAAGTATTTGCATTTGTATAGGAAAAAAAAAGAAAAAAAAACTTGAAGTCAATGATATGGAAAAATGTTATCTCGTCACAAGAAATTGATTTAGTTTCACAACATTAAAAAAATCCGAGCGTCTCGTTAAATTAAAAAGAATCACTTTCACAAGCTCATGAAGAGGCAAAAAAGTGCTCTAGTTTCACTGCGCCTAGGCCCAAGAGTAAATGCGAATATGAAGGAGAGAAAAAAATGACGGTGAAACGAAAGTGAAACGTTTAAACTTGCGTCGTTGGACTTTTTCACTCTTATCATTATCATTTTTACACATATACACATTTAAACATGTACTCTTTGATTCATGTCTTCATGTTTATGTCGTTACAGATCACTCTAGTTGAGCTACATGAGGAAATTAAGAAAAAAAAGACGAATGATCGAACGAAAAAAAAAACATACATACATCAGTTTATTGATTCGATGTGAAACATGATCTGATTGCGGCATGCTGTGAAAATAGAGAGTTTATTATTTAGTTCGTATGGGTCAAAGGGGGATGAGCAAAGAGCTTTCCAAACGATAATGTTTAAATGATGATGACGATGATGATATAATACACTTGCTCTAATTTTATGCATCAGATAGGTGCAATAAACGACTTTAAATAATATTTTTTATTTCACTAATGAAAGTGCTGCTTCATATTAAGGTGGAGAAATGAAATTGAAAGCCGTATTTTTATTACTTTATAGATTTGTTAATTCGATCAAGTGAAATAATTGATTAAATAATTTTTTTTTTATATGGCAAAGCGCGTAAATTTTTC
The DNA here is from genome assembly GCA_917627325.4 of Chironomus riparius. Taxonomy (NCBI): domain Eukaryota; kingdom Metazoa; phylum Arthropoda; class Insecta; order Diptera; family Chironomidae; genus Chironomus; species Chironomus riparius. The sequence continues at coordinate 26,876,172 of OU895878.1, forward strand.
TCAACTGATGATGCGATTGATGCTGCCTTTTCTGTCTTTAATGAACGATTTTTTTAAACTTTGTTTTTTTTTCTCTTCATAATACTTTTTTTTCTATGTGCATTGAATTTTACACTTTAATTGGTTCAGTTTTACAAGCTTCAATAGAAAATTGAAGAAATCTCTATTTTTCGCTTGATTCGTTTTTTATACTTTTACATCACTTTCAATCAAATTTTGACCGCTTTTGTCATCATTCTCGCTTTCAATCTCAGTTTCAAATTGAATTTTTACGCTTTAAAAATGTATCGCAAATCAACTGTTGAAATTTAAGTAAAGCTTTACATAAAACCCTCTAAATACCTGCTTCAATGCTTTAAGTAAAAAGTGAATTGATTTTTTTTGTCTTGACAATCGGAAGCAAAGTATTTAAATAAGTTGGCAAGAAGATTTTTCAACTAATTTCAATAATGTATTTGGAATAGTTTTCGCTTTCACTTTGACGAAAATTTTCACGGAAAATTTATGGCTTTAATTTTTTTTTCCTCTCATTGACTTCTTCTTTTCAATATTATTTTAACATTTCACATCCGTTACGTATATTCATTTCGATACGACAAATTGGCAAAAGCTTTTCAATGAAAGTTGAACTTTTTAACATTTTTAATCGATAGCAAAAAAATTAATAATAAAAATTAGCATGATGAGATTTTGCTCCGGATTAAGTACAAGATACATGTTTGCAAGCGAGAAAGAGAGATTTACATAAACTCGAAATCAAATGCAGCCAGGATTGATATAATTGTAATGACGCGGGATCATACCCAGAAGGAATCACAGGAATTAGAAACATAGAATTGTATGAATTTGCATTACCGAATTGAATTCCTTTGGTGGAATCGAGTAACAGTCAAATCATGGATTCACTATGACTATATCCAGACACCATCTATGATAATTATGAGACTAATACTTAGATCCAGGCATCTGGTTAACAACCCTGAATGCAACATCATAGAGCTAGAGATTATCAATTTTGAAATCTATTTATCGCACATTGCAATCATAATTTGCATAAATTATCTTCAACTGTAACTCAAAATGACGTTTTATGAAAATAAATAAGTAGTGTATTGCGGAGAAGCTTGCAAGCGAAGCACAAGCATGGAAGAAGGGGAAAAAGAATATTGTGTAAAGTCGTTCGTGTGTGCAGTGATTATCGTTGATATGAAGGCGCGCGAAATATTTCACGATCATGCCAGAAGCAACATTCATTAAAACTGTACCACATCGAATTCGCTGATGCCTTCAATGAAAATTTTTTATGCATTATTGCACATTTGGGAGGAATAATGAAACTTGTTTCAATTTATGTAAATGAAAGAGAATTTTTTTCTCTGTCTCTGTCTCTCTCTTTTTTCCTCGCACTTAATTCAGCACTCAATATACAAGCCTCTATATGTACATATACACGGTGCGTATCCAAGGATCTGTTTATGCAAATTTTATATTTTGGCATTGATAAATGATGGCAGATTATTGAAATATATTTACGCAAATGGCCTTAATTTACGATCATATAAAGCTCTAGTTTTTCGATACAAAAACTCATAAGCTATACGTATGCATATTCATATAAATTGACTTCATTGCTGTTCATTACTCGCTTTATCCGGAAAGCGAAAAAAAAAATATTCATTAACTTTATTTTTCAGTTTAATGAATCCTTGTGATGGCAAAATCTGAAATTTATTCATCGACATGAAAAATTGATAATAATTCTCAATTAAAATGAGACTGCGCGGATAGCTTTTGATGCTTGAGCTTTATTGCAATATGCTCTTGTTTTTATTCATATAAATTTATTTTCATTTCATTTTTTCTTTTTAAATTTCTCAAACGTTGTCCAAACATACTTCCTGGATAATGCATTTAGAAAGACAGAAATTTTTTATAGATTACATTCGAAGTATTTTTTTATATAACATTTTCTTGAGTTCAGCCCCAATGTAAACTGAGAAAAACCAAGCAAAAAATGGTATTAATATGTTTAAATGAGATATATACATAGAAGAAAAAAAAATAGCAATGCACTTCTTAGAGGTAGAAAACGGACAAAAAGTGAAAATAAACTAAAGGCGACTGCGAAGAGTGAGAGAAGGAAAAAAAGAGAGCATGTAGGTGGACATTTTTATTTACAAATATTTAATGTTGAATAAATGAGTAAAGTAGAGTACATATCGTCGAATTTATAAATGTATACATGCAAAAAAAAATCCATGGGCGTACATGACGATTCCTAATCGCGATCTAACAAATTTAGAGCATGCTTCGCTACGCCTGTGATTACAAAAAGTAATGTTTTTATAAATATTGTATTTTTCTCTCTTTTTCCTGCAAGTTATTTATGAAAGAAAAATTGCAAATTTGTGTCCGTGGACTGGATGACTTTGGCGCATTTACATCTTCAATTGGAATGTTTGATAAAATTATCAGTAGCTGCAATATTAGAGGGTCGTTAAAAAATTCGACACTCATTGCTAGGGATTAAACGACCATACTTAGCATACCAGCTATTCCGACTGGCTATTAAAGTTCCAAAATCAAGCTACATACAATTAAAAAAAGAATGCAATTCACTCAATAAATATTGAATGTCAATTCTATTGCAAATAAGTGGGCATACAAGTTAGATAGACTGAAAAAGTATGAGCAGCAACACATTTTTTTTGAGGAAATGGCGCTAAAAGTATATATTATAGAGCAAAAAATATTATCAAGTACCGAGGAAAAATATTCATGGCAGCCATGATGTAAGTAACTGTGAGCATAAGGAAACAATGGATTTCACCGTAAAAATATTATTTCATAGATTCATAGCTTGTACTTTTTACATAGTGGAGAGAAAAAAAAATAGATAACTAAAGTCCGTAGGATTACAATTGAAAGCCACTCGGCTGCAATTTATTTGTACAAATTCATCGTCAATTAAAAATTGCAAAGATAACTCTTTCCTGCTTCTTTGCACATTCGAGTGTGCCGTAGCTGACCATTACAATTTCTCAAAGTATATATGAAGAGAATCAAAATAAAATAAAAGAAAAGAAATTTTGCTCGATATTTTAGCGAATTTGTTCTACACAATCTATATTCGTTAACCTTAATTCCAGTTAATTTTTTGAATATTGAAAGTATCTGTTTCCATTCTATTAACCTGCATCAATTCAAGTGGCTTACTTTTTTTTGACAAAATTGACCATAAGAAATCTTAATTATATTGTTTTGAATTTCCTCTGAATGGACTATAAAATGTGAAGTATATTACAGAGTAAAATAGGTTTGACTATATTAATACATTTAATTCATGATAACTCAATCTGTTAAAACTATTGATGGTGGATAATTTAGTTCAAAATTAACTTCACCTCCATAATGAACACATTCGATTGATTAAAAAATGCGCAAAGCTATATGCAAACCAACCGAGGAAGTAAAATGAAAAAATTAAAATATGTAAAACTAGATCATGCATTCAAAAAGTCTCTCGTTTACGACGTATACGTAAATTAAAAAAAATGTATTTAACAATCAAGGCTATAAAGTTCGATAATAAATGAATTTCATTCGATATCTTCCTTGATTGTAGTTTTTTTTTTGTGTATTTGGAATATATTGAAGCATGAAATGACAGTGTAAACTACTTGCAGTAATTGGAAATTAATTGACAAGTCATGCGTGAATATAAGAATATGGTTTAGTAGACTCATTGAATATTTCATGAAATACATGTACTTATGTACATATATGAGTGAGTAAGAATTATCACATGCGGTGATGATGAATAGTATTGAGTAATACTGATAACGTGTAATTTCAACTTCTTGCATGTGAAAAAAGGAAAATACTTTCGATTCAACAGTAATAAATTTTCATCTCTTCTACGTCGTCCAGGAGACGATGACTGAAAATTGAAAAATAAAGTTATAATAATATGTGCTGCTGCTGCGCGTACAGGAGAGAATTTATATGAGAGAGAGAAAGAGAATCAATGATCAATGACTACACTGATATAAAACTATATATAAATTTGTATTACAGATTCCATACGTTGATGATCGAGCGACGAAGACTACGACAGCAACAGTGACGAAGAGAGATGCAAAAAGGCGAGAGGAAAAAATGTTCGGACAAAATCTTTAAAGAAGAAGAAGAAAGAAAAAAAAATTGAATAAGTAAAGACAACAAAGAAGAATTACACTGCTATAAAAAAATATAATACGTATAGTCACTTCATACAACACAAACAAAAGACTCGCGGCTCACTCAAATGTATAAGTGCTACACTTATTTGCTCTTTTTCTTAAGCTTTAATCTCAATGCTTTATTTTCTTTTATTACAACAATTTTTTTTTCTTCTTTCAGTACTCATACACTTACTCACTCCTGCAGTGGGCTCGCGCAGTTGTTATTTCATATTGTTGTTAACAAACTATCCAACCTAAAGTATGCTGGAAATTAAATCACATTTCAGTGGGTTTCTGTACTTGGTACTCGATGTTACACATTTGGATTGCGGAGAATTTTTTTTTCGTTTCGTTTAATTTTTTATAATATTTTTAAAAAATTTTGAGCGCGAATATTTTTGTGAATTCTTATTTTTTATCAAATTGACACAGTTTATAGATTCTAGAGTGCTAAATATTATAAAAGATCCTTAAGAACAATAAAAGTGATAAGCTGATAAAAAAATATTATCAAAAGTGGAAAGACAAAAATAAAAGGAAATAAATTCAAAAGATTTAAACGAGTGAGCAGAACAGAAGTTGTAAAAGCATTATTGTTACCATAAATATATTTAAAATATACATAAAGTACCACATGATATATAAAGTGCGATAAAGAAATTTAATTAAATTGACAAATAAAGAAAGTTTTATATATGCTTTTTAAAAAAGGAATTTTTTATTGAAATTTAAATAAGTGCAGTTTTTTTTTTGTATAATAAAGAGAGAGAGAGAGAGAGAAAGAAATAAAAAAGAAAAGAAAAATTAAATCGTTTACATTTTTTCGAGTCCAATATCATCATTCAGATCAATTTCTGATTTTTTGCTTTATTTAATTGAAGCAAGGCAAAAATAAAAATATATATATATATGAATGTGTATATGGGAAGGAATAAGTATTTTACAAACGAAGTAAGAGATGCCTTTTGTATGTTAACTTAAACAAAATACAAGCAGTTAAAGAAAAATAAATTTAATACATCAAGAATATAAATTTCATTTCATTTAATGCAAACGAAGTGAAACTATAACTTTGCATATCTGACCATATATGTAGAAAATAAATGAAGAAATGAACAGCATCATATAACCAGCGCAAAAAATATATATAAGAGAAATATAAAAATAACAGCCCGGATGAATTTAACTTTTCTTCAAGACACAACAAAAAAGCCGAAATTCTTATCCGCACGAAAGTAAAAATCACTTCATATATTAAAAAAAAAATATATTTATATATATAAGCAGAGAAAGAAGAAAATATATATTATTGTGAAGTGAATAATGAAAAAGTGTACCATTATAATTCATTATTCGTACCTCGGAATATGGTGCTGAAGGATTGAAAATTAAAGAGCTTACATACTAGGACATTATCTTCATACATGTACAATCAATTAGCAAACTTACATAATTAATGAGTGCTTAAAACATAGTAATTATACATTAAAAGGATTATCGCATGCTTCTCGATTCAAACTAGTATAAAGTATTGGATGATGACACGATAAGGTAAGTTTTCTGTCTTTTTATTCCCTTATATCGAATTACATATAGGTACAAATAATATTGAGTAACTCAAATGACTTTAAAAAAAATTAAAAACGACAGATAAAAGTGACCTTCTCTAATTCTTGGAACGAAATATATCTTTTTTTTCTATCCACATTATTAGTTTAAAAAAAAATACCGCAATAAAGCAAAAAGGAGGGAAAGAAACAAATAATAATATATAAAGTATTTGAAAATATTGGCTCGCTGAACTACGCCGTGTTGTTTCTTAAATGCATATTTCGCTTGAATGAGTCATAGAGAAGTGATGCTCGATAAATATATTACGAAAATGAAAATAGATATTTTGTGTGCTTGCACCTTAATGGAATTCAATAAAATTTGAATACATTTATTAACCTCTTTCATGAGTAAATTATGCAAATACAATAATGGTACACATATGTATGTGGTGATCCATGCAAAATGACATGATTCATTGATTACTATTATGGACATAAATATTTAGAAAATTTTTATTGCATAAATTCAATTAAAACATTTTTCATTCACGAGAGATGAATCATCATGAGCTGCAGCATAATATTAGATTTATTCATGATCGTATGAAGTACTTGACGAGAGAAAAACAAGAATGTAAGACATTATTCCTGATATATATGCATGTACATATGCAAGCACACTGGTAGCGCGTGAAATCAAAGAAAAATGCAACATTCTTTACACAAATAAAAGAAACAAATGAACCTAATTGTCTGAATAAATGCTATTATGTCATTAGACTTTTCAGTGCTAGGTGTGAAAATAATAACGATTAAAATGAAGAAGTAAAACAAACAGCACTTTTTTTATTATTATTATTTGAAAAATAACATCATTACCACCTTAATCTGTCTGAGAAAAACAAATTCCATTCCGAAAAAATAATATTTAAAGAATCAAAGAGCGAATAAACGTATAAAAAAGAGATGAAAAAAAGTGAATCTTGTTTTAGATTTTAAGCGTGGGATCTTTCATTCATTCAATGAAACTATTTAGCAAAAAAAAACAGCACTTTTTGTCTTATGCTAAAATAAACATAAAGCAAGGAAAAACATGTTTCAATTGGTATCGATTGTTTCATTCATGCCATTGTTGTTTCCGATGGGATATTAAAATTAACAAATCGTACGGAATATTGAAATCATCACTGTAGTGTCTTCAAATCAATTCTCAAGCAATTTTCTCTGTTGCAGTTCTCGTCACTTACTGTTTCATTTGAAAAGCGGTGACAATTAAAAAATTCCCACATTTAGCGGTCGATATCTTTTTTTCAGTGCAAAGTCAGTATACATTTACGACCTATATTCTTTAATGATGAGAAGGCCAAGAGCGCAATTGTTCCGTTGCGCATCTTAAATTACATCACAATACAGTTCACCTTTTGAGCATCACAATGCGAAATAACACTCAAGATGCGAATTTCCATGAAATTTTGCCCTTGAGACATACCGCATCTTGATATAGGATTTAAATTGTAATTTACATTTGTGATTCTTTTTTAAACACGGCAAGGATGAGTGGTAGTATCTTTTGTTAACTTTTGAGAGCTAGTTAAGTAAACTATATCTCCGATCTCATTTAAATAATAATAATAATAATTGTTCCGATAATTGACTCTTGTAAAATGTACTTCGTGCTATTTTAGGCAATCGAATCAAAAAATTTTAAGCAATTTTCTTAAACAAGAATAATTTTTTATCATCAGAAAAACGAAAGTTTCATGAACGAATAATGTATAAATTATTTTATTTACAATAAATTTTATAGGTAATATTGCCATGCACAAGATGAAAAAAAAGAGTAAAATAAAATAATAATAATATTATTCAAGAAAAAAATACAATTGATTTTTTTGATGGCTCGGCGTGCGCGAACGGTTTTAAAGGAAAACAATAACTTTCCAGTAATGCCGATGTTTTATTTCATCTTTAAAGAAAAGCATTTAAAATCAATTTTCATTTGATTCACGAAATCTTGTCGATTTCGGCGAAAGTCAATCGAAACATCACTTAAATTTTTGTGAGCGATTGATACAATGCAACATTTCATCAAATACAATAACATCTCCTTTAATTCATGCATCCAATCGTGATTTTTTCATTAAAGTATTGCTTACAAAATGAAAAGAATTCACTAAAAGATGTCAATTTATGTTTCGATTTTTTTTTATGCCTGATTCAAGTCAAACAATACACGTTGCTTTTTTTCTTGTGGCACACTATAAAAAGTACATTTTTCCTTCCTTTAAGCTGTATTGTTGCTCGTACAGAAATTGCTTTGCAAACTTTGCACTTGTTGATTAAAATTTCTCTGCGGCAAGAAATGCGACATTGCTATGCATGATATTTTCTTATGTGCACGAACAAACCGCCGGTTCGCAAACGCATTACGGTTTGAAAAAATATACCATTAGATGATCTCGTTTTTCTTTTTTTTTTCAAAGCAGATGATGTCGCTTACAGTATTAATTTTTTATAACAGTATTTAAAAGTGAAGCGCAAAAAATGGAAAGTTGTTACAAAATTGGAAAATGATTTCAATTATTGTGGAAGAAGATGAAAATTAAAGGAAATAGTATATTTTTGCATCCCGTGATATCGCTTTCTATTAAAGCAATTCATGACAGTAAGCAGTTAAAACATATAAACGAGATGATGCTTTATATGTCTAATATTAAATAATTTTTTCCTATCAATATCATGTTTAGATGAAAAGATAAATTCAGATTGAAATCGAGATTATTGATGAGATATATAATTTCAATGAAGTTTCCGTCAATTGTTGCTTAAAGATTCCTAAAAAATGTTTTGTGTGGTTCTTCATATTTTTTCATATAATTTAATAAAAATAACAATAAATTCCCAAAAATGTTGAAATTAAAAGCTGATTCTCATTTTTAAAAATGTCAAAAAGCTGCAAAAAGTCCAAAAATAGCTTTGCTAGACAAGCCTATTCCACTAATTTGTCCTACAAAATCTCATCCAAATCCACAATATAATTACATTTAGTGTGTCAAATCAAACGAGACAGTAAAACAGACTTCCAAAATTAATCACATTTTAGGAAGTAAAATGTAGGAAAAGCAAGCGAAACTTATGAAATTAATGCACGGATAGACCGTAATGTCATTCCGAAAGATTTATTCATTAGCATGCAATGAAAAGTGATCTAATTTCTCACATTTTTGTCGCGCTCTATCCAATTGAAAACTTTCTAAATATTGAAATAATTTGTATTTGACTGGTACATTGATGCATGTAGGAATTAGAAACAGTTTACTCCCCATTTGTTGTTTAGCAAGTTTTTTTTGTGTCTACACTCATTATTGTTCCGGGTTTCTGGTACAATAAATCAGTATTTGAAAATTATCTTGCCCATAACATAAAAGTTTTGATATAAATTGACTGCCGACTAAGAATGGTTAAAAAAATAATACTGTCAATAGTGATGAGTGTAAAGATTCTCAATTGCATTGGAGCATTCTATTTTATAGAAAATTTTATCTCGTATTACAATTTACATGCCTTAGATGCATTCATATTGATTTATTTAAATTATTGAACCATACGACTGTGAATAATTCAGGAGAGCAGAAAAAGGCGGCCAGAACGTCAAGGCATTAAAATGTATTAAAACAGTAACAAGCCACCATCGGGATCACATTCAAGTGTTGGAAGTAAAAGAAAGAAGAAAGAAAAAAATTATACCTTTAAAGCATCGTTGGAATGAAGATAAAGAAAAGAGAGAGAACTGGATCAAGAAACGAAAAAAAAAACCTGAATAAATTAGCTGTATTTCAAGTGTTACATCCGCACATATTGTACGTGAATAAGCAAAGCAAGTATGGAAAAAAGGAGTTTAAATGCTGATCATTTGCAAATTTGGTCAACAATAAAATTGTCACCTTGTAAATTTCATGAAAAACAGAAAATTAACTTCACGAATTTGAATACGTAATAAGGCTGTGGAGATGAGGCTGTATGAAGTCATATCGTTTCTTTCCAAAAATTATTTTGTTACCGTTTTCTTTCTTTGAGTATTAACGCCTGAAGGCAAAAGCTTGATTACATTTCATTTAAGTATGAAAAATAAAAATTTTAGGCAACAACTAAATCACCATTTTTTATCACTTTCCATGTCTATGAAAAAGACATCTACATGTAATTGCAAGCACATAATAAATAGGTATCGTTTCTGACATGATCCATGATCGTCAGCCAAATATCTCTGTCAAACCAGGTCATGTCATGAGGTGTAGTAACGCATTTGCCTGCTTTCTTACAGTCGTCTAATTTTTCAATTATATATTATGTTGGATATATTCATATAAAAATAAGCAACTCGTGCGGCTTAAATTGGTTCACGTTTCAATAAAAAAAGCTCCTTTTTGCCACAATGATTTGTCTGTAAATTTGTTTCTAATAGTATAATTAGCTGGCGTTTTCGAGATGACATGACTGGAGGAAAAAATCAAATTGATTTTGAAATTAATTAAATTGGGTACTATTCATTTTGTATTGGGTATTTTGACATTGTTGAAATAAGCACGGTTATTAACTTTTGATGTTGTCCGATTTTTTCAACAATTTTTTTTAATTCTATTCAAAAGATTTTACCTAATATTTTATGTATCCTAAATTATTTTACAATATTTTTGTAATGTATAGTGGAAAAAGTACAGATATAATTCCTGATAGTTTAATGTTTAGACTTTTCATAATTCTGGATCATTTAGAATATCTTGTCATAACATAATTGACTGCAGTTATTGGAATTCATCCTTAGAGCCTATTTAAAAACTTCTGAATATATTTAAATTTAAACATACAATTTTAAAGCAATCAAAATAATTTTTGGGCATAAAAAGTGTGAAAAATCCTCATAATAGGCTATTAAAGTATATTAAAGCTATAATCATCTTTATTCATAACAATTAAAAAGAAATCAAATTTATTCCATTAATGGCACTGAATATATTTAAAGTCTCACTTGATGTCACATCATTGCACTCCAATCCACGTGACGAAAACAATCCTCGCCAATCCAAAATTAATATAAACGCTTTAGTAGAAAAATAATGATTGGTCGTTATAAGCATCAAATTTATTGCTTAAAAACCATTGAAGTAAATCAACAAAATAAATATAACCAAAGTCTCCAAACATCATTATGAAAATCGAAAGTTTACACCTTTAATGCTCCAATTATTTCAAGCGATTGAAAAATCGCCAATCTTTAGCAATTTCAAAGAGAAGAGAAGTAGCAAAAAATGCCAAAATTAATTTATTAACTTTTTCAGTTTTGATTATTTTATCCATGGCTTTGAGATTTCTATTACTAAATGCTCAACCGCTAACACCACAAATTCATGCACAAGTTGTTTGATTTCAAAAATAAAAAATAAAAACAGCAAAAGGAAAATGAAAATAAAGTAATGCAACTGAAAATGAAAACTTTGCATAGGCATCAAGCTTGAATTGAATCGGAGCGCACAAAATAATAATTATAATGCAACAGCAAGCGATAAAGCCTCTAAGATGTTGAGATGAAACAGCAAATAGCAAAAAAAAACATAATTTTTCAATAATAATTGCAACCTATATCAGATTAAGAGCATGGCTATTGCACACAAGCTTCCAACAAGCACATCTAATAAACAATTGGTTATTGCATTTCCAATGCTGAAACCAGATTTTAATCTCACAATAAATTTATAATTATTTCAAATTAAAATTAATGGCTACCTTAGAGGTTCTTCTTTTCATTACTCAATACTTTAGTATTATTGCTGCCGCTCTTTATTGGCTTTATACTACTACCTACCCAATACAATTTCCTCTTTATCAGAATAAAAAGTAGAGCTCTAATAATATTTTCATAAGTCTGTAAACAGTGTGATTTTATACTTAAGCCTCCATTCATCATCAGTTGTTTGCTAAAGCGGAGAGGCTCGCTTATGTTTGCACGCTTTTTCTATTTATAGCAGAAGCATTTAAAGGAGAATAAGAAAAAAAAGTGAGATTTAAAGAAATAAAAAAAAGACTACAACGGCAATTGAATTTTCAAAGTTGTGACTAATGCATCAAATTTTTTACTGGCGTTGTTCGTTCTCTTTGGCGATTGTGACATGGCATAAAACATGCTATCATGCTGTTGTGCAAAAGGTCATAAATTGAAGCCAAACAAGAGATATCATCATCTCATTCGCAAATAAGAATTCAATAAGCCATTAGTCATGATATGGAATTAGACTTAATATAATTTTTTTTTTCGGCATTGTTTATTGTTCAACTTTTTCGTCCCAGTTTCCAACATATTTCATGCACATATATATATATATTCAAATATAATATCAAAGCAGTGATGACCAAATATTTTCCTCTGGGTAGATTTTCAACAAACAATGAAGCATGTGAACTTCAAAATTTGAGTTTATTCGTTTGTTATAATTCCACGTGCGTGCTGTATTAATAATAATAAACCTATGTACTTATTTATATGAACAAAACATTTACAATGATTGCTAAATCTTCATTTGTTTTATTAATTATACAATTGTTATATTTATAAAAAAAATTCTCATGTTGAGGAAATAAATTGTTGCTTAATATTTGGTTATCATCAAAAAACAGTCTTCACATGTGAAAGAAGAAATAAGTATACCTTCAAATTGATGTAAAATTTATGTGAACAAAAGAAGAAATAATTTATGATTCTCAGTGTCTAGTAGCATTTTTTTCCCTCGTGCTTAACTTAGAATAGATGAGAAATAACAAAGAGTAAACGAACGAAAAGGTTTTGCTTTAAAATGTCGGTAAAACAATAAATACACGACAGTTTCGCATGTCGTTAAGTTTGCAGCAATAGATAAAAGCTACTTTATCATTATAAAGCCATAATTTACTATAAAGCGCACCAGAGCGAATGAATGAAGAAGTATCAATACCCATGTAGTCTTTTCTTACTGCCATATGAAAACTATGAAAAATGATCGTCCAAGTCATAAACTTTCTACCGCTGCTTTGTGCTTCTTACTGTGCCACTGAAGATATAGTGTTACATTCACAAGGAGTGAGAATAAGAAGAAGAGTATGAAGTATGTATTCATTGCTTCTGCTGATGTTGATTAGAATTTAAATTTTTCGGAGAATTTTAAATTGCTAATTAAATTATGGAACCGAGAAACATCTTCAACTCATTTTATGTCGATTAAAATGTGCTTTTGACTCTGCCAGATTTAAAAAGCATTTCATGCGCACAATTGAAAGGCGGCATTTTAGTTTTTGAAGTTGCTCTTGCTTGCTGTACGTTCAAAGTTTTTAAGCATTTTTTTTTCTTTTAAATTTATCTACCGTATACACAACTCTACATACTATAACTAAGTTTTTTAAGAGAAAAAAAAGGTGTATGTCTTTCAATATTTCAACTCATCCATCATTATAAACTTGAATCTATTTCTCTTCAATGATGTGCCAGAAAGCGATTGATGGCAAAAATATATTATTCATTTATTTTCTTTACATTTTTGTCGAAGCATCTCTTTCGTAGCTCTATATGTACGGTTGAAAATCGCTATGCGAAATGGCGATTTCATCTTCGAATATATAGCTAAATATACATATTTTTTCATATCATATTTCATTCAAACAGCAACTGCTTATTGACTTCTACCCTGACTAGAAGATAGCAACCGACTACACGGCATGAGCAATAGAGTTTTTACGTTGAGTATTAACGGGAAAATTGTGATTGCTAGGCCAAAATATTGGCCTCAGTGCAAAGTTTCAACTCAAGCTTCTGAGCGATCTTCATTAATAATCATCTCAATATGTTGATGATGAAAAATGCTTAAAATACGATAGCGTCTTGAACTGACTTTATTTTTGTAATATAATAATAATAACAATAATGTGTGTATATATTGAGATGGGAAAAATGTATTTACATACCTACACAAACCGTATTTACCTGTACTCAAATATATATACAAAAGAAGAGTAATGATATAGGAATCTGAATAAAATTTAACTCGATCAGTAGCTGTTCTCTAAAACAAATGAAACACGAAAAAAACGTCGACAACTAACTGATTTGAGTAACGAATATATAAAAAATTTATGAACGTCAATCTATTTTAAAGAATCGTGACAAGTTTTGGATTCCTTTGGTCTCTAATGATATATTTTAATATTTCTATAATGACGAACCCATTCATATTCCGAGAGAGAAAAAAAAATGAAATATTTTTAAGCTTATCGAATATTGAGATGTTCGTGAGAAATTCATTTCATTTTGAGCTCTTTGGATATACATTTTCATGAAATATGTAAATGAACTGTCATATTCAGATGTTATCCTTTAATATATTTTGAAGCATAGTCTAGCATGCAAGTTGGAAATCAGCATCTTCATCTTAATTTTCTATTTACTCCCGATTGGCGCTGTCTTAAATGTTGTTCAAATAGTTGTAATATAGACAATATACATAATGGTCTTAATTCGTATAATTCGACAGTAAATCAGTTAAGTGCCTTGCTGGTCGAATAGGTAAGGCGCTTGGCTCAAATTTGGGATAGTAACTCGAAGGTCGTTGGTTCGAATCCAACCATTTCCAAATTTGTTCTTTTTCGGAAGTTTAGATACTTCGACTGTTTAATGTACGAGATCAAGCCATAATTGGGCATTTGGGCAACGTTGGATTAAGGAACGGGTCAGGAACTTGAAGTGTAGCGGGAGAAATAGGAACGAGAGCTACAAGATTACCCACGAATGGAATATTGTTAAAACGGACCTGAAAAGTATCACGTCACGCCTACAGAAGAACGAAACGAGAGCCTTAGTTTATTTGAAACCTAGATTTGAAGATTAGAAGTTTGATCCTACATAATATTAATTCATATGTATACAAATACAAAGGTGTAAAATGTGAATTATGGTCCGGTAATATGTATGTCGTCAATAAATGCAATAAAAGTGCAATTAAAATGAAAAAAAAATAAAAAAGTTTAAAATCGCAAAGAAGCTGCCATCATACAGACAATGTTTACAAGTGTCCAGGCCGGGATTGTTTATCAATTTTCGAAAATGTTGAATTGTAAATAAATAAAACCTTTTAAGTGCATGTATCATCAATGCTTCAATGATATACTTACGTTACATTTACGTTACATTTGATGATGTAAAGCAAATGCTTTAAATAAACGTGTTTTTTTTCGTCTTTTCT
Source organism: Chironomus riparius (assembly GCA_917627325.4). Classification (NCBI taxonomy): domain Eukaryota; kingdom Metazoa; phylum Arthropoda; class Insecta; order Diptera; family Chironomidae; genus Chironomus; species Chironomus riparius. The sequence goes on from OU895878.1 coordinate 26,891,211, forward strand.
TCTTCACATTACCTTTTCTTTCATTTTCTATAAAAATATTTGCTGAATCCACTTTCTCGTCCAGATATCTTGTTAATTGTAACAAAAAACCTGAAACAGGAACTCTTTATACTTTAAATTAATTCACCTTTGCGAAATAAGCGAGAGAGACTTTTACTAATGAAAAAAAAGAAAGAAGACTTGCAATTAAAGTTACACAAAATGAGATCAGAAAAAAATATTACACGTCTTAAAAAGGAGAGTATAATATGAATGAATATCAATGGGACGTTAAAAATATATCAAATATATATTGCAATTGGGCGATTCTCCAGCGGGGAAATCAGCCAAAAATCACTTTCAAATTGATTATTCTTTAAATTTTCCCACTAAAGCATGTTTGTTCTCAATTAAAACAGATGTATTTTTCCTAATTCTATCTCTTAAAGTCATTCAGAAATCATAATTTAGCTTAAATCATTAGTTTTTTCAATTTTTTTAAGCGTTGCTCGGCAACCAAAAATGGAATTCAATTACGAAGAATCAAAAAATTACTATCAAAGAAATATTTTTATTACACTTAATACATACTAAATGGTAGATCGTCTTTAGTTTTATCATATTTAAATAACACATCTTTGATTTAATGCTTTAATTAAGAGAAAAATCGATTCTTCGAACAAAATTTAATGTTGCCGAGCAACGCAAACGCTTTATAGGGGAAAATCTGCTCAACGAAAAATTTAAAATTTGATAAAAACCGTTAGATCTTAAAACTTTTAGTAGTTTATTTGGCACAAAAATGTTAATGATCTAAACTATATCTTATAATAATCATTAAAATGCATATAAATTAAATTTTCAACCTACAATTGACCATAGAACCGGAAAAAATCGTTTGAAATAGATATTTTTTAACGGTTTTCTCAAATTTGAAATGTCAAGTAAAAGAAGAATTACAATTCACTTTTGAAAAATTCAATTCTTCTGGAGAATCGCCCAATTATCAGCTTGATGAATAAATTCATTTTCTTTAAAATAGATCTGCTTTTTTTTATTGATTTTACACATGTGGTTTGAAAAAAGTTTCCATTACTTTTATTAGTCATACTTACAAGTCATTGCAAGCTTCAATTACAAGTGAACTATATTTACGTAACAACGCACATTGTGAACGTGTAACGACGCTAATGATAATAATTCTTCATTCTTCGTAGTATTTTTTATACAGTGTTTTTTTTTCAAGTATAGACGATGTGATGAACATCTCGTACTAATTTATTTTGCATATTATTGAACAATTTTAATGGAGCTGCATTAGTGTATAATTTATAGTATTAAACGAATCAGAATATTTTTGCAATAAAAATTCAATCAACCATGAGAACTGAAAAATGTTGCTCAATTTTACGTAAACAAGGGATGAAAATCTTATGGAACTTCCAAAATTATTTCCTTTTTGACTATCTTGTCTAGCACTATTAAAGTTTGAAAGGAGCTGTCAAAACTTAAAGAAATATCTCCTACTCAATTTCAAATTTTTAAAATTTAAAAGCTTTTGATTTCCTTAAAATTTTGTGAAGACATAAAAAAATGAATCTCAATCCTTGCAAAACCTGAAGATTATTTTTTTTTAACATCATGAAAATAAATCATCACCTCAAGTTGCCCATCCCTTTTATAGCCAATCAATATCTCCAGACAGACATATGGAGAACATATTGAAAATTTTGCACCATGTTCGATAGCACACTTTTAATATTTACAACAATTTTAACATGACACAAAACGCATAAATCAAAACATACGATAAAAATTTATGTAATAACTTTAGTTACTATGGGATGAAAGCACACGTATGAAGAATGAGCGAGTATAAAGAAAAGCGACGAGTTTCCACATCTTTATGTCCGAACTCATATGTCTTTGAATATGCTTTATATTTTTATTTTGCGTGGGCTTGTGCAATGCTTGTAATTTTACTTATCTCTATGAAATGAGAGTAGATCTCCTTTTCATATTTGCAAAATGATCACGTGCATTGAATTATTTTATTAGCAGTACAAAAAAATGAATCAAATTTATTTGCCATTTCGAAATGATTAATCATTGATCTAGTTGGGCGAATGAGAGAAAAAGAAAATTAAATAAAATTTTTTGGGTATGGATACAGAAAAAAACGAGATGTTTCAATTGATCATCACTATCATGATAGTTCGAAAAATGAGAAATAGTTCAGGGTTATTTATATAAATGAATTGAAAAAAAATACATCTAGTGTCAAGTGAGATTAATGTATTGTTTTTGAATTCCTTTTCATCGTGCATAGTAGTTTTGTGCTACTCACAATAACATTGGAATATTGATTTACTTTCAGAAGTTCAAATGTGCACAATCGAAAAGCGCAAAGTGAAATATAAGGTTGTAAATAGGTCATAGTTACTTACAATTATCTTACATTATATAATCTAGTTAAATCTCGCATCATCTACTTCTGGCTGCTGCCAAACCCAGTAAACATATAGTAAGGCTATTAACTCTTCTCTCAATACAATTTTTTTTGTTTTATTTCATATAATCTATTAGACTATATATGTATGGTTATGTATGTATATGGAATGTATGGATGGTGTACAAGTAATCGCAGGGAAGAGAATAATAAAAGAGAAAACACCTATATAAATAAGCATACTGACAACAAACTCAACATTTTTCATTGTTAGTAAATTAATATATTCCATGTCGTCGTTTGGCTCCACAGTTGTAGATGTGGGTGTAATGCCGGAACTTGCTGAAATGGTGAGCAATCTTGAAACTAGAAAGAAGTCGTTGGAAGAAAAAAAGGCCAAAATATCTGAAATTAACGATGTACAAATAAAGAATGTCTTACTTGATATTATATCGGATGTTACGCAATGTGTTGAAGACAGTGATAAAATTCTTATGTGCCAAAATGCATTGATATGCAGATACAATGAAGACTCCAATGTTTTAATGGCAAACAGCAGATGTATTAATAATTTAACGAAGGGCGTTGGAAATCTTGTGGATTCACAAAATGAATTAAAAGATCGTGTTCAATCACTCGAAATCACCAAGGATTGTGCCTTAGATAGTCATCTGTTAAACATTATTCTTGTCGATCAAAAAGAGGCGGATGAGATTGAAAATGGCTCCGTTGGACCTAAACAAAAATTTGCAAAAATAATGAGTGATATGAAAATTACGGCACCCAAAGAGATTGTTAATGCCAAATTAATCACAACACGTAAATTCATCAGTGGCAATAGGAAGATGATTAAAATTCTTAAGATCAGATTTGGTGATCCTGTTACTCCTAGTCGTATCTTTGCACAGATTGTCAATCACAATAACGAGCTCTCAAAAGCCGGTCAACAAGCCAACGTCAAATATTATGTAGAGACACCTACAAGCAAAAATGTATGGGCATTAAAAAGAATATGCTACGAACTGAAAAATGATGGAGTCTTACATAGCGTTCGTGGATGTGAGCGTGGAATATTGACATCGTACAAAGTCAAAGATCAACAGGATGAGAATAAGATGGTTTTCCGATCAAGTGTTGTGACTTCAGAAAAAGACGTTGATGAATTGAGGATATTGCTGAAAGTTGATGATGCTTATATTCCTGTCAAAGAGAAATACAATGATGATTATTGGAACAACAAAAAGAAACCTGAAACGACAAAGAAGAGAGCAAGAGATACTAATGAAATTGATTTGACTAAAAATGGAAAAAAGTTGAAAATACCTTCTAGCACCCCAAAAAGAAATTGATGTGAGGCATCACCAGTTCAGCAAAAAAATATTGATCTCACCGGCGCTTCGATTCCTGATAACTTAATTGAAAACTTTTATGACTATGAACCAAAGGAAATAAAAACGGAACTAATTAAAAAGGAAAATGAATTAAAGTTTTCTTTGCTGCTTTGGAACATAAGATCAATAAAATCTACAAATAAATTCACAAGATTTAAACTTCATTTAGCTGAACTAGTGAGCAATAAAACTAAAATTATTGATTTGATAGCAATAACTGAATCTTGGGTTAGTGAACTTGATGATTTTAAGTTGTATGAACTCAAGAATTATAATTCGGTAATGCTGGGTAGGAACTTATCTTCCGGTGGTGGTGTGATGTTGTACGTTCGTAGGGGCTTGGCAATCAACGTTATTAGCAAAACATCAAATAGTCACGTAGAAGCGGTCTTCGTTGAGATCTTGTCATCGAATTTAAAGCAAAAAGTTCTTGTAATTTATCGTCCACCATCAGGAGATCTAGTCACGTTTTATGATTTTGTTGAGGAAATTTGCAATATCCATGATGACGTCATTATTGTCGGCGATATGAACATTAACACACTTAATCATGATAAATGCAAGCAGTACAACGATCTTCTGTTAATGCAAAATTATGAAATTGTGAATAATGGCATTACTAGACCAGTCTCAGGCACGTTAATCGATCATATCTTGCTGAAAAAAAATAGTAATAATCATATTAGTATCTTCACGTCGAAAATCAATAAATTATCAGATCATAACTTTATAGTATTAATGATTGACAGCTGCACTCACCAAAAGGAATTTAAGCAAACGAATGTGTCAAAATTGAACCATGAGAAAATTAAGAATATCCTAGCTTCAATTGATTTCGATGCAATTATTAACACAGGCCCTGATGTGAATTCTGCCTTTAGTGAATTAATCATGTCCATACAGTCCATCATTAAACAGGAACAGCTGACCTACAAAATAAAGCATAAATCAGAGAACGTAATTCCACCATTCGTTGACCAAAGATATGTTAAAATATTGAGAAACATAAATAATTTACATGACAAAATCAGGAAAATGAAATCGCACAATAAACCAGTGGATATATTGGAAACAAAGCTTTTATCACTTGAGAATGATCTAAGGATTCATACCGAAAGAAAGGCACGAATTTACTATTCGAATTTAATTGCTGAAGCCAAAATGTCTTCATGGAAAGTCATAAATGAGTTAACAGGAAGGACAAAGAAGGATGAGAATGTTGTTATTCGGTCTGGAGAAGATATTCTTTTTGAGAGCAAAGATATTGCTAAAGCTTTTCAAAATAAGTTTAGCTCAGTAGTGTGTCGACAATCACATGATTTTACAATGGAATTTTTGGGAGAACCATTGATAAACTCCATTATGCTTCATCCAGTTACGGAATCTGATGTGTTTCAACTCATAAATGAAATGTCAATAAGCAAAGCTACTGGAAGTGACAAAATTCCTGCAAAAGTATGGAAAGAAAATGCTAACATTTTTGCTCCAGTCTTGACTAAACTAATAAATGATGTTTTGCTGAATGGTGTATATCCCGATGTTCTAAAAATCGCATCAATAAAACCAATTCATAAAGGTGGTAGCAAAACAGATGTAAATAGCTACAGAGGAATATCTTTGCTGCCGACAATCAACAAGATAATTGAAAAGATTCTTTACGACCAGATTGAAGGATTTATTTTAAAGAACAAGCAGTATGACGAACTGCAATATGGCTATAGGAGGCATTTTGGGACTCAAGATGCTTTGTGTAAATTGTTTAGCACTATATCAAAGGCTTTGGACAAAAACATGATTGTTGTCGCTGTTTTCTTTGATGTTTCCAAAGCATTTGACAGTATAAATCACAGGACATTACTTTATAAAATTCAAAAAATGGGGATCAGAGGCATTGCACTAAAACTCATTACAAATTACCTGATGAATCGTTTCCAGTTTGTCAAAATATCAGATGCTGAAAGTCTTGCTTGTCTCATTCTTAATGGAGTTCCACAAGGCAGCAATCTAGGTCCATTACTGTTTAATATGATGCTTTATGATCTTAAATTCGTACAGACTGTCTCTAAAATTATAAAGTACGCCGATGACATTGTGATGGTCTTTACTTGTGATAAGGGCAGCAATTTCGTAGAATCTATAATAAATGACGTTAACAAAATTAAATCGTATTACACCAGCAACGGTTTAAGCATTAATTTAAGCAAATCGAAGTACATGAAATTTGGCAGTAGCTCAACAAGAGAGTTGGACGATTATATGAGTGAAAATGGAATTGAGAATGTTGAGGAGTTGAGATATTTGGGAATTACTTTAGACAATAAACTTAAACTTGATGGTCATGCCAATGGACTTGTAAGTAAGCTTTCTCAATCAGTTAATGCAATGAGCATACTAAAGCATTACTTACCGAAAAACTCACTGCTCCAGTTTTATAATGCTTTTGTCGGATCACATATATTTTATAGTGGTTTCTTGTTATGTCGTTTGAGCTGTGATGATCTAAATCGCCTCCAAAGAATCCAGAACAAGACTCTTAAAATTGCTTACAATCTAGAAACAAGATATCCAACAATTGATCTCTACACAAAAGTTGCCACTAATGTCTTACCAGTAACTGGAATAGCCTGCCTTAATTTGCTCTTGCTTGTCAAGAAACAACTGATGTTCAAAAATGAGATGAATGAAGACTTTTGTGAGATTCAGGATGGTCGTCGAAAGTTCCAATTGAAATTTGGGCGATATAACAAGCGAGTGCTGGCAAAAGACTTTTCGTGCTTAGGTCCAGCTATCTATAATCAGTTGCCTCTAAAAATACGAGAGATTAAGAGCTATTATGCATTTAAAAATAAGCTAAAAACTCACCTGTCTGAACATAAACAATCGTTCTTGAGGGGTAATCAACTAGACACCAACAACATATTTGCTTGAAAGGAAGCTAGATTGATGCGAAACTGGCCTAACTTATTTGAAATTTTGATAACAGTTATTTCTTTTTTTTTTTTTTTTTTTTTTGTTTTTTTATATAGAATTTTTCTTGTTAATTTTACAGCAATTTTAAATTGATTTAAACATTGATGTGCGCGTACGTACATTTTTTTTTCTCATTCCTATCATTTCATATACAGTTTCAACTATAAACGTTCCTTAATTTTCTCGAATATTATTAATTAATTATTTAACTTGACATTTTTTTTTTTTTCAATTATCGATTTATGTCTTTAAAGTTAAGTTTACTACCCGAATGGGTCAACAAATACATTCATTCAATTGTAATTCCTCCAAGGTTTTTTGCGCTCCTTCAAACAGTTTAAGTACTGTTTTAGGGAGCTTTTTCCATGGACGAAGGAAAACAATGAAATAATGAATAAAATTCAAATTTATCTAATAACAATAATAAAAATGATGATAATAATAAATAATAATAAGAATCTATAACTACTTCTGATACAGCCTTTTTAATTTAAATATTTCATCAAAGCCCGTAAGAAATATAATGAAAGAAGCAAGCAAGCAAACTCCATGCAACTGTTGATGAAATACCAAAATCACATAATGACTACTTCAGTGGAATAATAAAATATAATAAAAGAGCAAAAAAGAAGAGGTAAATGGAAACAAGGCTCGAGTCATCGAAATAAATATCTTTTTTCTTCACTTCGTTCTCTTTACAAAAGAAAAAAATATTTATTGTTTAAAATGATGACGAACCAAAAGAAATTTTGATGAGAAATAAACTAAAATTGATCGATGTTTAATGATGAGCACAATCAGAGATGCTGCATAAGTAAATTGTTCAAACTATATTGAGCACGCTTTTACAATTGCTCATGTAAATTTATAAGAACGAAGATATTATGGATTTAATTTGAGACCCAACGTTGATTGCAATCAGAGAGAAATTCTGGTTTCTATATTGAAATTAGAATATGTTTCAAATGAAGGAAGGAGCAGTAACACATCGCTTGGCTGGAACGCTCTCACATTATTATTATTAAGGATGTTTGATATTAGGGTTCCTAAGACAATTCAAATCCTAGTATTTGTTGGTTTCTAGAGGTCTGATGATACAGCATTAATTATTTGCTTTCAAATTTCCATTAATAATAACTCAATTAGTTCTAATGATATGTTTAAGTGTATCAAGCCATATCAACACGAAAGGATACGTTGTAAATTCAAATGAGTACGCAACAAAATACGTGCAAAAGACAAGTAGTCACAAAAATAATACCAACACATTTCGAAAGCTAAGAAGCTTATAAAACTAGATGGAGATCGGAAGAAGCAACAAGCAGCAGCAGCTTAAGAAGCAGATTGAGTATTTTTATGGTAGTCTCAATAATAAGACAAAATAAAAAGTGATCAATCATTTTAAAATCACGACTTTAAAACAACAGAAATTTTTTTTATTAAATTTTAAGCTGCATGCATAAATATTCAGCTATAGCGTGCTTCTTGTATTCACATGGCATAGTTATGAAATTTTTATGATGCATCGAGGAATGATTGAATTTTTGGATCAATAAGATTGAGAATTTTGTGAATGGAATGAAGTTTAATTGATTCTTTATAATTATGCTGAATAGTCATGAAAGATATTTGAGATGGAATGAAGTAGATCCCTTTAATGATGGTTCAACGAGAATTTTATGGCAAATAAATATCAATGAAAATATTAAGCGGTGATGATCAATAACAATACCCGGGTGGACACAGCCAGTTAAAGTCCATTATTGGACAATCATTTAACAGTCTTTTAACTTGCCAAAATATATACGACGTAGAGAACTATACGTTAACTAGACTTTAACTGGACATTCATGCTAATCAATCAAGTGTTCGAAACTCAAAAATAATTTTCCTTACTTTTTTGACCATATACTTCACAAGCGCTTACAGAAATCACTTATATAAGATCCACCAAAATTTGTATGAAACTTTTAAGTAAATATAATTGTTTCACGCGCAAGTGTTCGAGACTCAATTTTTACTAGAGATTTTTCATAAGTGAAAGTGTACTTTAATTAATTAATTACACTAATACAATAATTAAATTTTACAAAAGAAAAAAATATGGAGAAAAAGACACGTGTTATTTATTTTATTTCGATTTTTTTGTAACTGGACATTAACTAGACATATTTGCAATTCCTATGTCCAGTTAAATGGAAAGCGCAAAATATGTCATTAGTCGTCCCTAAGTCTAGTTGCAAAGGCACGTCAATGGATACTTACTCGCCGTGAAAAGGCAAGTCAATGGCAAGCTTTTAACTAGTACTTTGTCCACTCGGGATAGTTGCAAATCACGGATATACTTTTTCACAATAAATAAATACATTTTCTCCTCTCGTAGCTTCGCTTTCGTCTAATTGATATTGCGGGTGGCCATTTTAAAGTACATTTTTACTGCCTACGGTTCTTGATTTATCATTTGAATTAATTTTAATCAACCTTTTTCCTCTCTCATACCTTCGCCATGTCTCGACCGACCGACGAAGAACTACTATTCGCGTGCAGCAATAAAGCGACGAAGCGATACAAGCATAACCAAATATGCCACATAAGTATTTATAAATTGTAGATGAGGCTAAGATAAAGCTCCAAACGGTCTCAAACGTGCAATGAAAAATTGCAAAAAATGTTGATAAAGTGCAGCAGATATGCATAATGAAATGATAAATTGGATATTTATTTAAATTATTGCTTCTCATATTTGCACATTCTAAGGTTTTTAATCGATAAAAGGAATTATTTAATTACATTTTTTACCCGTAAACATTTATTTACTTACTGACTTACTACTGTTTGTAAATTATGGAATTGAATACAATTTCTGCACATATTTATTACTAGAAATTTTCCATATTTACAACTGCCTTTATGCAGAAGTTATTAATGAAATTAAATCCATCCAGTTTGTTAGAATGTGTAACAAATTGACGAAATGAAAGCATTACTTTTTTTTTTATTATAGGCAACATTAAATGCAATCACAACAAGATTATTTCATGTAATTATTTCCAGAGCAAACTATACTGACATTTGATGCTTCCTTTCTCGAGCGCAAAAAAAAGTCTTCGTTCATTTATTAAATTGAAAATCAATTGGATTCATCTCGATGAGATGATTCAATAAAATGTTATGAGGCATTTACGAAAGATTACTTTTAACAGGTTAATTCTACCTTAACAGGTATTCAGTACCTTCTTTAATCTATTTCTTATACTTTCTATCAACTATGCCTATTGGATTAAGAAAAGTAAAAAAGACATCAAAAGTTAAGAAGCTAGCTATATAGGCATAAAGTCTTTTGCGTATTTTCTATAAGCGATAGTAATGGCTTTAATTTGGATGATCCTTATTAAAGTCGTACTTAATTCTTATAAATATTAAATTTTAAACGCATCGTTTGACTAAGCTAAGATTTGGTTATAGATTACTTTCACAAATTGGCTTGTTATTATTCAAGTCCCTCATCCCTCAACCTCCTTTGAATCATAGTTGAACGACTGGTTAGTTTTTTCGAACAAAGCATAAAAATGTGCAAAAGCAAACTTGACTCGACCACCTTTGGAGCTCCATAAAAAAAATGAAGAGAAAAAATGAGAAGCAGATCACACGTAAAAGTGCTTCTTACGAGCTCCTTTTCTTTTAAAATACAGCGCTTAAAAAGAATGTACAGGCTGATGAGTTTGAGATGGATAGTAGCTGTTATAATTGATGGGATATTAAAAATAATTTTTGACTTTACATTGCGCAAAAGAAAAACAACAGAAGGAGTGTATTGCCGTCGAAAGTTTACAAAGGAATCTAAGAGCTGCCGATTTAAACCTTATAGATGGTTTCTGTTAAACCTATAAATATGAATTTTTAACATTATCGTCATTCGTCTGTTGTTATTAAAGTTAAAGAGACGGCACAAAAATTGTTCATCATATTTTTGCCTCTTTTGCCTACTCATCTTGTGTAATAATAATTTTAATGATAAATACCTAACTGTACAATGATGATAATCTGACATCATCTATATTGCTCACCTTCTTGCATCTACCTAGTGTTTTTATAATCATCACAATATAAGGCTCAAAATAAAACAAAACAAAAAATAAGTAAGTAAAACAATTCAGTCAGTCTTTTAGGCTAAAGAAGAGAAAATGTATGAAGAAGAGATGAGAGAAAGAAAGAACGAATGAGAATGGGATGAAAGAGTAACAACATAGATGTGTATAATATATATAATATTAATAATTGTAATAATCTTCTGGAGAAAGAGAGTAAGTAATATACGGGCAGATAAAACTTGTTAAGGATTGGTCAGTCATGGCTGACGAAAACGTATTTTTCTAGCACAAAAATAAATTTCGAACATTTTTTTTCTTATCATCAATAATCTTTTTTGGTTCTCGTAATTTATTGAGACTAATGGCTCAGCAAGAACTACATCAATTAAATAAAAATAGACGAAGTAGTTAAGCATCACAAGCATTCAGAAACTTCATGGATGGACAGACAAAATGCGAGCAATAAAGACTTATTTTGCTAGCAAAAAGGCATTAAAAATGTAGAGCGAAATAGATGAAATAAAATATAATCACAAAAGTATACAGAGACGATTTCATTTCTTCATCTTTTCTCTCTCTTGTTGTTCCTTCTTTTATTGGCCATTATAACATGGCTTTGTTATTTAGATTAAAAATAATATGATAATAGAACAAAAATCATTTATTTCAATTATTGGCAACACGAAAAATAAAAATAGTAGTTGAAAAGTTGCCCGGAACGGAATTTAATTTGCTTCGAATGCGCTTGCCTTTGTAATTCTATTAGATTCAGTTCTCTCAATATGCTCCGAGCCATCAACTTGTAGCACTGATTTTTTATGCTTTATTTTAAATTACATATATTCGTTTTTACATATTACCATCCTACAATCCAATTTTTTGAACTCGTCAGCTTCACTTACCATAGCAGAGTATATTGCTTTCTTTTTCTACATCTTTATATTTTATTTTGTTGTTGTGCTATCCAATTCGAATTGCTTTAAATTGCTATATGTATATATTTTGAATATTTTTTCTTTCTTTCTTTCCTCTGGATTATTTTTGACATACAATTTCATTACAGAAATTATTTATCGCCCTGTATCTCATACCAAGTCTATTCACTTGCTATACAAGCAATAAAAAATGACATTTCAATTGAAAAGCTTATAAGCTTACTTCACATAAGTATTCATACATATAGTTTAATATAAAAAAAATTTTTGTTTCCGTTTAAAGTAGCAAGTGGAAATTGTTTATCGAACTATGCAAAATAATTTTTATGGCAGCAGTAAATTTAAATCACAAATTTCACATTTTATTTTATTATTTTTATTCTTCTCCTACTGCATATAGCCCCCAGGCAATAATAATAGTAATAATTGAAAGTGAAAAAATAATGACAGCTATGTTAACTTTTGTTGTTGATGCCAGTTGATACATTCTTATGCCAATCTTGAAATGTTTCATTTCATTTACATAAATGCAAAAAAATATTTAATCAATTGAATTATTCAGTTGAGGAAGCGAGCGTGAATTCCTGTACCATAAAACACTGTAATTAATTAAAGAAAAAATCCGATACTGAATCTTCCTTAGGAAGCGTAAAAAAGTGCACACGACAACCGCTGCATATTTTCTTAATTAAATGCATAATCGAATTACTGCATTCCTCGATTTCTATGCTGAAAAGAAAAAAAAAGTAAAGCATATACATATATTCTTTGGCACCATTGTATTCTTATTTGATAAAAAATTCTTGCACTTAAAATATTTCTCTACGTATACGCTTCTTACCATTAAATTCATCGAATATTTGTGTATCTAATGATACAGCATTTGATTCTTAACATAGCAAAATGTTTATTTTACTGAAATAGTTTCTCCTTAAGTATGGCAAAGCATGTATGCGAAGAAACAAGATTTACAATTGAAGCATCAAAAAAAAAATGTTTAAGATCCAGGCTCAAAAAAAGCAGAGCTCGAAGTCGATTCAAAAGCGAGTCGACTCGAGTCGTCTTCAAGCTCTGAAAAAAAGTTTACATGTATTTCAAAAGGCTGAAAATCGAATACATCGTTTAATTATTACGTAACGCAAAAACAAATAAATTCATCTATCACCAATTTTCTCACTACCTCAAAACTCTCTATCCCAATAAAAGAAAATTATTCAAATTTGTCACAGAATTTTCATCTAAAACATTTAATAGTGAGAGTCACTCTATTCCAGAACTAACGTTAAAGTCAAAAAAACAAATTGAATCCGATTACCCATCAGTCACAACAAGAGAATTTCTCGGAAGAAGATTTGAAAATTTTGATTTGCCAAACAACAAAACAGACAAACAAATGACGAGAATTTCATAAAATGATTCCATTCAAACCAAAAGAATTCTATTTTTTGTATGAATAATTCCAAGAAAAAAGTATAATGTAAATACTCGATTATACATGATATTAACGGCTAACAAACAATGAAACTGAATCATATTTTTTTTCATTTGTAAAGAATAAACATACCAATCTAGCTAGTCTAGAGACGTATTCATAGACTAGCTAGTTGTATATATGTTTATTTACCATTCTGGTTGAACATAATTAACAATATAAACATTTTGATAAGTGATTACAAAAAATATTTGAGCTTTTGAGCTTTTGTAACGGTTGAAAAATATTTGAAAACGTTAAGTTCTAAAATATACTAAAAAGAAATGTAAATATTGCAAAGTGGTAAAATAAGTGACATTAAATATTAAGAGTGCTTAATTAAATTATTAACGGGCCATTAAAGAGGACAAATCGGTCGACTAGAAGATATCTGATGACGATTCAACACTCCACATATGCGAGTAAAGTTTAGATGAGTATTAATTTCTGATTAGAATATAAGAAATTCGTTTTCTTTGAACCAATTTCCTTTCAGTAACAGTTATTTGCTTTTTAGGGATTTGATTGACTTAGAACTACAATGGTCGGCTCATCCAGGAATCCAGCAGTTCACGGACATTTAACTTTTTATTGACATCACAAAATTTTGTTTCTTACTGCCATCTGTCGTGGAGAAATTAGAGTAACGGTTTTTGTCAATAGGAACTGCTTAACTTTGATCTTAAAGGTGTCAATGTTGTTGATGGCCTTTACATTTATTGGTAAACTATTGTAGATTGTGGATCCCATTGTTGTTAGGTCATTTCTCATGTATTTTGTTGAGTAATTTTGAATTTTTAAATTTTTTAGGCGATCAGACTTTAATGTTTCAAATCTCACTAATGTGTCATCGTTTGCCAGTAATGATTTTTTAATAGCAGTCAGGCAAGAGTAGAACAGAAGACCCATAACAGGCAGAACATTAATTGCAACTTGATTATAGAGCGCAGCCGTTGAAAAATCCCATGGCAATCCAAAGATCAACTTTAAGCTACGATTCTGAAGCACTTGAATGCTTTTTATTGTTTGTGCTGATGATCTCAATAGTAGAAACGCACAATATGACAGATGAGACTGGAAATGCGCATGAAAGAAGTTAATCAACAAGTCTTTTGTGAGTCGATTTCGCAGGATCGATATTGCTCCAACTGTTTGTGACAACTTTTTTCTTATGTGCTCACTATAATCACCAAAGTTTAGGAGCGAATCTATTGGGACTCCAAGGTAAGTTAAATTATCAACACATATCATATTTTTAGATTTAAGTAGGTCTAAGATGTTTTGATGAGTTTCATTGGTGCCTAATATTAAATATTTCGATTTCGATAGATTTAATTTAAGTTTGTTTGCTTGATAGTAGTTCCCGATATGATTTAAATCAGAATTTATGTTTTTAATAGTCTGATTGATGTCGCTTCCGATGTCCCAAATTAATATTGAATCATCCGCAAATCGATAGTTTAAGCATGACAGTTTGAGGTCCTTCATATCATTTAAATAAAGATTAAATAGCGTTGGTCCTTTGCATGATCCTTGGGCAATTCCTCCAGATACTTTTCCTTCCTTGCTATAAGAATTATTAATCTGAACGACTTGGATACGGTCTGAGAGAAAACTTCTTATTAATTCAAGCGATTCCAACGCAAAACCTAGTTTAGCTAATTTTTGTAGAAGTATCTGATGATCAACCGAGTCAAAAGCTTTTGATAAGTCTAGTGATAAAAGCAATACATTCGATTTACGGTCAAGCAATTTGGAAGTTTCGTGGATTACTTTAGCAATTACTTCTTGACATCCTTTCTTCTTTTTAAACCCATACTGATGAGGATCCCAATGTTGATTAGTTGTCATATAATAATCGATTTGTTCAGTCATTTCAGATTCAAAGATCTTGCTCAGAGAAATCGGTATAGATATAGGTCGATAATTTTCAACATTCATAGTCGATCCACTTTTGTGTATAGGATGAACGAGTGACCTTTTAAGCAATTTTGGATAAACCGATTCCTTAACCATATCGGCGAATATTTCAAAGACTAATGCAGCCATTGGTTCGTTCAAATTGTTCCAGATGAAAGGTGATATGTTGTCAAGTCCTGATGCCTTACCAATGTTAAGTTGTTTGAGCCAATTTTGAAATGTGAGTATGCTGGCACTATTAAACCTAAATACAGTTGATACCTCTGATTGAGGATAGCAGGGTTGGACATTTGTAGCATTTGTATTCACAATTGATAAGAAATATTCTTGAAATTCATTTGCTATTACTTCGTCATTTGTAATTCGCTTATTAGTGGTTTCAAGAACTATTTTGTTTCCAGTTTGGTCATGTCCAGTATTTTCGTTCAGAATTTTCCAACCTGATTTGATATCCAGGACTGAAATATCACAGTTGAAGGCTTTCGTACGATCTGAAGCATATTCATTTTTAAATATTACTAGTTCGTTCTTTTTAGTTTCCAATATATTTGTTGGGCGTCTACATGAATTAAGCTTGTGAATTTTTTCATTCAGATTATGAATCGATTTACACATTGAGATATACGTGTTGTTAGTCCATGGAGGTAGCGTTTCATCGGAATCTCGAGTTTTAATGTGAAATAACGTAGTATTTTCTTCATGAGCTTTCCAGACTAGTTTGAGTAGTTGGGTTGACTTTGATTCGGCATTACAACCACTAAAAGTGAAGCTATCTAAACTATTGCAGATCGTTTTAACTACGCGTGCTTTATTGGTTCTCTTTATGGAAATTTTGGAGAGTTCTGAAGTTTGAATTTGTCTTCCTGGAGAAATCAGAAGCAAAAGGTTGTGGTCTGAACATCCATCGATCATAATATTGTTAGATGTAAGCACTTTTAAGGTATTGGTGGTTGAGGCTACCACATGATCAATAATTGAATGATTATTAGTTATGTGATTGAATCTTGTGATGGCCTTATTTTTTATAGACATTCCGTATGAATTAATTAACTCTTTATATTTTAGAGCTACTGATGTGCTGGATTGTTCTAAAATTTTTGGATGTACATTTATATTAATGTCACCTAAGATTATAAGATGCTCATTGGCTGATGATAAACGACCCTCTAGCATTGAGATGAATGCATCAATGTTGCCATTAGGAGGACGATAAATTAATAGGAATTCTTTGGTATCAGTTCCGTATAGGGTGAGTTCGATTGACATAATTTCAAAATTAATTGTTATTTCTGAATGTTTGATAATCGATGCATGTGATTTATGAACGTAAGCAGCAATTCCGCCACCTTTCCGATTAGTTCTGAGTGAAGTGTACAATTTATAGTTATTTATGTTGAAACAATTAAACTTTGAAGATTTTTTCCCGAATTCAGTCAGCACAATAAGGTCGATTAGTTTATTATGGGCTAAGTTTGAATTATTACTTCTCACCTTAGACAATGATAATTCAGATAGAATTGATTTGAGTTTGTTGTATTTATTGTCAGTGATAGTATTAATGTTCCATAAAATAGCTGAGAACGGTGATGCGTTTTTAGAAGTGGTATTGAATAGATTTAATCCAAATTCCGTTTTTAATTCATTTAAACTATGATTTCCACTTTGATTAAGCATACAGCTATTTATTTCCTTTCTTTCGTTGTTAAATGTTGTACTATCAATGTTCTTAAAATTATTGGACTTGCTGTGTCTTATAGGTGAGAATGGATACCGTCAGTAGTTTTCATTTGATTCGATTAGCATTTGATTATCATCATCTTCAAGTATTTCATGCTGATAATTCATTCGAAGTTCTTTTCTTTGTTCCATTGACAGATTAAAGTATTCAGTGCTATACACTTGGACTGCTGGCAATTGGTAATTGAAATCGACGATGGATTTGCGTAATTCATCTAGAGCAGACATGCTGTTAATTTTAGCAGTGATAACTTTTGAGGAATTTGGATCAACGACAGTTTCATTTGGATCGTCGGGTGCTGAATCGATCTCATATTGGACCTTTATCCCTTCATTAGTAACAAAAGCGCTTTTAAGCATGCCGCTTCCCTTGATGTCAAAGCAAATTCTTAATATTTTCCAGACATTTTCAGACCAGCTTACTGTTGTGAAGTAGCGAATCATATCCCGCTGACCTTTTTCTTCCAAGCTTTTATTGAAGTTTGCAATGTCGATTTTGACTCGTCGTGCTATTGTGGAGTTGACAAAATTACAGCAGAGTGCAATTTCTGGTATAGAACTACCACCGAATTTCCTATCTTGGAAGAATGCTGATTCCAAAGGAAGTATGCCAAGGTTGAAGTTTATTCCCATTTTATCAAGAACTTTTTTAATTTCAGCTGGATAGTTTCCTTTTCCTCGGATTTCTTGTGCTTCTCCTCTGAATTTAAATCTAATCCATAGCTTTTTTAGGTCACTACGAGATGAATCTATGATTTGAAGAGATTCGATTTCCTCTTGATGACTTGATTTAACTTGATTAATCTCACATCTCAGTGCATTGATTTCAGATGTCACAAAGTCGGTATGCTTGCTTTGACTTGTTGAGAACTGTTGAATGAGGAGATTGTGACGTTCGTTCATGGCATGGATTAGTTCGTTTGTCTTTTTAAATATTAGTGATAAATCAAATGGATCTGATCCGGTGAGTTCCTGATATTCCTTTGTTAATATTGTAATTTCATTGCTTTTATCTTTTAGAGCTGAAGAATTTTCATCAAATTTCGATTGATATTGCTGAGAGTCGGTTGGAGATGGAGGAATTTGACGAGTTTCATGATATCTGGTAGTGGATTTACGATTGCCTTCTTGCAAGAACTTACGTATGTCATGGACTTGATTTGACCCGTTCTGGGGCTTTTTACCCTTGTGGCGAATGATGTTCTTGTATTTTGTCTTTGGAGTGCTAATATTAGCGTAAGCATTTTCAATTTCATCAGGAACTTTACCATTAACTTGTTGAAATTTATTGTTTGTTGATTTGGATGGATGCATTTCAAGCACAGACAAATGAAGTGTACGACACGTGAATTCTTGTTGACAGTTAAGTCAGCAATCTTTTTGTAGATATGACAATTAAGTCACTTTTGTTTGATAGCTGACAATTAAGTCAGCCTGTTCTGAACCTCGACAATTAAGTCGAGAATGTGGATGTTTGTGATAATTAAATCACTAAAAGCAAGTTGTTGAAAATTAATTCAACGTTGATATCGATCTCTTATGTAGATTTCAGTGTAGTTCAACAGTTCACCATTCAAGCAAAATTTCACCACTTTGATTCGAAACTCAACACAAAATGTGACCTTGATTTGACTTTTCTGGATCCTATTGTCTTCTTATAATTGCAAGTTTCTTAATTGATACGACGACTTCTAATCACTTATTTATTGATATTTGTAGATACAACTGCCGCGAATTTATTTCCTTATATTAAGTGCATAAAAAAGGCTCAGCATGTACTATTAAACTAATTAATTTGTAGGTTCAATTTATTCACTCTATTGGTTTAAAGTTTTATCTTTTTATTAATTCACGGTGCATTAATTAAGCTAATCTCGACACTTTTCTTGAAGACTATCGTTGAC
Source organism: Chironomus riparius (assembly GCA_917627325.4). Classification (NCBI taxonomy): domain Eukaryota; kingdom Metazoa; phylum Arthropoda; class Insecta; order Diptera; family Chironomidae; genus Chironomus; species Chironomus riparius. The sequence goes on from OU895878.1 coordinate 26,910,058, forward strand.
GTACCATATGAACTGCTTTAAAATATTTATTTCCTACTTGAATCGTGATTAATTAATAAATTAACAAATTGCACTTTTTACAAATTATATTCGATGTCGCCCCTAGTCCAAAATTGAAAATATGTTGAATATTTTCATTTCTTCCTATAAGTTGTAAAGCTAATCTATTTTTTAATATTGTTACAAGTGCTGGAAAGAAGAAAAAAAAATAGAAATCGAAAAAGAGCACGAAACATCATATTGGAATTTTAAAGTCCATGTGATCTCAATACCATGATAACACTATTATACCAGTAGTGTTGTTACCTCGGCTTTTTGCTACAAGTCTAAACAGTTTACTATGAAGCAACAAATTAGACTTCAATATAGCTAGAGGGACAATTAAGGCACGTGTATCATTTAGATACATTGAAAAAGAGTATAATGTGAAATAATCGACTGGCACGAGAAAATAGTGAAGAAGCGTCAATGAAAATATTCATGATAAATATAAACAGAAAAGTTTATAGTAAATGGCAAAACAGCAAAAGGGCAGATACAAGATTATAGATACACCTACTCAATAACTTTTATGCATAATCATGAATTTTTAATGAATTGAATTTTTCCATTGATAGGAATTAGCTTTAAAGACGTGAGATGCATCAGTAATAAGACACGCGTAGCAATGAATACAAACCATCTATTTTAAATGCCTACAACATTCAATGGGAATTAGCGGGTGTTGATTTTATTGTAATGACAGTCAGACACATAAATTAAGATCGCAATGATTCATTCGTCCTTAAGAAACTCCGCTAAAAAGTCTGAAAATTTAATACATAATTAATTTTGACAGCAAACAAACTACTTTACAGGCATTGCTTCAACTACTTGCATACATCTTTTAATTTTCTCGTTATGTCTTTTGGTTTTAAAGTGTCAGTTAAGTAAAACTGTTAAATTGGTTGAACTTTGCTGACTTTTTTTTCACTTCGTTTTATTTACAAGCCTGTATAGTCGAGTTAAGTAGTTCTGTTATTGCAACAACAAAAAAGAATAGACAATAACTCATTTTAACTGGAAGTCAGTAAGTTGTAATTATAGATACTTCTACCACTAAATTGAATTGCACTACCGCTCGCTCAAAAGATGCTCCTTCCCTTTCAGCATTAGTTTAGTTTTGTTATGTTTTTTTTTTCTTCTTCTATAGAGCTAAGGTAGAGTGTAACAAATAGCATTAACTTTAACTACAACAAAAACTAATTAAAAAACTTTCTTCATTTATATGTCTATATTCTCTAACAACCTTCTTCATGATGAAATTGTAGATAATTTTTTGCTCTTCACTATCATGAACATGATTTCTACGAAGAGTGTATTCATGCTGTTAAAGAAATAAAAAAAAATAGGTACAAGTCAAATGAGAACATCAGAGATCAATAGTTATATAGTGATTAGGCGCTTTGTACATTGAACTATATTTTTACATTTCATTTTAATGTATGGTGTGATGACCATGCAAAAAAGAAATAAATCATCGCTGATGCAGAGTTTTTAACCTTTGTACGCTTTTATATATACAGCATTAGGACATTTTATGTTAAGTCGAATTTTTTCACCAGAGTTGATTTTGTTGTATCGTTATTGCTTACAAAGAAAAATTTGAAATCTCCTAGCTCCAAGACATAAGTGACTTGTTGTTAATAAATGTAAATTGATTGGCATATTTTGTCAGTCCTACCTCATTTTAAACAGCTACTCTGACATTTTTGTAGAGAAATTTTTTAAAGTTTTAATAAAGATGAAAAATAAATTCGGTCATTAGATGGTCACTAATATAACACACGATGTCCAGGAGAGACAGGAGAAAAGTACTACGTGAAACATAAAAGAAAGAACATAAAAAACCGCAGAAATAGTCGAAGAAACAGACTGGAGAAATAATAAAGCAATTTTACAAAAGAGAAGAATAAAATAAATATAAGAAGCCTGAAAGATCAGCAAAAGAGGAAAGAAAGCAAAGAGAGCAATAAAAACAACTCCCACGTGCCATCGGAATCATCATTTTGCTACATAACTTTTTCATGACTTTGCTTTTTATGGAGCTTTTTCTGCTATGCGCTCTCGCTCTATTCTCATCTTTCGTAAGACCAATAAATTTATTGTAGCATACAATCTCTATAAAAAAAACGTTCTATTGAATTTGCTCTTATTTATTTTTTTGAACTTGATTTAAATATAATTCACTCATTTTAATTTAAATTTTCATCGCTTGCCGTGGATGCAATTTAGGAAGATCTCTTTCTATACAAATTTTCTTCATCATCATATATTGAAACTATGTATGGAATTCATGCTACATTAATTCAATTAACTTCCCACAGGCAAACATAATGGTTTTGTTTTGGAATTACGTGTTGAATTTTATGCATTTTTCAACAATCATGAATGTTGAATATGATTGAATATTGTCATATTTGATGATATACTATATAACAATGGATGCTTATTGGAAAGATTTGATTTAAATTCTTGCATTTGGTTCGAGGGGATCTTTGCTTAAGTTATGCATCTTTTATAGGTTTTACGACTCTGATTATGGGCTGTAATTTATTGTTCCTTTATTGCAGAAATGATATTAAGTCATATTTATAGGCAAAACTGTCTTTTTATGTTTTGGGTTTGATGACCGATGATGTACCTTTATCCTATGAGAACGTGTGTTCGATTCCCAAAAGAGATCAGTGTCTCAACTCCTTCATTGAGTGTTAAGACTTCACTTTATTCATATTACATTCAATAATGTAGCTTATTCACGTTTAAGCCTCGCACAAAACTCTTTAATTTTTTTTAAAAAAGTTCTCGATTCCAAAAAACTATCATCAAATTTTATTAGCTGTGATGTAGATTCAATCTTAGATTGTAAGAATTTCGAGGTAATTGAAATTCGTGGAAATTGAATTAAGCAAAACTAATGCTACGGTTTGTGATTTATCATACCTAAGAAATCACGACACGACTATAAAACTGGTACTCAATGTCACCTAAAGCGATTTATGATACCGAACTTAATAATGACTGAAATGCTCGCTTCTTCAAGTCATTTTGAATTTAAATTATAAGGTAGGAGTATAAAGAAGTAATTTTCATGTCGTTTTCGGAAATATTGAAGATGATTGGATTAAATGTAGATGGTTCAATATTTTTCAAGAAAAAGCAGTTGAGCCGAAGGGAGAAATTTTGCAGAATGATTAATTTTTTATCAAAAATGATACAATTTTTTAAACTTGATGAGAATAGCCCGATTGCATAATCAATCAACCAGTTATCAATCAATTTCAGCACTCGATCCCCAGGAGAAAAAAAAGAACAGAATCATCATAAAATCAAAAACCGTTCCCATTTATTAATCTATAGTCATGCATATATTATTAATGAAGAGCAAATAAAAGATGGAATGCTTTTAAAAACTTTTCACAGGAAGACGTTTGATTAGGTATAACGAAGCATTGATGATTGAAATAACTTTTACATGTTCTTATCTTTGTTTGTTAGCCATAAAAAAGAGCAATTTTTTAATCCTCTAGGAAATTTGCTAAGCTACTAGATTCTACACATTAACGGCTTGAACTCATTCGTCTTTTCAACAGCTTCGTTTTTAGCATTACGAATTAGTAATATAAGTCATCATTTGTCATATTTTAATTTGCAATAAGTACAAAACCTCCTTATGAGCTTCGTATACATGCCAATTAATAAGAGCACTTGAACATAAATTATTATTTTTCTTTCTATATTTGTTGTTCTTTTTTTCTTTCACATCTCTTCTTACTTCCTTTAAAATATATTGTTGTTGCCGTTTTATGTGGTTAAATGATTTTTTATTCTCTTCTCTATATCTCTTGCTGTATTATTCAAGATGCAACACAATTTATTGTGTAGAAAATAAAACTATGAAGAGATGCACGCTTAGTGGAGGAGTTTAATTGCTGTTATGAAGTGTCAAGTTTATTTATATGCAAATATAATGCATTTGGCTCTTTTAACATTTCTTTCTAGAATTAAAGTGCAATAACAATCACAAAGTCTAGCTGCATGCATATATTTTACTTCATTGCTTTTAAGAAAAACGTTTTAGAGTCATGCATCTATTTTGTACTTGAAATTGTAGACAAAAATGACTGCTTGAAATTTTTGCATGTGCTTAAACATTTCTATTCGAATATGCTCAGTTTAATCTCTGTTAAAAATATCATCACAAATGTTTTCTTGTTGCCATTTTCATGCAGAATATAAAATCATCATGTCGGTTTCTTTAAAATTCATCGTCCGTTCGTTAATATTATTATTATTATTGTTATTATTATTTCTATTTTATTTTTTTTTTTACAATAGTCGATGTACTTACTTTTCCTTATTTAAGAAGAAATATCTTGTAATTTATCCCACCGATAATTTTTTATGATGATTATAAGTACTATTTTGTATGATGTGTGCAGTCTTTATATTATGCATATTGATTCCATTTCTATCATCATTCATTATATGTAATCGATAAGTTTTTTTTATAAAAAAAAACTATCAGAAAAGAGAGAGTTACTTACATTTTTTTCAGAAGATAAACAGAGAATGTGCACACTATACATCTCGTTGCATGACTGACAGCTATGTCCATATATATTATTGTACTCTGTAATGTATGGAAGTGTAATGTGATTTAGTTGTTGCATCTATGAATGCTTTTGTTGTGTGGGGAACTAATGTGTGGTAAACATACAGACATTCGTGCCATAGATACTGACAACAAACAGAGAAAAATATAAATTGAATTGAATTAAATTGTGTGTGCCCTCAACAACGTGTATGATGATGATCATAATTTTCAGATCCACGAGTATTCGGAATTTGTTTATTGCTCTAATATATTTCATAGATTTTTTTTCTTCGTTCGCCTTTGAAATGGAGAAAAAAAGAAAATGATGGTCAAAATATATACAAGTCAAGTACTTATTGTTTGCAAGCCATCATACTGTAATATTCCTCAATGAAACATTATTATGAAAAAAATGAGTAACAAAACACGACCATAGACGCTATATATAATGATTATTATTATTTATATGAACTAGTATTATTATTATATTATAAGTATTATATTTTTTATTATTTATGAGATTCATATCAAAAATATGTGGTTTTTATTATTATTACAAAATGCGAAAAGAAGAAAATAACATAAAAGATCAATTCATTGCTAAGAGATGTTTAATGGTGTTTGGGTAAAATAGATATATCTGTTTAAATGCATAAATACAAAATCTCATCTTAAAAGGATCACTTTAGAAAACACCATATTATTACATGTGAAATCGGATTATTATAATTTATCAAAATTTACTAGTAAAGTAAGGAATAGAAACAGCATGCAAACAAAATTATGTGAATAGGAAGCCATGTTTTAATAAAAAAAAATTGCTGTTATTTTGTATCTTATATGACTTCTCAAGTGTGCCTCGAAGTTATTAATTGATTTTCTAAATTGGTCACTTAAACTTGTACCTATAAATTCAAAAAAAAAACACTTAAAATATATGCAACATTGTTAATAACACATTCCTTTTTCTTTCAATTACAGGTTTTAAATGTCTTGTATTACTTGGCAAACCTACTCAATTCTATAACATAAACTTTTATGAATCTGCTTCGTACTACTGCTAGTGAATAGTAACCAACTCATCAACAACCATCTGATTATTAAAAGAGATGCGAGAAAAAGACCATTCGCCTAGAAAAATGCTTCCCAGTCCAAAACAAGGAGCAATTTATCCAAATGGATTACCTTTACCCGCTCTTCAATTACCCTTTGATCTTATTACAGCCATTAATCGACCATCATCGTCAGCATCATCTAACGATTCGCCTTCTCCCAGCTCACACCGGCACGAGCAAACTGATCAACCGTTAGATTTACGTGTTGAACATAAGAAGTCATCATTATTGAGTAAGGAAATTGAAAATGAAAACGATAATGAAAATGATCATGAGCATGAGGATGAGAATAGTAATTCAATTATTGCAAACAATAATTATGTGAAAAGCGAAAGCATTCATGAGAAGTCACCAAGCCCAATAGATTTAAATAATAAACATTTTCAACAAAATGCAAAACGTCTGCTCAGTAATCATCATCTCAACTTAAATGGACTGAGTGCACAACAAGCACATAGGTTATCAAATACACCTCTCTTTCCACCACCATCACTGCATCCGCTGATGCTTGAGGCAATGGCAAAAGCTGCTCGACTTCGACTACCTTACAATCCTGCATTTCCACTTTTACCGCCACCCCCTCACTCATTTGAGCAGCAACTTGCGAGATTAAAGGACCAAGACATATCAATTAATGTTCCTCAAATCTTGAATCAAAATAATCAAATGTCTGCGTCACATAGTTCAAGATCTAACCACCATAACAATAATAGTATGAAACAAGTTAACCATAATTTATCAACATCAAATTCAGGAATTTCAAATAAGAACAAGGACCGATATAGTTGTAAATTTTGTGGAAAAGTATTTCCACGATCGGCGAATCTTACGCGACATCTACGCACACATACAGGCGAGCAGCCTTATAGTTGTAAGTACTGTGAAAGATCCTTCAGTATATCAAGCAATTTACAACGTCACGTCCGCAATATACACAATAAAGAGCGACCATTCAAGTGTGCTTTATGCGAACGATGTTTCGGACAACAAACGAATCTCGATCGTCATCTTAAGAAACACGAAGCTGATGCAATCGGCCTCGGATTAGGTATAGATGAACGACTCAAACAGTTCCGTAGAAACTCACGTGGTATCCCGGAAGATTCATATTTTGAAGAAATACGACAATTCATGGGAAAAGTTACTCAGCTGCCAATTCAATTAAGAAATATGAAAACCGAGACAGAAACAAACCCTTCATCGAGAAGTTCTTCGCCAAGTGACTTGAACGAAAATAATAATGATATTAAATATAGCTTAATGGACATTGATGACAGCACGGAGTCACATAAAAGGGCAAATAATGATGACAACAATAATAACACAAATGTCACAACTTGACCACATTTTGAACGATCTTCGAGCAATTGACATTGTGTCGTGTGTGCTGCTATTAAAGCAAAAAAAAAAGTGGTAAAGAAGAAGGAAAAAACAAACTATGAAGCAAAAAATCATGAAAAAATCTCCTATTGCGATGATATCGCAATTTATTAAATAAAAAAGCGAAGAAATGAAACTTAATGACGTACAATTGCTGTAATGTATCTTTTAATACCTAGAATTAATATCAAATTGAATCACATTACATTTTAAATGAAATCTGTTAACCATTCAATTAAATTTAACTTTATTATACTTTAGATAATTTTTTTCTGTTCATGTTACGTAATGAAATGAAGCCTTTTTATCTTATTTTTATCAATTTATTATCTTTTCTATTTTTCCTCAAATTTTCTGCTTTTGTTTCATAAAAATCTTTGAAGAGAAAAATTACTTTTTAATGCCATAAGTTGAAATAAACAGAAAGCTTCATTAGACAAGTTAGTTGTTACTGAAAACGAATGAATTCACATTCCTTTTAAATTCGATTAGTTAATTAAAGATTATGTTACACACATCAACTTTAGTAAATTAGCTTTTCAATTGGTTTGACGTTTGCTTTAATGGCTGTAGTTTTTGGACGATGATTGATGCGTGGGAATCCTAAAAGTACCGAGATCTATGCACAATCCTTGGAGTTATACAATAACACTAAAAAGTATGCCTTAAATCCTTGATATTAAAGGAGGCAAGAAAAATTGATAAAACACAAAATTTGATTTTATTTTCAAAATTTCGAAACATAATGCATAAAATTAAATTTAATTTAAGAAAACCTTAGCATTATGAGGAAAGGAATCTGTTAAATTCCATTTTTAAGTCTTAAAATCGAAAAATTTAAAAAAAAAGTTTATCAATCCAATTAATTTATTAAAGTTGATGCTCCGGACATTATTTTAAAGAGTTTTGAGATAAAACTTCACATGGTGACGAATGAAAAAACTTTATGACAAAAGTTTTTCGCGTGATACCAAAGGACATCTTTAAAATTTTTGATTCTATAAAAATATTTTTTATTCTTTATAAGTCGTTTGCAAATGACGCCTGTCAAAATCAAAGTGAATGACACATACCGTTTCTGCCTTTTTATGTTCTTCAATGTAATTTTAAAACAAAAACAAAAAGCTACAAATTCAATAAACGTATACTTTTAGTTAATATATATTTGTAAAGTGGAACAATCTAGTGATGCTATTTTGATATTTTTAGTCTCTACAAAAATTAGGTGTAATAAAGAAAATTGGAATAATTGTTGTATCATAAATGTTTGTAAGTAGATTGAGACATTATGATACATGGTGGCTCGCAGTTTCTATAACCTTTTCAATTAGCTGTAATTATCACTTTTAGAGCATGTGCCCAAAATTGTATCCAATTTTTAAAAGTTTAGTTACCATTAAATAAAATGATGATGAGATAATAGATTTAATCTTTACAACATAAATATTAGATGAAATAAATAAATAAATAAATGGACATACAATGTTTGAGTTAAACTCATTAATGTTTTTTTTTTTGAAATGATAATATATAAAATAAAATAAAATAAAAATAATAGATGAATGAAAATATAATAGTAGAAGATTTTTATAGAAAATTGAGATTCTTAGTGAAGAAAATAAAGATCAAATTTTATTTCTTTATGAAGCTCTTGGCCCATTTGTTCGTCATTTATTTTTGTCTTACAGGAAAGTAACAGTGAGTTTAGAAAAAGTGAAATCAAAGCGACCATGACCAACTCTATCCAGTGGTTTAGCTATCTATCTTTCTATATCTATTGAAGCGTACACCTGTAAAAATCTAATCATGATTGATTTATAACAAAAAAATAAAATAAAGTGTAGCAAAACTTTCACAATTTTTTTTTTTTTCATCTACAATATATAATATTATGTTTATTACAAAATATGTTGATTACAAGACAGAAGAGAAGTTATAAAAAATCAAGCAAACGAAATTCCACAGAATTGTCTCTCAATTATTTTATCACAGTTATTGTTTCAATTCTTTACACCGCAAAATAAAAACATGACAAAAAGTACAAGAGGTAGGAAAAGAGTTACTGGATAAATAATTACGTGAAATTCCAATCATCACACTATGAATTTCGATCAATGCCATTCGACTGGAAAGAGAATCCACTTCTGGTATTTATTATTTTCACTACAATCTGCCAATATGATTTTAAAACTTTCATTTTCAGCTGAAATGTCGGTTCCTTGTAAACACATTCCCGTATTAGCTTGCAGTAATTGAAGTGTCTAAATGGAAATGTAAAACATAAAGATATCATTAATTATTGCATCATTAAGATATCGACTATATTTATGGGTCACAGTAATTACTTACATTTGTGTTGTAAACAAAATACTGTGTGGACTTTGTCGAGCATGTTACCATCTTAGCATAGTAGACATCATCTTTATCTTTCTCACTGGAATCATCGGAAGTTTGTAATTTAAATGAATCTAAGCATAGGTTTTCATTAGTCATAATTTTTCCATCAACTGTAATAACAAACATTTCATCTAGACTATCATATACTTTTAAACATTTCTTTATATATGTTTGGCCATAAGGAGTTGCTACATTACTACTTTTAGGTTTTTGAAGACATAAATATTCATTCGAGTTGAACTGGAAGAGATCGTTAATTGCTGGAATGCGTTTGTTAAAATACTTGATTAGTTTGTTCCATTTTTCATCAATACTTTGTTCTTGGAAGTGAATTACACGACTGAATTCTTGGATTATGTCATAATATTTTCTATATTCTGGACCAATATTGCTGATATTAGCCATTTGTATTTTGCCAAAAAAGCGATTCTTGGAAGGGAAAAAATTTTCTTTCCAAATATTTTCGAGGTACCAGTTGAATGATTTACATTGAAATTTTTGGCGTAATGCTACTCTATCAGTAACATTTAATGTTGAACGTATAGCATTTGAATTATGATTAAATTTGTAATAAAATTCTTTCCATTGATCCATCCATACATCTGCTACACGTGCTAAATTTCTATTCAAAATTTCATTTACACCACCTGGGAATGTATAAGGTGAACTTTTCCGAAACAAATGTCCAACATGTGAGCATGGAGATATTTCAATTTGTCCACCACACTGCCAAATCCTCAAACTCATTTCAATATTGTCACCACCCCAAATCTTCATTTCTTGATCATAACTTCCAATTTCAAAGAAATAATTTCGATTGATTGAAAAGAGTCCACCGGCAAATGCTGGAGTTTTAAACGGTGCACTCACGTCTTTCTGACGTTTCTTTAGTTCTTCATCACCAAGCATGAACCATCGGAAATGAAGTTCCCAATTGAAAGCGCCCCAATGAAAATCAAAACTTTTAATATAACTGAAATTATCATCGGATATGATGTCAATAACAGGACATATTACAACGTTTGGATTATCTTTAACTCGTTTAAGTAGTGGCTCCAACCATCCTGTATTGCATTCACAATGTGCGTCAAGAAATGTTAACACTTCGCCTGTTGCTTTCCGTGCTCCCAATAATCGAGCACTTACCAGACCTAGTCTTTCTTTTAATCGGTATACTTTTGTAGGTACGGAAAGTTTTGAAACATAATCATCTAATTGCTGCATTAAAAATGATCTGGTACTCGCATCATCAATCAATAAAATTTCTTGGATTAAATCTGGACGAGATCGATTAATCACAGACCAAATTGTTCTTAGCAACACAGACCATGCTTCGTTATGGAATACAATAATTATGGACGTTTTTGGGAGATCCTGTTCATAAGTTTTAGTTTTACACCTGTGGATTGAACATTAAATGTCAATAAAAAAATGCAATAAAAAAGTGTTTTTGATTGTTTCTTACACATGATTTCTAACATCTTGAAGCGTACGATTTACAGATACTCTATCACTAGCAAGTAAATTAAAACGATTTATTTGGAAAAGCTGTTGCATAATTAGAAGGTCTTTTGATGGTACTACAACAGGATTGCCTGAAATGAAATATCTAGCTTTAAATAAATCGTAGAATCAAAATAAAATTTCTTCTTACCTTTTTCACCTTCTCCTGGAATGGGACTGTAATTATTCGAGTTTAAGAAGTCACTCGATACATTTGCACTAACAATAGGCATATAATGTCCAACAATTTGGGGAATTCTGAATCTTCCTCTTCGTGCATATCTATTGCTATCTTGTAATTCTATTATTTTGTCGAGTGTAAATTTTGATAAATAAAATATGACGGAGCAGCTTATCAAAGTGATTGTAACGAGCACAAAATAAAACTTTCTGAAGCGACATTTCAAAAAATATCTCATTTTTTGTATTTTCACCTAATTTTCATTTATAATAATTATTTTTTAAAAACATCTTTCCTTATTTTTGCAGCGTATACAAAAACGAAGGTTGCACAACTGAGAGAAAATATACTGTACTAGAATGTTTAATTTTGGAAACGTCTAACCGAAAAATTTTATTAATTCTTATTAGAGTCCATTTATGCTTTATAATTGATCTAATATTTATCTTTAATTTGAATCCACAATAGAATAATCTAATTGATATGATATGTTATCCTGAACGTAGAAAATAATTTTTAATCTAACTCCACAATTGATAGGTCGTATGACAAGCGCCCTCTTTTAGACAGTAGAATATTTTATGCAATTCAGTTGTAACATTTCGTTTTCAGGTGGCGATCCTTAAAAAACATTTGAAGTAAGTACAAAAGTTAAAATTAAAACAAAAAAAGTCGTAATTTTAATTTTTTTCATAAACACTTATTACAGACCCATTACGGCACTCAAAGTGAACCGAAAAAAACTTTATTCTAGTCAGTTGGTAGCTTATACCACTATTTCACAAATACTTTTATCAATTCCTACTGCAGCTTTATTATGAAGAAAATGCAGGTAATTTAGAAATGATAGAAAAATAAATTAAGATCGGAAATGCACAGGAACAAAAACTTCACAAACTTCTACTGTGAAAAAATTTTAATTAAAAAAATAAATTGAATCAAATGTCTTGAGAAATTTCCTAGAAAGCCAACGAACTTGTTTTGATAGATTGCAGAATTTTGCCTTTGAAAGTTGTCTTCATTATGTGTTTGAAGATGGCGAGCTGGATAATTTATGCAAGCAATTTGAAAGTGTTAAAACTTTATTCCTGATTTTATTAAAATGATTTTATGTTTAAGCTTATGTTATATCCGAAAGTTTAAGCAAGAAATATTGAAGACAGAAAAATCAATTCAGAAGTGCTAAAAGACAATATAAATGTGAAAGATGCTTAAGAGTTCATATCTCAAGGAATCTTGGTTGTAAGAAGACCATAACGGTTCAAAAGTCAGCACAAGAATCGTTCAAGAACTCCTTAAGATCCGCTATTCATTTCTCCAACGCTTGGCAAAACGACATCAACCCTTTTGATTAATTCTTTATTTTCAGGATATCTTGCCACAAAAGAATCATTCCAGCTGAGATTCTGCATACCATATTTGCCCCATTAATTTTTTTGGAATTTTTTTTCTCGGGTGCTTAAAAAATGGCTTCTGCAGATTTGAAGAAAGTTCGATCGTCTTTTGTTAAATTGTCATGAATTAATTTCATCATTGCTCTAGATTGTCTATTCCTTTAACGATTCTTGTAAGTTTACATCATAATGAATTCAGTGATTCAAAATATTTTACAAGCTCGTTTTTAAGTATGCTTATTTCACTTATTACATAAAGTTATTAACCCTTTTTAAAAGCATATTTGTTGTACTGAATATGATGATGCAGATTTTAAAGATTTCAGATTCCAATTTGGAAGTTCAAAAAAAAATAATTTTCTTCTAATTCTTTAACATGCTGGGAAATTTGACGAAAAACAAATTGACAAAGGAACCATTTTAATATATTTAAAATTATTTCAACAACTGAAGAGAAAAAAAGTGGTGTTGAAGTAAAAGATCAAGATTATCAACAATGGCTGAATGCATACACCTGAGATGAACCAGCTGTATTATAGTGTCATATTGAAAGTTTGTACCTAACTCCATTGCCTGAGAAATCTCTAGAAATACAACAAATGGTATGAATTCTTTACTTTTTTCACGAAATCAATAAAGTTTAACCCAAATTTAACCTCTCAGAACTCATCAAGTATGCTCCAAAGATTGTTAATGTTGAATGTCTTGCCATGGCTTTGTGCTACATCGAAAGAGTCAGAAATTCTCAGCCAATTACAGCACAAAATGGTAGGAGTAGATAATATTTAAGCTTTACTCCAGCAAGGATGTTATATTCGGGTGGAAATTAGCTATTATTATCCCAACTTAAAACAGAGTAGATTTTTACTATATCTGCTTTGAATGAAATTAAATTAGATAATCCAAGCATACTAGAGATTTGAGTCGCCTTAAGTCAATCTCATCATATTTTAAGAATTAATCTAGATGCTAAAAACTCAATCATTTGCTGTGTGACTGCATTCGGGAATGCTCATTTGATACTTACAACTTTTTGTCGTAAAATTAATCGAGTTCAACTTCTCAGAACTCACGAACAATGCTCCAAAGATTGTTAATAATGTTTAAGTTTTAAGTTTAAGTTTAAATTATTAAATTGGCTAAATCTCAGCTTATACGCAAAAATCAATTGCAACAGTTCGTTGACAGTCGAATGATCTTCCGCCAATAAGGAGCGTCAAAAAAGAAGAATTGTTAGCCTCTTCAACTGAAATTTGTGTTATAAAATTTGCAACATGGCTGACTTGTTGTTGACTGGCAATTATGAAAAGAACAAAGCATTGCAAACTTAAAACTTAAAACTTAAAACTTAAAACTTAAACTCAGACACTAGCTAGGACATCATCATATGTTCAACGAACAAATTTAGTAATTACTTGTGAATAAGTGTTTAAAGTTTGCTTTATTGTCTATCATAAGAAATGTACAAGTTTAAAAATTTACAATACATTTGGAAGTTGTCATCATAAGAATTAAATTACTGAGAATTGTGGTGGAAAGGTCAAACATTGTTGCTGGACCTAATCATCGACAGAACACGATGAGAACACAACATGAGAACACAGAAGGTAAGCAAAAATTGGGTTTTGAATAGTGTCTTTTGTACCACGTTTTTTTCTTAATACTTGTCTTATCGCGATTAAACTCCTCTACTTTATTGAGCATATCACGACCTCACTTGGTCTTTTCTGACAATCATTATCAAACTTTCCAATTTTAGTCTTCACATTATTTTGCGGCGTTCAATTTAAGAATCATTAGATCCATTTTTAATTTATTCCTGAAACTGTTAATCTGGTCAAAATGAGTCTGTTTTCATCTTGGTCTCGATCATCCTGTAAAAAAACAAAGAGTTTGATTACCAAAGCTGAAAAGACTGATTAAGTGACTCATCAAGTGACCAAGAATCAGATGAGCCACTCCAACAGGATCTATCTTGAATTTGAAAACTGAAGACAATAGAAAAGTAGAAAATTGAACGTCAGCATGGAGATCATGATCATGAGAACTAGAAGCAGATCCTACTAGACCGCCTTAAAAAGATTCTGCTCCTGAACAACAAGATAAAGTAGAAAATCATGTAGAGGGAGGAATCTAAGATAAAAAAGAAGCCGAATATGATGAAATAATAAATATTTATTCACTGGAAGAAATTGAGGAAAAATTGGAAAAACTACTCAAATGACCACAACAATGATAGCGACCATATCCACCTAGGAACTCAAACACAATTATGTTCTTCACCAGAAATAGTTATTTGAGACATCGAAACACCAAGAAAAACAACGATGAATAAACTGCGTGCCATAAAGCGTGAAATCGTATTCGTTGATTTATGCTAGTTGACATGAGGAGACATTATGAAAACAGCAACTTATCAATGAAGCTGGGTGTATCTTTTTTTTACCTATAGAATATTTGCACCGTTAATTAAGTCAACATTTTTCTTATGAATGTTTTATACTTGTCTATCAGTGATCAATCCTTAAACTTTATTTGACAAAATGTTTTTCATTTCAGGATAATGCTAGATCGTGGACCATTTTAATACAAATTGCTCACATTAAATAATCCGTTGCAAATTCAGAAACTAGCAGTACTAGGACATAATCACATGTTCAACGAAAAAATTTACATTATCTTAAAGTATTCTAACTTGATGGATTTAAACAATAACTGCTGTGGATTTTCTTTCCAGAACAGAACAAATTAATAGAAATTTAAAATTTTTGACAATAAGTCTTTTAACACGACACATCTGAGCTACTTCTCCAGTTTGGAAAATTCCTGTCTAAGAAAAACGATAAAACAGACTAGATTGGCCGAATTTCAGCTTATATAAGATTGCAAGTGCAACAGCTCGTTGACAGTCAAATATTCTTTCTCCAATAAGGAGCGTCAAAAAGAAAGTAACATGGCTTATGATCCGACATCTCCTGCAGACAAAGAGGAATTTATGAGTTTGTGGATTAACAATAATGAAAACAGCAACTTATCAAAGAAGCTGGACGTATAGAATATTTGAACCGTAAAGTGTCTTGAAGCCTTAATTCAGCTATATTTCTATAGCTAGGGTTTACGTGTGACTGAAGTTAGCCGGCGTGTTGTAACCAAATGATTTAAAACCTTTACCATAATTTCGTAATAATATCGTCGAATTTCGTCAAGTCTTCCTTGACAAGCTATAGCAGCTTCAACTTTTGGGTATATTGCAGGCTAACTTCAGTTGGTAAGAATCTTGAAAACAAGCTTTAACTGACATATTATATATCAAAACACATCTCCTAATTTCGTCGAAAATCGTCATGCAAAAATTTTCCAAATCGGAAGTAACGAACAGGAGTTATGGCTTATCAAAGTTTCGGAATAGACCGTACCTTTCTGGATCTTAGTAGGATTCAGAATCTTTAAAAATATTTTGGATTGGACCGTCCACAAGTGACTTATGTCCAAAATAAGCTGTGGACCGTCAAAAAAGTTTTTTCTTCAAGAAATCGTCAATGTCATGGTATATGTTTAAAAATATCTATTTTCATTAAGAATTCCAAATTTATAAAAATAATTTTTAATTAGACCGTCCGCAATTGATTTATGTCTACTTCTAGTAAAATTAAACTTATAATATTTGCTGTTTGCATCCGTCTTCAATGACGTGTAAAATGGAGGAGGCATGTATCAATTTAAAGGGGTCTGAAATCAGGGGACAGTTTTCATCAAGGAACATTTCTATGTAAGTTTGAATTTAAGTACTTATCAGAAAAGCATTTAAAGGTCTGTCATTTGCGTTAATGACAGTAAAGTAAGTCAAAATTTTTAAATATATTTTATAAAAAAAAAAAACAAATCAAGGCAATTCTCTTTAGAAGCACGAGAAGTTAAGATGGGAAATAATCCATATCTCCCGAACATACAATGATGGCAATCATTCGTGCCATCACTAAAACGAGTGATGCTATACTCACTAAAATACATAAATGAGTACGCTACTTTACCCATCTGATTGCCATCACGTGATGGTAATCATGATGGTCATCAGTGATGACTTAACTTGCATGAAAACTTGCATCCAAGTTAAGCCATCACTGATGATCATTATAACTGCCATCACATGATGACCATCAATTAAAGCATGTTGAGTACGCTACTTTACCTTTGTGATTACCATCACTATGATCATCACTTCGAGTGATCGCTATCGTTGTATGTTCAGGCGATCATAGAAGGCTATTTTCAAAAAAAAAAATATCGATTTTATATCTACATTAGCATTGTTTATCATTTATAATACCTAGATATGTTTAAAAATACAATTTAAAGCATTTTTGGTTTCGATCATAGTAGGCTATTTTCAAAAAAATATCGATTTTATATCAACATTAGCATTCTTTATTATTTATTATACCAATATATGTTTTAAAATGCAATTTAAAGCATTTAAATTTTGATCATAGTAGGCTATTTTCAAAAAAAAATATCGATTTTATATCTATATTAGCATTCTTTATCATTTATTATACCTAGATTTATTTTAAAATGCAATTTAGAGCATTTTTGGTTTCGATCATAGTAGGCTATTTTCAAAAAAATATCGATTTCATATCTACATTAGCATTCTTTATCATTTATAATACCAAGATATGTTTTAAAACGAAATTTAAAGAATTTTTTGTTTCGATCGTAGCAGGTTATTTTCAAAAAATTATTGATTTTATATCTATATTAGCATTCTTTATCATTTATAATACCAAGATATGTTTTAAAACGCAATTTAAAGCATTTTTTGTTTCGATCGTGGTAGGCTATTTTCAAAAAAAATATCGATTTCATATCTACATTAGCATTCTTTATCATTTATTATACCTAGATTTATTTTAAAATGCAATTTAAAGCATTTTTGGTTTCGATCATAGCAGGCTATTTTCAAAAAAATATTGATTTTATATCTATATTAGCATTTTTTATCATTTATCCAAGATATGTTTTAAAACGCAATTTAAAGCATTTTTTGTTTCGATCGTGGTAGGCTATTTTCAAAAAAAATATCGATTTCATATCTACATTAGCATTCTTTATCATTTATTATACCTAGATTTATTTTAAAATGCAATTTAAAGCATTTTTGGTTTCGATCATAGCAGGCTATTTTCAAAAAAATATTGATTTTATATCTATATTAGCATTCTTTATCATTTATAATACCAAGATATGTTTTAAAACGCAATTGAAAGAATTTTTTGTTTCGATCGTAGCAGGTTATTTTCAAAAAAATATTGATTTTATATCTATATTAGCATTCTTTATCATTTATAATACCAAGATATGTTTTAAAACGCAATTTAAAGAATTTTTTGTTTCGATCGTAGCAGGCTATTTTCAAAAAAATATAGATTTTATATCTATATTAGCATTCTTTATCATTTATAATACCAAGATATGTTTTAAAACGCAATTTAAAGCATTTTTTGTTTCGATCGTGGTAGGCTATTTTCAAAAAAAATATCGATTTCATATCTACATTAGCATTCTTTATCATTTATAATACCAAGATATGTTTTAAAACGCAATTTAAAGCATTTTTTGTTTCGATCGTGGTAGGCTATTTTCAAAAAAATATCGATTTTATATTTACATTAGCATTCTTTATCATTTATAATACCTAGATATGTTTAAAAATGCAATTTAAAGCTTTTTTGGTTTCAACATAGCAGGCTATTTTCAAAAAAATATCGATTTTATATTTACATTAGCATTCTTTATCATTTATAATACCTAGATATGTTTTAAAGTGTAATTAAAAGCATTTTTGTTTTCGATCATAGCAGGCTTTTTTCAAAAAAATATCGATTTTATATCTTTATTAGCATTCTTTATCATTTATTATTCCTAGATTTATTTTAAAATGCAATTAAAAGCATTTTTGGTTTCGATCATAGCAGGCTATTTTCAAAAAAATATCGATTTTATATCTACATTAGCATTCTTTATTATTTATAATACCTAGAAATGTTTTAAAATGCAATTAAAAGCATTTTTGGTTTCGATCATAGCAGGCTATTTTCAAAAAAATATCGATTTTATATTTACATTAGCATTCTTTATCATTTATAATACCTAGATATGTTTTAAAACGCAATTTAAAGAATTTTTGGTTTCGATCATAGCAGGCTATTTTCAAAAAAATATCGATTTTATATCTACATTAGCATTCTTTATTATTTATAATACCTAGAAATGTTTTAAAATGCAATTAAAAGCATTTTTGGTTTCGATCATAGCAGGCTATTTTCAAAAAAATATTGATTTTATATCTACATTAGCATTCTTTATTATTTATAATACCTAGAAATGTTTCAAAATGCAATTAAAAGCATTTTTGGTTTCGATCATAGCAGGCTATTTTCAAAAAAATATCGATTTTATATTTACATTAGCATTCTTTATCATTTATAATACCTAGATATGTTTTAAAATGCAATTAAAAGCATTTTTGGTTTCGATCATAGCAGGCTATTTTCAAAAAAATATCGATTTTATATCTACATTAGCATTCTTTATTATTTATAATACCTAGAAATGTTTTAAAATGCAATTAAAAGCATTTTTGGTTTCGATCATAGCAGGCTATTTTCAAAAAAATATTGATTTTATATCTACATTAGCATTCTTTATTATTTATAATACCTAGAAATGTTTTAAAATGCAATTAAAAGCATTTTTGGTTTCGATCATAGCAGGCTATTTTCAAAAAAATATTGATTTTATATCTACATTAGCATTCTTTATTATTTATAATACCTAGAAATGTTTTAAAATGCAATTAAAAGCATTTTTGGTTTCGATCATAGCAGGCTATTTTCAAAAAAATATCGATTTTATATTTACATTAGCATTCTTTATCATTTATAATACCTAGATATGTTTTAAAACGCAATTTAAAGAATTTTTGGTTTCGATCATAGCAGGCTATTTTCAAAAAAATATCGATTTTATATCTACATTAGCATTCTTTATTATTTATAATACCTAGAAATGTTTTAAAATGCAATTAAAAGCATTTTTGGTTTCGATCATAGCAGGCTATTTTCAAAAAAATATTGATTTTATATCTACATTAGCATTCTTTATTATTTATAATACCTAGAAATGTTTTAAAATGCAATTAAAAGCATTTTTGGTTTCGATCATAGCAGGCTATTTTCAAAAAAATATCGATTTTATATTTACATTAGCATTCTTTATCATTTATAATACCTAGATATGTTTTAAAATGCAATTAAAAGCATTTTTGGTTTCGATCATAGCAGGCTATTTTCAAAAAAATATCGATTTTATATCTATATTAGCATTCTTTATCATTTATTATACCTAGATTTATTTTAAAATGCAATTTAAAGCATTTTTGTTTTCGATCATAGTAGGCTATTTTCAAAAAAATATCGATTTCATATCTACATTAGCATTCTTTATCATTTATTATACCTAGATTTATTTTAAAATGCAATTTAAAGCATTTTTGTTTTCGATCATAGTAGGCTATTTTCAAAAAAATATCGATTTCATATCTACATTAGCATTCTTTATCATTTATTATACCTAGATTTATTTTAAAATGCAATTTAAAGCATTTTTGGTTTCGATCATAGCAGGCTATTTTCAAAAAAAATATCGATTTTATATCTACATTAGCATTGTTTATCATTTATAATACCTAGATATGTTTTAAAAAGTAATTAAAAGCATTTTTGTTTTCGATCATAGCAGGCTATTTTCAAAAAAATATCGATTTTGTATCTATATTAGCATTCTTTATAAATTATTATACCTAGATTTATTTTAAAATGCAATTTAAAGCATTTTTGTTTTCGATCATAGCAGGCTATTTTCAAAAAAATATCGATTTTGTATCTATATTAGCATTCTTAATAATTTATTATACCTAGATTTATTTTAAAATGCAATTTAAAGCATTTTTGGTTTCGATCATAGCAGGCTATTTTCAAAAAAAATATCGATTTTATATCTACATTAGCATTGTTT
Organism: Chironomus riparius; assembly: GCA_917627325.4. Classification (NCBI taxonomy): domain Eukaryota; kingdom Metazoa; phylum Arthropoda; class Insecta; order Diptera; family Chironomidae; genus Chironomus; species Chironomus riparius. The sequence goes on from OU895878.1 coordinate 26,930,740, forward strand.
ATCATTTATAATACCAAGATGTGTTTTAAAACGCAATTTAAAGAATTTTTTGTTTTCGATCATAGCGGGCTATTTTCAAAAAAATATCGATTTTATATCTACATTAGCATTCTTTATTATTTATAATACCTAGAAATGTTTTAAAATGCAATTAAAAGCATTTTTGGTTTCGATCATAGCAGGTTATTTTCAAAAAAATATCGATTTCATATCTACATTAGCATTGTTTATCATTTATAATACCTAGATATGTTTTAAAGTGTAATTAAAAGCATTTTTGTTTTCGATCATAGCAGGCTATTTTCAAAAAAATATCGATTTTATATCTACATTAGCATTCTTTATTATTTATAATACCTAGAAATGTTTTAAAATGCAATTAAAAGCATTTTTGGTTTCGATCATAGCAGGCTATTTTCAAAAAAATATAGATTTCATATCTACATTAGCATTGTTTATCATTTATAATACCTAGATATGTTTTAAAGTGTAATTGAAAGCATTTTTGTTTTCGATCATAGCAGGCTATTTTCAAAAAAATATCGATTTTATATCTACATTAGCATTCTTTATTATTTATAATACCTAGAAATGTTTTAAAATGCAATTAAAAGAATTTTTGGTTTCGATCATAGCAGGCTATTTTCAAAAAAATATAGATTTCATATCTACATTAGCATTGTTTATCATTTATAATACTTTTTTAATTTTATATCTATAAATGTTAAAGAATGCTAATAAAGATATAAAATCGATAGTTTTTTTTTTGAAAATAGCCTGCTATGATCGAAACCAAAAATGCTTTAAATTGCATTTTAAAACATATCTAGGTATTATAAATGATAAAGAATGCTAATATAGATATAACATCGATATTTTTTTTTTGAAAATAGCCTGCTATGATCGAAACCAAAAATGCTTTAAATTGCATTTTAAAACATATCTAGGTATTATAAATGATAAAGAATGCTAATATAGATATAAAATCGATATTTTATTTGAAAATAGCCTACTATTATCGAAACCAAAAATGCTTTAAATTGCATTTAAAAACATATCTAGGTATTATAAATGATAAAGAATGCTAATATAGATATAAAATCGATATTTTTTTTGAAAATAGCCTACTATGATCGAAACCAAAAATGCTTTAAATTGCATTTTAAAACATATCTAGGTATTATAAATGATAAAGAATGCTAATATAGATATAAAATCGATATTTTATTTGAAAATAGCCTACTATTATCGAAACCAAAAATGCTTTAAATTGCATTTAAAAACATATCTAGGTATTATAAATGATAAAGAATGCTAATATAGATATAAAATCGATATTTTATTTGAAAATAGCCTACTATGATCGAAACCAAAAATGCTTTTAATTGCATTTTGAAACATATCTAGGTATTATAAATGATAAAGAATGCTAATATAGATATAAAATCGATATTTTATTTGAAAATAGCCTACTATGATCGAAACCAAAAATGCTTTAAATTGCATTTAAAAACATATCTAGGTATAATAAATGATAAAGAATGCTAATATAGATATAAAATCGATATTTTTTTTGAAAATAGCCTACTATGATCGAAACCAAAAATGCTTTAAATTGCATTTTAAAACATATCTAGGTATTATAAATGATAAAGAATGCTAATATAGATATAAAATCGATATTTTATTTGAAAATAGCCTACTATGATCGAAACCAAAAATGCTTTAAATTGCATTTAAAAACATATCTAGGTATTATAAATGATAAAGAATGCTAATATAGATATAAAATCGATATTTTATTTAAAAATAGCCTACTATGATCGAAACCAAAAATGCTTTTAATTGCATTTTGAAACATATCTAGGTATTATAAATGATAAAGAATGCTAATATAGATATAAAATCGATATTTTATTTGAAAATAGCCTACTATGATCGAAACCAAAAATGCTTTTAATTGCATTTTGAAACATATCTAGGTATTATAAATGATAAAGAATGCTAATATAGATATAAAATCGATATTTTATTTGAAAATAGCCTACTATGATCGAAACCAAAAATGCTTTTAATTGCATTTTGAAACATATCTAGGTATTATAAATGATAAAGAATGCTAATATAGATATAAAATCGATATTTTATTTAAAAATAGCCTACTATGATCGAAACCAAAAATGCTTTTAATTGCATTTTGAAACATATCTAGGTATTATAAATGATAAAGAATGCTAATATAGATATAAAATCGATATTTTATTTGAAAATAGCCTACTATGATCGAAACCAAAAATGCTTTTAATTGCATTTTGAAACATATCTAGGTATTATAAATGATAAAGAATGCTAATATAGATATAAAATCGATATTTTATTTGAAAATAGCCTACTATGATCGAAACCAAAAATGCTTTAAATTGCATTTTAAAACATATCTAGGTATTATAAATGATAAAGAATGCTAATATAGATATAAAATCGATATTTTATTTGAAAATAGCCTACTATGATCGAAACCAAAAATGCTTTTAATTGCATTTTGAAACATATCTAGGTATTATAAATGATAAAGAATGCTAATATAGATATAACATCGATATTTTATTTGAAAATAGCCTACTATGATCGAAACCAAAAATGCTTTAAATTGCATTTTAAAACATATCTAGGTATTATAAATGATAAAGAATGCTAATATAGATATAAAATCGATATTTTATTTGAAAATAGCCTACTATGATCGAAACCAAAAATTCTTTAAATTGCATTTTATAACAAATCTAGGTATTATAAATGATAAAGAATGCTAATATAGATATAAAATCGATATTTTTTTTGAAAATAGCCTACTATGATCGAAACCAAAAATGCTTTAAATTGCATTTTTAAACATATCTAGGTATTATAAATGATAAAGAATGCTAATATAGATATAAAATCGATATTTTATTTGAAAATAGCCTACTATGATCGAAACCAAAAATGCTTTAAATTGCATTTTTAAACATATCTGGGTATTATAAATGATAAAGAATGCTAATATAGATATAAAATCGATATTTTATTTGAAAATAGCCTACTATGATCGAAACCAAAAATGCTTTAAATTGCATTTAAAAACATATCTAGGTATTATAAATGATAAAGAATGCTAATATAGATATAACATCGATATTTTTTTTTTGAAAATAGCCTGCTATGATCGAAACCAAAAATGCTTTAAATTGCATTTTAAAACATATCTAGGTATTATAAATGATAAAGAATGCTAATATAGATATAAAATCGATATTTTATTTGAAAATAGCCTACTATGATCGAAACCAAAAATTCTTTAAATTGCATTTTAAAACATATCAAGGTATTATAAATGATAAAGAATGCTAATATAGATATAACATCGATATTTTTTTTTTTTGAAAATACCCTGCTATGATCGAAACCAAAAATGCTTTAAATTGCATTTTAAAACATATCTAGGTATTATAAATGATAAAGAATGCTAATATAGATATAAAATCGATATTTTATTTGAAAATAGCCTACTATGATCGAAACCAAAAATGCTTTAAATTGCATTTAAAAACATATCTAGGTATTATAAATGATAAAGAATGCTAATATAGATATAACATCGATATTTTTTTTTTTGAAAATAGCCTGCTATGATCGAAACCAAAAATGCTTTAAATTGCATTTTAAAACATATCTAGGTATTATAAATGATAAAGAATTCTAATATAGATATAAAATCGATATTTTATTTGAAAATAGCCTACTATGATCGAAACCAAAAATGCTTTAAATTGCATTTTAAAACATATCAAGGTATTATAAATGATAAAGAATGCTAATACAGATATAAAATTGCTATTTTTTTTTGAAAATAGCCTTCTATGATCGAAATCATAAATGCTTTAAATTGCATTTTAAAACATATCTAGGTATTATAAATGATAAAGAATTCTAATATAGATATAAAATCGATATTTTATTTTTGAAAATAGCCTGCTATGATCGAAACCAAAAATGCTTTAAATTGCATTTAAAAACATATCTAGGTATTATAAATGATAAAGAATGCTAATATAGATATAACATCGATATTTTTTTTTTGAAAATAGCCTGCTATGATCGAAACCAAAAATGCTTTAAATTGCATTTTAAAACATATCTAGGTATTATAAATGATAAAGAATTCTAATATAGATATAAAATCGATATTTTATTTGAAAATAGCCTACTATGATCGAAACCAAAAATGCTTTAAATTGCATTTTAAAACATATCTAGGTATTATAAATGATAAAGAATTCTAATATAGATATAAAATTGCTATTTTTTTTTTGAAAATAGCCTACTATGATCGAAATCATAAATGCTTTAAATTGCATTTTAAAACATATCTAGGTATTATAAATGATAAAGAATGCTAATACAGATATAAAATTGCTATTTTTTTTTGAAAATAGCCTACTATGATCGAAATCATAAATGCTTTAAATTGCATTTTAAAACATATCTAGGTATTATAAATGATAAAGAATGCTAATATAGATATAACATCAATATTTTTTTTTTGAAAATAGCCTACTATGATCGAAATCATAAATGCTTTAAATTGCATTTTAAAACATATCTAGGTATTATAAATTATAAAGAATGCTAATATAGATATAAAATCGATATTTTATTTGAAAATAGCCTACTATGATCGAAACCAAAAATGCTTTAAATTGCATTTTAAAACATATCAAGGTATTATAAATGATAAAGAATGCTAATACAGATATAAAATTGCTATTTTTTTTGAAAATAGCCTACTATGATCGAAATCATAAATGCTTTAAATTGCATTTTAAAACATATCTAGGTATTATAAATGATAAAGAATTCTAATATAGATATAAAATCGATATTTTATTTGAAAATAGCCTACTATGATCGAAACCAAAAATGCTTTAAATTGCATTTTAAAACATATCAAGGTATTATAAATGATAAAGAATGCTAATACAGATATAAAATTGCTATTTTTTTTTGAAAATAGCCTACTATGATCGAAATCATAAATGCTTTAAATTGCATTTTAAAACATATCTAGGTATTATAAATGATAAAGAATGCTAATACAGATATGAAATTGCTATTTTTTTTTGAAAATAGCCTACTATGATCGAAATCATAAATGCTTTAAATTGCATTTTAAAACATATCTAGGTATTATAAATGATAAAGAATTCTAATATAGATATAAAATTGCTATTTTTTTTTGAAAATAGCCTACTATGATCGAAATCATAAATGCTTTAAATTGCATTTAAAAACATATCTAGGTATTATAAATGATAAAGAATTCTAATATAGATATAAAATCGATATTTTATTTGAAAATAGCCTACTATGATCGAAATCATAAATGCTTTAAATTGCATTTTAAAACATATCTAGGTATTATAAATGATAAAGAATTCTAATATAGATATAAAATTGCTATTTTTTTTTGAAAATAGCCTACTATGATCGAAATCATAAATGCTTTAAATTGCATTTTAAAACATATCTAGGTATTATAAATGATAAAGAATGCTAATATAGATATAAAATCGGTATTTTATTTGAAAATAGCCTACTATGATCGAAACCAAAAATTCTTTTAATTGCATTTTAAAACATATCAAGGTATTATAAATGATAAAGAATTCTAATACAGATATAAAATTGCTATTTTTTTTTGAAAATAGCCTACTATGATCGAAATCATAAATGCTTTAAATTGCATTTTAAAACATATCTAGGTATTATAATTGATAAAGAATGCTAATATAGATATAAAATCGATATTTTATTTGAAAATAGCCTACTATGATCGAAACCAAAAATGCTTTTAATTGCATTTTGAAACATATCTAGGTATTATAATTGATAAAGAATGCTAATATAGATATATAATCGATATTTTATTCGAAAATAGCCTACTATGATCGAAACCAAAAATGCTTTAAATTGCATTTTAAAACATATCTAGGTATTATAAATGTTAAAGTATGCTAATACAGATATAAAATCGATATTTTATTTGAAAATAGCCTACTATGATCGAAACCAAAAATGCTTTTAATTTCATTTTAAAACATATCTAGGTATTATAAATGATAAAGTATGCTAATACAGATATAAAATCGATATTTTTTTTAAAATAGCCTGCTATGATCGGATTAGAAATATCCATTACAAAAATGAGGGGTAATCGCAGCAACAAGTCCGAAATAGTTGAAAACGTTAATTTTTCTTGACTAGCTTTGACGATAATATACCAATGTTTTGAACTGTATCAGCGTGACCTGAAGTAGCAGCGAGTATGTTCATTGCCAGTAATTCCATGAGCTAAACGTGAAGCTTTGAGAGACGTTTGAGAGTCATCCAACATTTTAGCTATTAGTTTAAGATAATACATTTTACATTCTTCTTTTAGACTAGGCTAAATGACTTTTTATGGATATAACAATAGAAAATGCCCCTCCATCCTGCCCAATTTGTTTTTCGGCACTTACAGTTCTTACATTTTGTCAGTGATATTATAGGTTACTAGTTGTCTTAATTTCACACATCATGATATTTTTTCAGGATAAGGGAAATCTCAGATGTGAGCAATTTGAAGCAGCTGAGACAATAATTAAGCAGGAAGCATCTTCAGCTCCAAGTTCTGCCGCGCCATGTTTATCAGAAATTTTAACACCAACAGCATCAAATAGCAATATCAATAGACGAATGAACAACACATGACATTAAAGGTAATAGTAACAAATAAAGTAAATAGTAAACAATGTTGTGCCAATAATCATGGAAATGTAAAATCCCTTTTAAATCCCAAATTGATTCATCAATGCATCAGGGGGTTTCTACGCCTTGTTGAAAATGCGCTACTAAGAATAATCTTTAAAATTATTTTACAAAATTTTGATAGCTGAGTCATTTTTTCAAAAAAATATTATTCAAAGTCATAAGCATGATACAGCAATTAATATTCCAAGACCTTCAAAAAAGGAGTATGAATGTCAGTAAGAGCAAAGAATACTAATGAGAACAGCATTAGAAGGATTTCCTACTCGTGTTACATGCAAACATGAAATATCATTTGTTTCTACACTTATTAGATAAGATGGGTTATTAATCCCAACTCTTAAGTCTCAAATTCAAATAGAATTACATTGAAGCACAAGGTGTACTAAGATTTTCATTGAATGAATCTTCTCTTCTCACCTTAATATCATACAAAATTTTCTAGCGGTAAGACATGCTTTTAAAATACACATATGAACCTGGAAATATGTATGAGGGTTTTTCTTTTGAGTGAAAAAATAGCTTGAAAGCCATACAATAAAATCCACGTTGATTTATGTTAATAATAAAAGATAAATTTCTCTCCACATACGCTGAATAAGAGCAAAGTTTTGTTTTCTTGCGTCTAAAAAAATGCAAAAAAGATAAAGAAGGCAAGGGAATGAAACCCTTACGCCTGTCATTTGTTTTTGAACTTTTATTATTTATTGCTTGAAATAATTACAGCTTTAATGGTTTTATCTTCAATTTATACAACATGCTTTTGAGAGTTTTCAAATTAAAGTTTCAAAGATGTCTTACAAATTCTTTTAAATATTTACAAATTAATAAAAAGCTATGAGTACCATCACTTCCTGCATTATAATAACTTTTAATGATTCCGAATTGTTTATTCACAACATCTAAGACATTTATTCTTAGACTCACGCCTGATGTAACTTATTTCAATAAATGACAGAGAATTTTATTTTCTGTAGCTTAAACGAGAGCATTTTAAGAAGCTATGCATCCTTACCAACACCATTTGCGGAGAATGATCGGAATAATGAGGATGCTTGGGTAAGCATAAGTATTTTACCATAAAATCTTTTCTGAATGAGAAAAAATTCCTTTCAGACTGAAATTTACTTCCAATTTAAATTTTTAAACTTCTTCATATGCCTTATTGTTCATGTTTGTATACGCTCAAACATAAAGTAACAATCAGCTACGTCTACATCAGCAAATATGAGCATCTTATGATTATATTGTGAGGTGAATTTTATTTGTGTAAATTTTTATTTATTTCTTTTGGAGGAAGTAAAACATAAAAAAGAATTATAATCAAAAAATAAATTTATAACCTTTTCATAAACACTTAAGTTATCCAAACCTATTGACCCGGTAAATATTTAAAATTAATTTATAATGTGTCATCCTCTCCTTTTCATCTTAAGAAAACTTTATCATTTCTATAGTAGGAAGGATGGAAAGTTCATTTTGTCTGTCATAAATAACTGCACAAAAAATATTTTAAATCGATTTTCATTTTCTTAAACAGGAACCGACAAACAAAGAAGTTCAACACAAAAGCGAGAAAAATTCTTTCAAAAATGCTTTGTGTTCATTTTATAAAAGAATTTTGTCCTTAATTCAAACTTCGTCTGGTTGATGTTTGACAGTGAAACAGAATCCTCGTGAAGGTTTCTTTGTTTCCAAACTATATCATTTCGTATGCAACTATATTTTTCTTCGAACAAGAATATAAATGTGCTCAACAGAATTGATAAATTCATGTCAATTTTGAAATAATCTTCAAGATATCCATGACAATTCAATATGAACATTTATCCATCAGACATTGTACTTGTTTGGAAAAGATACCATAATTTTTTTGTTTATATTGAATCCTTTTCAGATTCTGGATGAATAAACTTTTTATTCAATCATGGCAAAAATGCGCTAACTCATCACATGTCGCATATTTTCTGGCAATAGAATTTCATCAAACAAATATAATAACACATTTTGGTATATCAAAGGAATTTAAGCAAATAAACTTTTTGTCATGAAGCAATTTTCGTTGCTCTTTCATGTTCAAATTCACCTTAAAATGTGATACAAAAGCTTACATGTGGTGGATATGAATAGAAAATATTTTCGCTAAATATGCAGAACGTCTGTGTGAAAATAATTTGTATGAGATCATGGCATGAATAGAAAAATACAACAAATGTAAATAAATGGCATTTTATTGTTCTGTATGAGGAAATATCTGTGAATATTAATGTTGAAAAAAGATCATTCTGTATGTTGACAAAATGTGAATAAAGCCAATCAGTAAATCGAAAATAAGAAGATTTTCATAAATTTCCAAGAATGTATTTGTTGTGAGGAAGTAACAACATTATAGCTTATGAATAATGTATGTAAGGAATCTTCAGAATTCTATTTAAATTATTCAATACTCAAATCATTTCTTTCGTGCTTAATTTCTTATATATTTATGAGAACAGATACTCATGAGCATTAGGCGAAATCGAAAGCAAACTTTTTTTCAATTTTCATTTCATTTATAAGAAGTATTCCGTAAATATTTTCCAATTTTTGACTGACTCAAATTTAAAAGACGGGATAAAAATATTTCTTAAAATTAACCCGTTTTTGTAGGATCTGATGGTTCATGAATCTTAACTACCTGTAACCTTTCATGCCAATGTCAATCAACTTTAAATCTTCACTGTATGATAACATCATTTTCTGTTCTACTGAAGCGCTACAACTTTATACAAAACATTTCACATTACAATTCAGAAGTTTCAAGATTCAAAAAATCATTGAGCAGTGAAAATGTTTTACGATTTTTTTACTTTTTATATAGAATCAAATAATATATATCTAGTTGAATAAGAAAATCATGCTGCATCTCAAAGCGATTGTTCTTCATTTTCATTCAAATTTACTCAATGAAACAAGCCAACTGAATGCTGCTTGCATACGATTCACTTCACACTGCAATAACTTTTCTTGTAGCTTCTATTTAAATAATTATAGGAAAATTTTCGAATTTTATTTTTTGTGTCGCTCATTTATGACGTTAAAAAATAAAAATCTTATAGGATTCTCCGTTTAAATTCCCTATTGACTGCAGAAAAAATTATGCTGATGATAATTTCTCTTTTGTAGTGATGTGAATGAGCTGATCAAAATTTTACAAAAGCATGCATATAATAAAATAAACGTTAGTTGTAAACATAAAATCTAACTTCGTTTAAGTTAATATTCTACTTAACAAATTAAACATTGAGCTAAAATAAACAAACGTCTAATTTTTTATCGATAAATTTACATTTTCAACTTTAATTTAAACAAGGCGTTTCAGCGATGAAAAAGTACTTTTTTTTCAAGGTGACATGTGTTATGACATCACTCATGAAAACTGAAATCATAGCATTGTTCATGCTATCCGCTGTCTATATTTCTGTGAGTGGAAAACTCCATCATTTTCAATCACATGTGATGTATGAGTGCTATCCAATTGATTTGGGCGTAAATACGATCTTTTTGAAATGTTTGTAATTGATCGGAAATTTTCTGATTCAATAAAATATTTAAATGATGTGTATAAATATTGACATTCCATAAAGTACCTCAATTGATTCACTCAAAAAAAATTGTTTCTATTTCATCATTTCACGGTCAAAATGTAAAGAGCAAAAAATACAATTTCACACCCACGCAAGCAGATGCTCACAAAAATTTCTCATTTTTTCTCGACTCTTTTTACTATTTTTCTTCTACAATGGAACTAAAATAATAATATTTGGTTGATGAAAGCACTTCAAAAAGGCTTTCATTAATGTTCACACAAAATAATTATAAAAAAATTGAAAAATAAAACCAAACTGTGAAATCCGCAATTATTTATTTAAGTTCATTCTGTTTTTCACTTGCTAGACTCTATTTCAAAAAAAATTATTTGTGTTTACCCCATTAAGAATTGTTACTTTTTTTAATATGTTGGTTTAACTTTATGCATGCAACAAAATCTTCTCGTGTGTAAATGGACATAGCTCTAACTGATTGAAGCTTAGAGTCCCATTAAACAAAATATCAAATTCCCAATTTTCGTATTACTAAACTTTGGTTTAACATCATTTTACGTTCCTTTTTTGTTGAATTGTCAGAATATATTTTTATGCATGTGCTGTGTATATCAATAGATTTAAAAACCCACAACAATTTATATTTTGGTATCAGTACCAAGGAAATGTTGTTCAAAGCACATCAGCTGGATATTATTTTTAAATGTTTTTCACAGCTCAATTTCATGATTTTCCGATCTGCACACTGTTTATACTGTCTTAATAGTGTTCATATTATCAATCAAAAAATTAAGGTACCAAAAAAATTGAATCACTTGTAAACGTGTGAAATTGTCTTTAGTGAGTACAATTAAATAATGCGTTGATCGGGTTTTCTTATCAAAACACATAAACGAAATTCAATTCTTAAAAAATAAATGTTCAACAGATTTTAAATTGCGTAGCATCGAAAAGTTCACAGTTCACACATTCGAAAATATTTAATGTGAGATGAATGACACATTATAAATGCAATATAGGCACTCCGCTATTTCCAAGCTACATAGTTATTTTCAAAATTGATTAATAAGCTCATTATTAATTCATTCATTACGTGATGCTCCAAATATTCATAATTCAATATCATCATTATTGATTTCATGATTAAAACTTTGCAGTGACCAATTTATGCAGCATTATTTTTTTAAAAAAATCATAACTTGCAAATCAATATGATAATTGTAATTAGCATGCCCACTATCGAGGCTAATTTTAATGAAACTTTCTTATTTTGTCATTTAATTGCACTTTATTGCATTTATTGACGACATATATACTGTGTGGTAATAATTAATATTTTACACTTTTGTGTTTATACACATAAATTAACATTATATAGGATCAAACTTCCAATCTTCAAATCTAGGTTTCAAATAAATTAAGTCTCACGTATCGATCTTCTGTGTACGTGACGTGATACTTTTCAGGTCCGTTATAACAATATTCCATTCGTGGGGATTCTTGTAGCTCTTGTTCCTATTTCTCCTAATACACTTCAAGTTCCTGACCCGTTCCTTAATCCAACGTTGCCCAAATGCCCAATTATGGCTTGATCTCCGACATTAGGCAATCGAAATATGTAAACTTCCGAAAAAGAACTGAATGAAAATGGTTGGATTCAAACCGAAGACAAGTTACCATTAAAATTTGAGCCAAGCGCCTTAACTATTCGACCAGCAAGGCACTTAACTGTTTAAATCATGAATCATTAATAAGATGCTGCATGATGAAAACAGAATATTTGCAAATCTCTTTTATCTTAATTCTACGAATTTCGAAATTCAATCCTTTTGCAGCATTAAATTTATGAAATCAATATTCCGTCCTTTTTCAGGATCTTCTCATTTTCTAAATACATTAAAATTCGTCTTGAAGATTTTCATTGCTTAAGGGAAATTTTCATTTATTTAATACATCTTTTAATGGAATTCTAATACATTTTTTTCGTAACCTATTGATTCCTCTTCTCAATTGAATGACTTTTAAATTCGTGATTGCGATGAAAACACAAAATTGAATTTCCCTTTTCCACTTTCTCCCTATTGTTTTATTTTTTGTTCATTCTTATTTTAATTTACAACGGATGTTGCTAACTCATGCTTTTTAGTATTAGATAAATATCTTCTCAATTTAGAGAGATGAGTACGGATATTGCTAGATATATCCTTAAGATAAGTTCTCGTTCATAAATGATGTCAAACTTTAAATCTGGAGAGTAGTTTGTAAATATAACTGACACTCAATGTAGAAAAATAATGCGGGAAGGGAGAAAACGGAGAGTCATCACTTGTGTACAGCCCTTAAGTGCTGAGAAGAAAAAAAAAATCAAAATACTCACAATAAAGTAGACCATCAAAGTTTATTAGTTTGCTGATTTGCGCTCGACTGATAATTACTTTTTTTTTGCAGAAACGCGGTTGTTAAGCTTAGTTACCGCATGGGTGTGATTAGAATTAACAGTAGTGATAAAATATGTACATTTTGGCAAATGAGTAGCAATGGTAGTCTTAAGTTATTGTGTAAATAGATTCTATTAATCTTTTCTTTCATATAATACTGTTCTGACATAAACTCATTAACAAAGAAATTTCTACGGCTCATTCTCAATGATCCTCATTGTTTATCTCTCCTGAGAATAATTTAACAGTAAAGAACTGTGAAAATGCCATCTTAATAGAATTAAAGATTGAAAGCTTTTTGTCATTTCATTCAAGCATAGAAGTAAACAAATTCCCTGATATATTATCACTGACATTAAAATGACACTTCCAAAAGTGTTGGTACTTCTAAATCATCACGAGAAAGTAATTCAATATTTGATGAGCTGTGATATCTAATATCTAGTGTCAATAATCAATTTCACAATGACTGTCAACAAACAGAAGTGTTAAAATGCTTCAAAGAGCGACTAATAATTTTTTTTTGAGAATTTTATTCGGTTGTTAAAACACATCTGATAGATAAAAACTAGAGAGATATAAAAATTCTCTTTTTGCGCACATTTAATGAAATTTTTTTGTGCGCGTGAGAGAACGAAATCTTGTTTGTACCACGAAGACTTTTTTCACGTTATAACGAAAACTTTCATTCATTATTTTCTTCAGTCACTAGCTACACATCGTGCTATTCACATTGAAATTCATAAACGGTCGAAACACTCAATCCGTTGATCAGTTCAATCGCTTTAATGATTTTTGCTTTAATTAAGCAAAACATTTCATCGCATGAGTTGAAAAAGTAACAAAAAAAAATCATGAGGTCTAAAAATAATTTCTAAAGTGAAATGTGGAAAAAAATTTGTATTATTAAAACAAAAGAACTTCGAGTAATTTTTTTAATGATTCTTGTGAGCGTGATATTAAAATTTGATTAAAATAAATCATGATCAAATTTGTGCAATTTAAACATCTGCAGTGTTGAAATCTTTTTTTAAATACAAATTTCTCTAAACATATAATAAAGAATGTAAATCTCTGTCGGAAAGAAAAAGAAAAGTTTAATCTTCTATCAAAGAATTCTCAAAGATTGGAGAGAAAAAAAAAGTTTGATAATTTGAATTCAAAAGAATTTGTGTTATCTTGACGAGATTAAACGTCAGAAATGAAAATTAATGGGAAGCGGACGAAAGATTAAAAAAAATTCATGATACATATCACCAAGCAGCATTTTATATCATGTTGTAAATTCGATACTGAAAGTGTAAATGCAAATAGATTTAAGTACACAAAATTATGTGAATATGTGGATATGTGAAATGGAAAGTGATGAACAGTAAAAAAATGAATAAAGCATACAAAAGGATTTAAACTTAATAAAATAGATTAAAACTCGTTTGTATCATGCAATCTAGATAATTTATCTACAAAAAAGAAAATCAAATCCTTGAGAAATAAATCTACTAGAAACATGGTCAGACAATGTGACAATGATAAAATTGTATTCTTTTTAGAAGTCGTTTAAAAAATTGCCAACATTTTTTTCTTTTGACACACATACAAAAAAAAAGTGAAGTGATATTTATTATTTTTGTAAACAGAAAATTCCATTAAACCCCTTAAAAGGGAGAAAAAAAGATGAAGTGATTTAAGAGTTTAAAAACAAGAATAAGCTTTAAAAAGAAATGTCCAAAAAGGATAGATATCATGTTAACGAGAAAATTGGTTGTATTATTAAGAAAAAAGAGGGAGAAGTTCTATCCTAAATAATTAGACTTCTTTATCCCATTAAAAGATAAGAGTCAACGTAGCTGTTACGTTTGATTCTATTTTTTATGTTTGGGGAGCTTTCGTGAGTTATTAGTATATAAAAAGTAACAATAAAATATCAACAGATATAAACAAGACGGGGAAATAAAAAATGGATGTATTTTCAACGACCGAACAAATAATGATGACGACAACAACAGAAAAAATAAGTGATTTCTTTTGGAATCATTCATCAACAGTAGATTATAGTCTTAATCCAATTGTGACATTTTGCCCAGAGACTAGCTCAAATTGTGTTATAGATCATACAAAGCAGTGTGTTGGCGACCCTCTCTATTGTAATCTAACCAAAGAAGAATATCTCGAGCTTTTATATGATTATATTACACCAACGGTATATATAAAAAATTATAATTTTAATTTGTGAAGTCATAGACAAATGATAATGTCTCATATCAACATTTAGGTACCTGAATGGATTTTAATTTTCTCTCATCTAGTTGTATTTTTAATGGGCTTGGTAAGTTTTCATGTAAACATTTACATATTTATTAGTCGTTATAGAAACCCGAAATATATTATTGTAAAATTTCCAAACAGGAAATAATTGAACTCTATATCAATCAGTGTTATGTGCTTTTTAATTATCCTGAAATGTGCTGGAAATTTTGTCCAATTAATTTCATAAATGCCACTCATACAAAACTATTAAATGAGAAACAGAGTTTAAATATAGCAGAGTATTTTTCATAATTGAGTTTATTGTTTTATTTGTCTGTATACAGTATATAGAGCAGGAGCATCGTTTGTATTCAAGCACTTGAAGTAAATTGAGTTTACAAAATTTCACCCTAAATTTTTGTATACAATTTTTTTGTGATCTCTTCCACGCCATTGCAAATTACATTGTATAATGGGACAAAAAATAATTTTATTGAGCAGTAAATTTATCTCATTCAGCAACGCTTAACATGAATTAATGAAAATTTTAATTTTAATTGAAACATTTTATTCAATTTTGAGTACAAATTTAAACTATTTTTTCAGGCTGTTTCAAGTAAATCTCTCAATTTTAATTAAAACTTTCCTGAAATTAAATGTTGTAAAATTTATGTTTGACAGTTTTGATATTGCTGTGGATAGGAGCAATTGAGCACAGTTAATGAAATTTAAGAATAATTTTTGATATTCATTGATAAGCTTTCTGACAACTATCAACAAATTTAATTGTGCCAGATTTGCGAGACAGGTTGCCTGTCAGCAGATGAAAAATCGCAACTCAGAATTGTACAAAAAATTTGAACAAGTTTCAAATCTCTAAGTTTGTTTTAAAATAATTTTTTGTCATTGAATTTATACCATTTGGAACTTTAACCTTTCAACATTTTTTGAGTTTAATCGTTCATATTGGTTGATATACATATATAATCATTAAGTTTTCTAAATGAGTGGCACCTGTCTCCAAACCAGTGTTGTCTAACCTTTTTGAAGCGACGGCACACCAATAAACTTTTATGTCAAAATCTCCATTTTTCATTTTGATGTTTTTTTTGCCTCTGCACTTTAGGAGTCGTTCACTTATTACGTATCGCTTTTAGTTTCAATAGTAGTAATTTTCATACAAATTTTGTTACGAGGGGGTCTAAAAAGGGTTTAAGGACTTTTCAATTTTATTCTACCAGTGTGCCGCAGCAAACCGTTTGAACAACTACTCTCAACCATCGCTACAAATTAAACTGTAATAAACATTTCACGAAGTAGTTCCTGAAGAATTTAATTAAATAATTCTATTTATTTTCAAATTTCCTTCATATACCTTTAAATAGTATTCTATCTCTTATGACGTCGTTAATTTTGTTTTCAAAAACAGGCGAGAGTGAAAAGTTGCAAATTTATTACAAAATAATTTTTATTTCCACAAATTCTAAATTAATTAGTAAAAACCTTTATTTGCTTTCCTTAACATTTCATAAATTCCTGAAAAGTCCACTTCATTTTCATGTCGATGTAAAATTTACAGAATATTCATAACCAGAATGATATGAAATTAATATTTTGGCACAAAATAATTTCAAAACCATTGGCAGGCTATTATAAGTTATGGAATATCATGAAACACTATTCTCATAAAAAACAGTTTTTTAATGCCAGAACTTAGTGAAACTTATTTAATTTCAAATATTGCTCCAGAAACTTAAGTTCTCTCAAAATTGATAATGACAATTTTTCACCTAAAGAGATACAATTAAAGTCCTGCATCTTTGCAGCATCTGGCAAAACTCGTTGACTTTAAAAAGTTCTAAATTAATTGAACTATATAAGTTAGATACTTTTCAATTAAAAGTCATGACACAAGTCTTAATTAATGCATTAACTTCTTATTATTCAATTTGTTTAGCTCGAAAATGTGGGCACTGATTAAATATACTAGCTATAAGTTTTATATTACACTACAAACCACTTCTAAATCTACATATCAAAGTTGTGAACTTTCATAAAACTTATGGAAATAACATACGATCAAAAGCTGTACATATACATCTATTAAGTGAGATTTTGCGGAACTCAATATACTCGAAACATTTCAACTCCTTTACTATGAAGAGTTATTTTTTTTCGCATAGATAAGTGTTATGTATATAAGTTTCTGCATTAGTATTCAGCACATGGCACTACACTGGCTCTTTTCACAATTTTTTCATCTAATTCATTTTTTTTTTCAACCCGCATCCTCAAATATCTGTGATTAATTTTTTTCTTCATTATATTTCTTATTTTTTCAGATAGGAAATGCTCTGGTTTGTTTAGCAGTCTGGTCTAATCATTCTATGAGAACCGTGACGAATATATTTATAGTAAACCTAGCGGTTGCAGACTTTTTCGTGATTCTCTTCTGCCTTCCACCGACTGTAATTTGGGATGTAACTGAGACATGGTTTCTTTCGGAAACAATGTGTAAAGTTGTAATTTATTTTCAGGTTAGTATCGTCCTATATATTTTCCTTAAATGCCGCCGAGTTAACATTAAAAACTAGACTTTCCCATTATGTTGATATCAGTATTTATGGGTGTATTTATTTATACTAACAAGGCAGAAAATCGTTTGCTTCTAAACAGGAATAAAACACCAGGCATTAGAACACACACTGAATCCGTAACAAGCAGTTAGCAAACATATTGTAATTCAATTAGGCCTTACAAACGTACGAAACTTGGTGTTTATGAGTTTTTCGTGTATACATAAAATACGATATATGTTACTCAAATAGTTTACATTCACTCTCATGTTTACACCATAAATTTTACCATCATTATTTCAAATTTAATCACTAGAAGATAATATATAGGAATGAGAAGAAAATCTCCAATGAATACTGATTGATTGAATCAAAATAATTTCGTCTGAGAATGCAAAATTTTTCGCGATTCCGCTGATGTTTAAATTACAATTGAAATTGAACCTATTCAGTTACTGTCATTTCAAATTTGATTTGTGCTGATGGAATTCAGTAGCGTAAATCATAACAAATCAAGATGAATTACTGCATCTCATATCTTATTCCATATGATATCTAAATTAAATTGCTTTTCATTCAAGTTTCACTCACATGTACATATATGCAGTATATAAGTTTTCCATCATATAAAAAAAAATCTCATTGATGTCAAAAAATTGTCATACAGGTTTAATGCAAATATTACTCTTTTTTCCAATTTATGTCTTTTTCTAGACTGTGAGCGTAACTGTTTCAATTTTAACACTGACATTCATTTCAATTGATCGATGGTATGCCATTGTATTTCCACTCCGATATAAACCACAACCAGGTCGCGCAATTATATATATTGTCATCATATGGGCGATTGGATTTCTATTTGACTTGCCAGAATTCGTTGAATTACATGTGGTGAAGAAGCAACTTCGTTTTGACATAGAACTTTTTGCTCAATGTGTCACTTCATGGAACGCTGAGGAGGAAAAGAGATTCACAATTATAAAAGTCATCTTTTTATTTACGTGAGTAAATTTTTACCCTTCGTTTGTTTTTCAAACTCGGAAGGATTTCAATTTTGAACTCAATGGCTTATCACTCTTTTTTTCCTGTTTCCTTTATCTTTCCTTCTTCATAGACTTCCTCTTTTTCTTATGACAATCGCTTATTGTCAGATTGTAAGGGTTTTATGGAGATCGGATACTATACCAGGACATAATCATTTGAAAACTCAGAAGGTTGCGTCTTATCGAAGTGAGTACATAATTTAATAATCTCATCTAAATGTATGTTCATTTAAGCTATTACTAAGTTAAAAGACAATTCAAAAAGGGTCGTTGTGCATCCTTTAAAATTTTATTATTATACAAACTAAATTGGATTTCATTCACAAATCGATTTTCTTTAAAGGTAAAGGAAAAAACTCAACGGGACAAGGAGAGTCGAATTCAACAACTTTAAATCAATTAAGAGCTCGTCGAAAGGCTTCAAAAATGCTTGTTGCAGTAGTCATAATGTTTGCAGCCTGCTATTTTCCTGTACATGCTCTCAATGTTATACGTTATACATATACTGATCTCAATCAAAGTGAAATCGTGTCTGTTCTCTCATTATTATCACACTGGCTGTGTTATGCGAATTCTGCTATCAATCCTCTTATATATAATTTTATGAGTGGTAAGTGCATTTCATTTATGTATACATTTTTTGTAATAAAAAAATACTCTGGGAATAATAAAAGTCATGATGTACAATTTTTTCTCATTTCTACGAAAAGGAAAATTTCGGCGGGAATTTAGAAACGTCTTAGAACGTGGACACTGTTTGACACTCAAACATAATCAAAGACACAATCAATGGCAATCACAATATCGATCAAGATATGCAAATGACGACCATGAGCAGTCATTCATTCATTCAACGACACATATGATACATGTAACGCCGAGCTTAAAGAGAAATTATGGTTGTACTGTGAGTAAAAAATGATAAAAAGAGATCATATTGCTTGTTTTACTATGCATGACAGAAGTTAACATATTCAAATTTTTCCTTTCTTATTTAATTTAGCAAACATGTCAAACGTCATTTTCGAATAATGGCACAACACCCGCAGGACGAGATGTTCGAAATACTTTCCGAGATAGCCTCAAGACTATTCCATCTGTAGATGCAAAAATAAATTAATGTTTTATGTCAAATTAAGATAACAAAAGAAAAAGAAATATTTATACGTCTTTGTTTATGTTGTGTACGTGAAGAGAAAAAATTAAATGAAAAGAAAAAATAATAAAGTATTTTTTTCCTGTTGAACCTAATGAACATAATCATCTATTTATGAATATAATAAACCAAAATTATTCATTAGGATTTCATTGATTTTGTCTTATCTTTCAGAGTTATCAATTTAGATTGCTACTGCTGTTTTGAAACACACATGATAACAAATAATTGATCACATTCGACTTAATGACTTTGATCTGCACGTTTTCATGCCTTTCAAGCTTTTAACCGATAACAACCCCTTAATGACTCCTTTGTTTGATAACGAAAAAGTTGTGAAAGTTTCCTGTTGACTCTGTGTTGTCAGAGCATTTACAGTAGCGCTCAAAATGATAAGGTTAGTCGCTTAATCCTTTCGAAGCGCTCAATTGCTTGATATATGTTATTAAACAATTAAAATGAAAGAGAAATATACTAATTTAAGCATTGTTTTGCGAATATTTAACAATTTTTTCCAAATTGTCCACTTCAGTTCACAAAAATTTCGCAAAGGAAAAATAAAATTTTTGAAAAAAAATTACATTAATTAACAGTTATCTAATTGTTTGATCATAAATTGATAAATAATCAAATTATCTATAATTTTTGGTAGTTAACCTAAAGAATAAACAAGTTTCTGTACGACAATTTATCATAAATTGACAAAATTTTCACATATTTTTAAACACTAAAATTAAGTAAGAAGTCTTACATCTAGAAGCGTGAATTATAAATTTATTTAAAGAATATTCATCAAACATAATGTTTTAAGTCTTAAAAGTTCCATAATATTACTTAATATAATAAAATCTTAACATAATCTACTGTCCTTATCATTTTGAGCGGCAGCCATTTTGATTTTTTACCGTTTTTTTCAAAAATATTTAATTAGTACAATTAGTATATATTGTATGAAAGGACATTTAAAACTGTATAACTGGTCCAAATTTCAGCAAATTTAGATAATCCTGTGAGTCAAAATTAATAAAAATGTGAAAAAAATGTTGCTGTCCTTATCATTTTGAGCGCTACTGTACATTTCAACAACCAATATTACTCGTCATTTGTCTACACTTATTTCGTGTAGAGCTTGATGAGTCATTTTACTAGTTTAAAGATAATCTCCAAAAAGGTAACATCTCAATTCAACACCTCAAAGTTATTAAGGTTATTTGTTCATTGAGAATTATGAAAGCTTAGTGTTTTCTATTTCTAAAGAACATTTGTTTATTGTTATTGTATCATGTAATGAGATATACTCTTGTGTCTATTAAATTTAAGCCTCATCAGGGAGTAACAAAAGAAATATCAATTAACAAAATACTCATCATTTGCCAAACAAATTAAAATGTAATCGATAGCTTAAAAACATAATATAAACGAGATTTTATGCGAAATTAAAACAACAATGATCTCAGGAAGCATTTAAAATTATTGTCGTAAGTCAAAAAAAAATTTTTGGATAAAAATACTTGTGAAATTAAATTGAACGAGCAATTTAAGAAAATTGGTGTTAAAACGATCATGTATTAAGGATGTTCTTCATATCAAAGCTTTTACATAATCCAATAAGTAATACTTTCAGTTATATAGAGTACGTGAACCTTCATAACAAAGTGAGTTAAACTTTTCTTTATTAATAAACTTCGAAAAAGGGTTGAAAGGATTTTTCAAAGCATTTTAATAAAAAAACTCTCTCTCAGGTTTTGTTTAAAATATCGTACATTTATATTACAACCACAATTTCCATATGAATAAAGAACAAAAGTTAAATGAAAAATGGTTTGGATGGAAACAAAATTAAGGGAGAGAAAAAGTAAGAATTAAAACGCTCGTTTACTTCATTTGTTTCTTATTCTATGTATATTCACGTATTAAGGATTCTTAATCCTAAAGAAATTAAACTTTTGAATAAACAATTTCCACATGTGATGAAAACACTCGTGTTGAATCATTTGGAACTTCTGTTATTTAAGTTTTTGCAATGGAAAATTGTAATTTAAACTTTTGGTTTGTAATTTATCACATGAACTTAAAAATGTTTGGCTCGCAGTTTGTATCAACGAATTGTATAAAAGTCTTTGAAAATTTCTCATTACACTTGGGGATTTATGCGATTAAATATCAAAATATTATTTAACTTTCTATAGTTTCAAAAACCATATAAGTATCCAAACTTTCTTCTCACGTATTATCATCAATTCTGTTATATGTCACATAATACAACATTAAAGTTTGTATAAGCATGAAACAACATCAGCTGAGTGAGAATTAAAGAGAATTCAATTTTTTTTTTCTCAAATTGTGTAAATTCAATCGCTACAGCGTTAAACGTCTTGATAATCAAAAGTAACAGAACTGGAAAAGAAATAAAATTTTCCATTAGCTGAAGGATTCTTAGTAAATCGACAAGATTTTTCCATTGCAGTGATACAGTGGAGTGCGAAACATAAAAAATGGCAGATATTATACAAACAAAAATCTCATTTAAAGCTAACTTACCTCTAAAGTACCATAAAACACTGTGGCTTTGAGGCTATTTGGTAACTTAAATAAGTGATTACAATTTTGTTTAACATTCATGTATACAGGATCCTAGGGATGAAGACTTTAACTTATTTCATGCAATACTTAGAACGTTGTGCTTTCTATTTTTTATAAATCAATAATTAAATCAATATCCCTAACATTTGAGATGACATAAGATATGCTTTCTGGCTATATCTGCATAAAATTCGTGGACTTCATCGCTTGTATAGAGTCGCAAAATCACTTTATTCCTGAGGGCAGATTAAAATACTTTTCCATAGAAACTGTTGTTTTGAACATTTGAAGATGTTTACGTAATTTATAGTCAAGTTTATCATAAATGTAATGATTTACATCGATCAACCTCCTACATTTTATTAAACAATTCTGAACTAGATTCATCAATATTTTATGTTCTAGTGAACATAGCCAATTACTTAAAGTTGAAAAGCTTGCATTTTCTGACATTTTATATATTTTCATACCCATTTCTCCTGATTTAATGATGCAAATAATTTGATGTGAAATTCTTTTCTGAATGAATGATAATAAAGTCTTTAATACAGAAAGAAAATAATTAAGAGTTCCCAAATGAGTAATATTAATTTTCCTCCTGCATAATTAAGATACGAATGCAGATTCTTTCGAGCACATTAAAGGATAGTTGCAACACTTGCTTGAAAGTTAAATTAGTTCTAGTTCCAGTATCTCGTGTGAAACCAATAGACGGCACACTTAATTAGTCTGTTAATTACAAAAAGCAGCTTCTACAACACTTAAAAGTTTGCAAGGTAGACAACAAAATTATCAACCTGAATTCATATTGTAACGTTTCTATAAAATTGGATTTTTTAAAAACAAAAAAATTTTGCGCTACACATGAAACGAAAGCGTCACCATGGAGACATAAAAAGACATTAACAAAACATTTATCCAATGTTAAAATATATTTTATGTTTTTAGTGCATTGAAAAATTATTCAAAATGTTTATAAATATGAAAACTCTAATCAATAATTGTGTATAGTGTGAAAATGAAATCAGAATTATTAAAGATTTCAATATCACAAGGTTCAAATTTGTGAAATATTAAAGTGAAAAACCATAAATGTATAAAGTGAGAAAAATGGTGTTCGGAAAAATGTTTATGAAAATTCTTAGTAAGGACAAGAGGTCGAAGCAAATCAGTATTCTTATTGTAGGTCTTAATAATAGTGGGAAATCGACGATTGTCAATTATTTCAAAAATAAAGACGACCGAAAATTTATTTCCGTTCCAACGATTGGATTTAATGTGGAGCATTTTGAAAGTAAGTTTTCCATTTCAATAGAGCTTCAGCTTCCATTGTCATTCTTAAAATAAATCTATATCTTATCTTGTCGACAGACCAAGGAGTTTCGTTTACTGCTTTTGACTTTTCGGGACAAGGGAGATATCGAAACTTATGGGAACATCACTTTAAATCATGCCATGGCATTGTGTTCGTGATTGATTCATCTGATAGAATGCGCTTAGGTATGGAAATTTTGTGCTGAAAACATAATTTCATTTCAGTAATTAACATATATCTTGTCTAAACTTAGATTTATGTATGGTAATGCATAAATTTTAAATTGCTCGAATACAATCAAGGCTCCAAAAATTTATACATTCTTGATACTTATCGTAGTGAGAAATCGATACATTTAAACATTACGTTCAAATGAATTGATTTTCTAATGAAACATTATTTGATTCCACTCTTTAGTTTGTTTAAACTTTTATGGCATATCCGATAATACCATAAATACATGCTTTTATATTTTTATAGTTGTCGTGAAAGATGAACTTGAATTGTTGCTCCAGCATCCCGATATTAAGAGACGTCGTGTTCCAATTTTATTGTTCGCAAATAAAATGGATTGTATTGATGCATTATCATCTGTTAAAATTGCGGGTAATGAAAGTTTCATGATTAAATGAATGAATTTTAGATGCATTATTCAGCAAAGTTCTTTTTTATGACAATATTGATTTAATGATATCAATGAATTCATACCTGTGCATTGAGTTTTTTGTTATTCTACTCTCTAATGTTGTGTGGTCGTATACTTATGACGTCTATAAAAAATTTTAATTTTAAATCTCATACTTTTTTCACAAAAATAAGGAGACATTTTTAAATGTGGGAGAAGTAATGTGGGAGACGATTAATAACATGACTCAATGAGCTGAATAAGTAGTAGTGAGTCTAATTAAGGAGTCAGTATGTCTAATTTTTTGATCAGAAAAAATCGCGAGAACTAAAGAAGAATGCTGTCCAAAGATAAAGTATTGCACTTGATATCAGAAATTAGCTAACGATGACATGCGAAAGATTCAGTTACAATTTACAGCTGATTCAATCAATGGATCAAAAATTATCTGAGTTGAATCTATTACTAAAGTTTCACAAAGCATGCAAACTCCCTCAATTAAAGTTAGACATCATTTATAAATGTCTGTTATTGGGTCCAGGGACCAAAATAAATGGAAAAAATCTGTGATGAAAAACATCATTATTTTTGATGATGAAAAAAATTATGATTTTTTTCATTTACGTAAATTATTATGTAAAATTTCATCACGTAAGAATCATTTTAAGAATTAAAAATGGTAAATAATAAGAACAAGAGATAGAATAGATTAGTTTTGCTTAAAAAACATGAGTAGAAACATTTTATTCTTCATTTTTGCTTTGCGTGATGAAATTCTACGTAAAAATTATTCTTACGTGATGAAATTTTACGTAATAATTTACGTAAATGAAAAAAATTATAATTTTTTTATCATCAAAAATAATGATGTTTCGAGTGTTTTGTATTTTTCCGAAAAGCAAAATAACGAATAACCGTTATTACGAATTACAAATTTACGAATGTTCATTTTTACGAAAATTTTTATGGTAATAACTTATAGGATATAATTTGAATCTCAAAAAACCGTTGATTAAATCAAACATTAAAAGACAATTTACATCAATTTCATCATTTAAATGCGAATAGATATGATATAATAATTATTATAAGATGAAGGATTAATAGAACTACAAAAAGAATTGCATTTATTTAAACGTGTAATATTTTTTCTTGTTTTATGGGTAATTCCATGAGAAAATTTTATAGCAAAATAAAATTTTTATAGAAAAAATATTTCACATTTAAATAAATGCAAATCTTTTTTTCAATTCTATTAATCCTTCATCTTTTAATAATTATTTTATCATATCTAATCGCATTTAAATGATTAAATTACTTTTAACTGTCTCAATATTTGATTTTATCCAACGGTTTTTGAGATTCAAATTATATCCTATAAGTTTTTACCATAAAAATTTTCGTAAAAATGAACATTCGAATGCAGAGTTGCGAAACAGGTCACCTGTGACAGGTGAGAACCTTTCAATTCCTTGATAATTTGTATGGTTTTGTTAGAAAAACCTTATAAATTATCAAGGAATTGTAGGGTTCTCACCTGTCACAGGTGCCTGTTTCGCAGCTCTGTTCGAATGTGATTCAGAATCGAAAAAAATGTTCAAAAATTCAAAAATTTCATGTTAATTAAACTTTGTCTTTTAAATGCCAGATAAAAGATCTTTCCTTTGTGCATATCCTTTAAAAATATCTCGTTCCTATTTGCTGTCTAACTCCAGAAATCATTAATTTAATCTCACCCAAAATTTGTTTACAATTTGAGTATGAAAAAAGAAATGTGATTTTTTCTACTTTAAGTTGTTATTTGGATGTCTTGAAAGCAGTTGCTAGCTAATTTAAGCTTAGCTCTACATATTAAAACAACCAACTCAACAGAAATCTGCTTATTAAGCCTTAAAAATGGAATTGAAATCTGAGTATTTTTACAAAACTTAAACTATTCATAAGTTAAAAAGTCTTCCAAAGACCTCTCTAAAACCTATATAAATCAATTAAATAAGCTTTAATCTATCTCCCATATTACTGAGGACATGCCGTTTGATGCCGTTTTCGAGATATTTGCGATCAAAGTTTACATAAAATTTCATACAAAGTTTGATCATGCACAATATTTTTTGATAAACTTTTACAAACTTTTGATAAAAAAACATGTTTATCCTTTATATTAAGGACTGATTTTTTGAGCAATGAACGAAAATATTATGTAGAAGATGCTAAAAGAATCAAATCAAAAGAAATCAACAAAAACTTTCAATTTTCTAATGTGTCAGAAAAATATTGTGCACAAGGAATTTTTGAACATTTTTTCCGAATCTGAATCATTGTGCATTCGTAAATTTGAAAATTCGCAAAAATTGTTTTTCGTTATTTTGCTTTTCGGGAAAATACAAAACACTCATGTTTTTCATCACAGAATTTTTTCATTCATTCTGGTCCCTGATTGGGTCGTTCAATTATGACGTCCAAAATTAACAGTCATTTTATAAAAAAGAACAATGAATTTGCAGGAATTTCTATTGTTCTTTTCTTGTTGTTCCACCTCCTCCCCCCCCCCCCCCCCCCCTCCTCACTGGACGTCATAAGTAAAACCTATGTAGTAATCTGATTTTATTTTCCTTTTTATGCATTTGTGTTTATTGAGGTTATTTTGCTTCAACAAATCTTAAAATTCAATCATTAATACTTCAGTTTCATGATTGGAAGTAGCACTTAAAATGTTTACAGAATTTTCAATGAATTATTTTTAGAAACCACATTAAAGCATTTCTGTCCTCTCTTTCTCTCTGATTTCATATCTTTTAGCCGGATTAAATCTTGAAAAGATTGAAAATAAACCATGGCAAATATGCTCGTCTAACGCATTAACAGGTGAAGGACTGTATAATGGTGTTCAATGGCTTACAACACAAATCCGAGAATGTCATCAGGAAAAAGAAGTTCACGAATAAATTGATTAATTACTTTATTCCATGCTTAGTTTTCAAATGATTAACTTTACTTAATGTTATCATAGAATGAACAGTAATTAAATTTAATTGATATTATTTTTAATCCAGTTATAAACACTTTAGATTGTGTGACATGAAATTGTCATTAAAATCACATTTAATTTCAACAAGTACGATGATTTACATATTTATTGATTTTATGTCTAATTCCTTTATGTACTTTTATCGTTTATAGAAGGAGAAAAAAAAAATCTATCAATGCTGTAAATTCAATAAAAAGATTAAATTATACAAAGTTTCGACAGATGTTTCAATTCATCTACATATTTTACTATTAATGCTGAACTATTTGTCGGTTCCTTCAGATCGTTTATCATACATTACATATTATAAGAATATATTTGCATAAATGGTATACGAAATATAATATATAAACATAAATACATTCAATATCTTTACCCTTAAGGGCATAAGCATTATTGAAGAAAACGAATTTTCAACAGAGAAATAGCAATAAATACGAAAAATTGGAACGAATGTCATTTTACAAGGCGAAATTTTTCTTCAAAACTGATAAGGATGAAAAAAAACTATTACAATGTAAATGCTTATTCTTTCATAACCTACGCGTGAACCCTCAAAAACTGTTCATGCCTTTTTGCTTTTAATGTAAATTTGTGACTATTGCAAAATTAAATTGATTTCCTGGGAATACATGCAAATGGAAATGGTGATGAAAAATGCTTTAAGATGTTTTACATACAATTTAAATGAAAATAGAGCTTATTGAAATTCTCGTATACGTCTACTTACTTATTGAATTCGCTCCATTTATTTCTTTAATTCGATACAAAGTAGGATAAATTGAATTTCCCTTTGACGTTATTTAAGACATCTGTACAAAAGTGTATATGGCTTTTGACATTCTTCACTTAATACTTTAACTTTTTTTTTTTGGTGTCAATAAAACAAGAAAATGAAGAAATACGATTTGAAAATTCAATTTTAAAATTTACTTTGACACGTCCATGATTTATGCATAAAGCAATATTCGTCAATTTGCATCACCATGGATCCATACGATTTAAATTTAAAAAAGGGAGACTGAACGAAAATTTAAAGAATAATGTGAACGTCTATCTCATTCAACAGCAGAATATTTCACGTGTTGAATTTTATCTCGTATTAATATTAAATTGGATGTCGATTCGGTACGAAAAAATTCAATTGTTTAACCTATGTGTAAAGCACATATTGTTCAAAAATCTTCTTTTTTTAAAATGTTTTTTAGGAAATAAATTGAATACTCTCGATCACAAGGATGCTTCATTTCGGTCATGTACAAAGTCAATTAAGTACTTCAAGTTGCTAGGTTATATTAAATGAGTTGATCTCGATTTTTTTCATCTTCAAACTTCTACAAACAATATCTGGACATTTACCGAAAATAAAAAAAGGTTTTAAGCAGTAAACTAAGTGGATATATCTAATTTATGGGTTGAAGGGATGATGACGCACAAAAATAATTCCAGAAAGTATACTTAACATTCGTGGGATGCGTATATTGTTATTAAATACGACAATAATAGATGAGTATAATAGCGACACAAAAAATATTCCCACAAAAATGATGAAAATTATTCATGAAAAGCTGAATTTGAAAAGCACAAATAACGTACGTTTTGCATCTATCATATAAATAGCACACTCGCTTGTTACTTTCCATAAAAATAAAATTATTTTGTGACATTCAAAGAAAATATCTTCCATATTCGCAAAGTATATCCAATTTTTTCTCCATATTTTGTTTGTATGTACAAAAATGTTTGCTAACCATCGAGGGTCGTCCATAAATTACGCAACTTTCTTTAGACTTGTATTTAGGATTCTCCCCTTTCCTTATAAAATTAGATGTCATTTATGAACGACGCTTATGATATTTTCAAGATATGTGCGTACAATTCCGCACATTAATGCAACGAGAAAAGATTCTCATTCTTACTGGATTATGTCTTCGTTATTTTTTTTTTTTTTTTTTGGAATGGCAATCAAATTAATCGATTTTTATTTCTTTCTTTCTACAAGCAGCAACGTCTGTTGCTAGTCTTCTTATCCTTGACGTACAAATATTTCTATCAACTCTTACATGCTGGGATTTATTTCTGATTATACGTGAATAATTTGAATTAATTTATTTAGCTGATCTCATAATATCGATTTTTCATCCACATCCTTATAGTCTGAATCAATTGAATGAAATCTTTAATTAATTATTGCATAAAATGTTAATAGCATGCTTAAAGAATCTAAGGGAATTCATAAATATTTATTAAATTTTACTAATAAGACAGCCCCAAATTTATTTTCATTAATGAAACCAAAATAAAAATAAAACAAACGAAGAATCTGATTCTATTGACTTTTAAAGTCAAGCAGATTAAATATTCTCTTTTTAAATCTTCTCAAAAAAATTCTTCTAAAACGAAATAAATAATTTTCTTTTATTTCTAATTTTAAAGTTTTCAGTCTTTGAAGGAATCTAATCAAAAGGAAAACTAAACGTGAACTAAATTAAAATTATATCTTTTGATTTAAGAAGGTATCTTCACAATAGAATTCATGCACCTTTTTAAGGTACACGCAGGTACACAAGAATATAATCTCAGAAGTTTTAAATTAAAAAGGGCAAAATGCTTTAAATTGTAATTCAAATTCATAAATTTTTAACTTTTTGCTGCTTTTTATTGAAGATGCTAAACGAACGCAATATTTTGGAGCATCTTTGACAACATTTTTGTAGAATACAAATTTTTGGAATAAATTTTTGCACAGAATTTCAATTTTCTATAAATAACAATTTACAAAGAATTTGATAGAAAACATTATGAATTCCATGTATTTGCTGTTGCTTTAAAAGTTTAAATTTGTAGTTTTCCCTCCTTTTTATTTTATTTTATTATTATTACACGCTTTTTATTGAGTTGCTCTGTTGGTTTCTTTGTATGTCACGTTCAAATCTTGCAATCGATTTTTCGACCACTTCTATTGCTCCAATCGAGCTCAAATTTTGTATACACACGTTTTCCCGGTGACAATACAATATTTTAACACTTTAGAACCACACAAATGCTTAATTATAGTACAATTTTAATAAAACTTTTTTATATGGGAAAAAAATCCAATGTCAATGATATAAAATTTTGATTTGTTTAAAATATTATACTTGAAATGCTCAAAAGTCATTTATATGATTCACTATAGTTTAATTAATATTACTATTTATTAATAATACTAATAATTGGAGAAGCTTTTAAAAGCGTACGCTTTTAGAGTCATTGTGTTCTTGGACTTAATCACAATATTTTGAAAAAAATTTATGTTACATTTCTAGTTGTCACAAGAAAATTTTTAAAATCCTGATTCGCTAAAAGTGTGACCTTATTTTATTTTGAACTTTTTGATTTTTAGTCTTTTTGATAAAAGCGTGTTTTTTAAAAAGTTTTTTTTATTAGTATTTTTTCTTTGTTATCAAACGAAAGTTTTTTTTGTTCATTAAGAAATTGTTTGTTGACTAAAAGCAACAAAAGGAAATTCAGAACAAACGAATCTTACGTTTGTCAGTTTATTAAATTTTAATTAGTCTTCAAAATCAACAAATTTAAGCCATCATTAAAATTGTAAGTTTACTATAGCAAGAACTATGAATTCCAAACATTGTCACAATATAGTAAATTTTCAGTTAACACTCTTAAAGACTATAGTCAATCAGAAATAAGAACTAGTAATATGAATCAGAACTGTTGACCGAGCAAGGGTAGAAACTTTCGGGTTTTATAATCTCACAATCAAGAGAATGGAACAAATTTTAATTTAATTCGAAACCCAAAAAAACTTGATCCATCCCTGAACAAAAATGTCTCTTATAAAAGATAGTAGATTGACATCCTATCCTTGAACATAAAATTTGTTTAATTTCAAATATTTGAACATCAAAAAACTTTTTACATTAAATGCTTGATTGACTTTGTCGCTGAACACGGGGAATTTGTTCGTGTCCATCAATGCAAAAAGTATATTTTTATTTTTTATAAAAAGCTTACAATTTATCGCGATGGAGAGAAGCTTATGGGAATTTCATTTTATCGGTTACAAATTTCAAATTGATGAGTCTTAAAATTACTGCTGAATATCGAAACGTGCTTTTTAAAAATATAATATCAGATCCGTTTATTTAATGTTAATCTGATTTGAAAAAACTTTTTCACATGAAATTATTTTCAACACTTTATCCTCTCATTTATTATTGCATCTACTTTGAAAATGTTCTTCATTCGACCGCTTGTCATGAAAACTATTCTAAACTTATATCAGATCGAAAAAATTCAAATAAACTTCCAATATCCGGATACGTTTCTAGCATATCTGATTTGATTGAAGGAAAAAATAGAAGGAATTTCCATCTACGCTTAAGGACTTTCAATAAATCTTTTATTTCCTTTCCTCGTTTGATATATCGTACGAACTAACCGATTACAAATATGTCTTCACTTCATAAAACTAATTCCAATAATGTTTGATAAAAAAAAGGATTTTGAAGCAAGCTTCTTTGAAAGGTTGAATTTTTAGACTAATTTAAAATCATTACTGAATTTTGAATTACTATTGCATACTTTATAAAATGATGTATTTAACAACAACCAATTTTAGATCGTGCGATTCAGTTTACCAAAATTGTGCAAAGGCTCAATGTCCATTGAGTAATGCTTTGAAATTTCTTATATCTATCTATCCTCTTCACCACCCACTCATCTTTTCGTCCCAAAAATAGGTCAATTTGATATATGTATAAATAAAATTGAAAGATTGCTTCAGAGCCTTTCGAACCAATATAAGAATGGCGTTTGAATTTTGTCATTGAAGAAAAAAAAATGTTGCAGTAAGTCGGCTTAATGTGAACAATTTTTCTTTTTTATCTCAAAATTAGAGTCGTAAATTAAGAGAAGAAGCCTATTAAAGTATTTTTTCTGCAACCCCATATAATGATTCCACAAAAATTTACCCATTAATAATTATTATGTTAATCTTTTCCTATTTACGGAGAGCACGTTTAATGACAAAAGCTTGACTAACCACTTCTGTCTACTTTTTGATTAATGAAGACACAGGGGAAAATTATTGTATCTTTGTTTAAGGATGTTGTATGAAGTAAATGACCAAAAAACAGCACATCCAAAAGTTTCTTATTGCGTATTGTTAGCAAAAAGCATACATTTAGCTACAAACTTATGATTCAAATGGTATAATCGAAAAACTTTTTATCCCCAAAAATGAGTTTGGCATGGTAACTGAATGATTCGTAAAAAGTTCGTTTAATTTTAAGACCATTCAGAAGGAAAATTTGATGAATCTGAATGGAAAAGAAAAAAAATCTCATTTATTGAATGGTTCTTGGAATGTAACAGCTGAAATGAATTTTTCAAAAGGAATTCGAAATATTTTATCAAAGTCATTTTATTATTAAATTTATTAGAATTTAAATGATGACGTCAATCAAGAGCATTTCCTTGAATTTGTTATGTTTATATTTTAAAGGATTATTAATTTTTATACATTCGTGAGATCCAAAAAGAGCATATTTAGACATTTTTAAAAGGATCAAAAATTCCAGAAGTGTGAGGATTTAAGAAAACTTAAGATACTTAATGAAATACTAAATATATACCGTATAGGAAGCAATCCCTTTAGAGATCTGTAGCCTTATTTCAGAAAAAACACCCCCATAAAAATATGACTTTATGGGATGAATGCTTCAATTTTTTTGTCGGATATAATTTATGAACTTACCTATAGTAAAAAAAATGCCTGTGACTTTAAATGTTCATCTCTCGATATTACTCCAAACAGTTTAATAAAATAAATATGTACATGTTGAAGAGTAAGAAAGGGAATCAATACTCTAAAGATTAAGGAATCTTTCTGGAAAGATTAATGTTATATGAAGTTGACAGTAGTGATAAATTGAGCTATGTTAAGCGAGAAGAAATATAATCCACATCAAAGAGACTTTTTTTTGCTATCAGATGCATGAAATTTTCATGTTTGAGTAACTTATCAGAGATTGAAGTAATACTTGATGTGTCAGAACATGGCGTCATTTACAAATTGAGAGCTTTCGTGCGAAAAATATTATTCAAAGCTTTCAAAATCTGTTGTTTCCTTTAGGCATCCGCACACTCTCTTCTTGGAAGATTTTTTTGGATATTTCCGTAAGCACCTTAATAATTGTATACAAACAATCCTAAATTCTAAACTCGCTGTGCGCAAAACATGATTCATTATATAACAGAAGTGTCAAAATCTGTCAAAAACATTTTACCAAAGGAATTAGCTTTGTGTCATTCTTAACAACCAACTAGCATTCCTCTGGTATTTTCAACAAAAAAAAATTAAGTTTTCATATTTTTTCATTAAACAATTAATCACACAAAATTGAGCGGAAAATAATTTATTTATGGATTTTTAAGGGTTTGATTATTTTATGATTTTATTTAGTAACTACTTTATTCACATTACGGGTAATAAATTATCTCCTAATAATCTGATGGTTTTCTTCCATTTACGGAATGAATACTTCAACGTCATGCTTTGTCATCAAACTGTCCGGGTATGATAAAGATTTTATATAAATTTTCTTGTCTTAGAAAAGAAAGTAAGTAAATGGAATGAAGGCACACATACAAGAGGACGACACATGAAATAAATCAGCAAAAAGATGATTTATGCTATTTTGAAAGCAAACACCTGTTTGACATAAGACTTTTTATTGTGTAGAGTAATTCCTTTTCTCATTGACCTTTTTTCTTGAAATTCCTTTTTTGGTATTTTAGTTACAATGTATCAAGGTAAAAATATACATATGATACATAAACATTTC
The DNA here is from genome assembly GCA_917627325.4 of Chironomus riparius. Lineage (NCBI taxonomy): Eukaryota > Metazoa > Arthropoda > Insecta > Diptera > Chironomidae > Chironomus > Chironomus riparius. Next base: position 26,965,032 of record OU895878.1, read on the forward strand.
GATAAACTCAGTATTGTCTGGAATTCTTAAATTAAACTTATCTATGATTCCTTCTTATTCAAATCGACATAACTTAGCAAATAATTCCTATATATTTCATATCAACACTTAATTAGTCAGCAGCAAATTCTCAAACACTACAATCCAAATCAAAGGCTAATAATTTAATTATGCAACCCGCAACACTTGATTGTACACACATTTGTGTAGGTGAGCACTGCTCATCACTTAAATATTCTCGAAAGAGAACATTGGAATTCATATAGTTGTCATACATCGTTGAGCACTGAGCAGGGAAACGTCGGAATAGAATTAATGTAAATTATCATATGATGAAAATGAACCACAAACATGAACTCATGCAAAATTTACCGAGAAGTGTATTAAGCGTGATGATTTTGTGAGGGTTATGATGAGGAGAGATTTCAGGTTCAGTTGTTGTAACTTCCGCCGCTGAATGTAGCATAGAAATGCAACTTAACCACATTTATTTACTTATTTACTTCCAAACTCGGTTTCTCTAATTGCATCTACATATTGAGTATGCCGCAATTGAAAAGTTTGTTCCGCTTAATTCTTTATGAAATTAAACAACGAATGGTTTATGAAAATGTTTAACTTGACAATTGCAATAGACACTTGTTACTATGAGATCTTAAACTTTAGACAAATAATAAAGTTTCAAGGCTAATGCTATCACATTTATAAAAGAACAATGGACGACCCATATTAACAATAAAATGTAAAATGTACCATTATACAGAGGCACTGCGAATTTCTAAATTGCTTTGCAAAACTTTGTACATGTGATGTTAATTTTGTAGAAACCCTGATATCTGATTTATTTAAGAAAATTTAATTTATGAAATTCTCATCTTGTGTATGAAAAGACCATAAAACAAAACAAATTTGAAAGCTTCCCTTGGAGAATTTCTAAGCAATTTGTTAGAATTTCAGATTCTTATTTTGAGGCAATTTGGTAACCACAACGTCAAAAATGATACCTCACACTTCTATTTTAATTGAAATATTTCCGTAATTATTTTTTTTTTTGATTTTTGAGTGTCGAGAGTCAAGATTCATAATAAATCACTTACAAATTGTTCACCCATAAAATTTTTGGAATACAGAGTTGTTATCTGTGAAGAATGACTCCTTTGCACAGGCACTACCTTTAATAAGCTTTCCACAGATTATTAAATGTCTGCAGATTATGAGTCACATTTTAATAGAGCCAATTAAAAAAGCCGCCTGTTGAAGATGCTTAAATTCTAAGCCCAGTTCTGTAAAATTATTTAGAAATGTTTTCCATGAACATCTTTTATTGCCATAAATATTCTGAAAACAAAGTTTCAAAATTAATTATTTTATCAAAAGTCTGATAAAATCTTACTAGAGCACTATGACTAATTAGTAATTTTAAGACATCCCATTCCTCTTATTTTCAAAAAGTATAAAAATTGTTTTAATCACAAGAAATATTAAATGAAAGCTATATTTTTCACTCAGGTGGAAGCAAATGGTATTAAGTGAGTTTCAAAACTTTATGAAATGTGACACTTTGTGAAATCGTTTCATCGGAAGGTATTTTATTCAACAGCATATTAATTATTCTGAATAAATACATTTGAATGAAGACGATTCTTCTTTTCCCTTTGGAATTAGTAAGAGACGGACAAAATGCCTAAAAGATCTTTCATTCTTCATTGTTATTCATTTATTGTTTACAATGAGACATTTCTTGGCCTCAAGTGCTCTGCTTTTCCTCTATTCTACAAGCGGCAGTTCGCTTTTGATGTTAAATAATTTGAGAAAAGGGAGCATTAAGTTTTGGAATGCTTTTTTCAACAAAATATTAAAAACTGTTGAATCGGACCCCAAAAAATCCAATTCTTCTATTTTTGTTCTTCACAGACATATGAATAATTCCAAAACATTTCTAAATTCACAAGCGCAACAGTTTGTTACTCAGTCCAGCTGTTTATTATTGTCGTCACAGAATCGAATGAATGAATTACATTATTTTAAGAATGAGAGCGATCTTTAACTTTTTTCATAATTAAATGATTTTATGGCGAGATAAGAATAACAAGAAAGTATATTCATACATTTAAGTATATGCATACTATTTTTCCATTATTATGGAGATGAATGATTAGTCTATTGAATAATAAAAAGAATGCGACAGAATGAAGTGGAACAATAATTACATCATTATGTACACTGATCACGTGCATATCTTAAAAAGAATTTAAAAAAGACACAATCACAATACATATAGGAGCAATTTTTTATGTGTATTTTAATGTAAATTTATCAAATAATCTTTAAAAAATAAAAAATAGTGAGAAAGCTCCATAAAACTGTTCTCTAGAATTGTTGTCTTTAGAAATAGAGACGTGTAATGTATTAATGTATACAATTCTGGGAGAGTCAATGTGTTGATGAGTCAACAGTTTGTGCCATTGAGCGGAGGTCCCTCAATGCAACTTACTCTCTGCCTTCTCTTATTTGTTATGTTTTTACCATTTTTTATTATTTTTTTTTCTTGTGCTGCTTCAAAGACTCAACGCTTTTAGTTTTTTGTGTTTCTTTTATTTTTCAATTCAGTTTGTGTGTTGAATTCGTGTGCAGCTGACGGAATATTTTTTATTTATTTTTTTTTACCTAAGTAAAAAGTTAGTGAACCGCGAAATTGTGCAGTACTTCGCATTTATGTTGATGTGTTAAACAATTGTTTCACTTAAAATTCAATAACTACATGTTTGCAGTTTTCATTTTCATAAAATTTGAATGACACAGAATTTATGAGTGCTTATTTAAATACCACAGAATAGGAATATAACACGAAGTTGATACTATAATACTTGTTAAGTGAATATATTTGAAAAATGAATAATTGGGAGATTTTATGGCTTATAAAAATGTTTAATTAAAACCAAAAATGGTGTTTTATGATACTGAAATTCACAATGAGCAATTACCACCAATAGGTAAGGACGTAAACAAAAAAAGGAACAATGAATAGTCATTCCAACACATTCTACATCAATCGAATTATGAAGCCTTCCCGTCATTACCTCTAATATGCAGTTAATTAAGAAAGGGGAGAAAAAAAATTCATTCTAGTCGTTGTTAGGTTTCGTTCATTCTACCATCTTCAATACAATAGAAGCATGATAGGAAATAAATTACAAAGCAAATAAGTGTAGCGCATATTTTTATGTAGAGCGTATCATTAATGATGTTTTGTTCTCCATATGTTTTATCTCATTATGTGTGTTTTTTTTTGCTCCACAAAAAAAAAGAATAGAAAAAATTAATGAGTGTGGTCAGGATCAATTGGATGTAAAAATGGAAGTCATACATTGTATGAGATCATGTAGAAAATTAAGTGCAAATTTGACTTTTGCTCATTCACGTGTAAGACAAATGATATTGTTCAACAAAAGAGCACTTTGTTTACATAAATTTCAAACTCTGCAGGTTGTGTCTTAAAATGTCAATAAATGCTATGAGCAACCATTTAAAGTGTAACTGCAAGAAGTGTGCAAATGCCATAAATTTCAAAAAAAAGTTTTTAAGTGAAAATAAAGAGTTTAAAAAGACTTCTTCTTCATGTCGTTGTCGACTGTAGAGCAGCAACTGTGATGAAAACTATCATAAACTTTTAAAAGAAAGGTTAATAATTTTATACAAAAGAAGACACGTCGCTTTATCAATGATGAACACTTGATGAGCAACAATTTGTGTGGCAACTTCTTTACGGAGCAATTTAAATTTAGTTTGCTTCAAATAATTACCATCTTTTGTTTAGAGAGTTTCTTCTTCTTTTATTGCAAAACATCTATTTTTTACTTCTTCTTTGCTACAATTTTCTTCTTCATTTTAAAGAGCGTGAACACACTTTACCAGGAGTTTTCAAACATTGTGTCGCGATACATCAAATAATTTCATGCAGTGTTTCAATACATTCGTTAATCGTCATCTTTTCGAATGTTCGTCATTACTAGTTAATTTCTAAGATCAACCTAGTATCGATATCACGTACTTATGACATCCCGTTTCTAAAATTTCCAGAAACGACATCAAATTCCCGACTTCACAACAACTTCCAATTGCGGAATTAAAAACAGATTCAGAAGAACTGCAAAACACAATGTGAATTTTCAATTGTGTGCCACGATTATAAAATTTAAATTTTTTTCAAAAGAAGAATGAAGTATAAAAAATAACGATGTATATGCTTAAACCTTCCTTGTCTTCTTCTAAGTCATAACAAAATGTAAGTCGACAAACCTTGCAAACTGTCGCTCTAATCGAATGGGTGTGAATATTGGAATTATCAAAAACCATTGATATTTATCATTCCTAATCTCCATTCTTGATAAACTTTGATGGATGAGACTTGATTGGAATATTAAACAACATGAAGAATTTTGTCAGTAATTCCAAGAAATTATGATAAATTGATTATCATATCAGATTTCCATCGACAATATCACTAAGAAAAAAATATACTTTAAATTTTATTGTGCTCAATTTGAGGCATGAAATTGTTGTATCATGACTCATGACGATGACAATTTACGTATGTTTCGATGTTACGTACACGCTCATTTAAAATTGATCTATCATAGATAGTTAATTATTCAATTGATGATTGATGATCTGTTTATGCACAAGACTCCAAAAATTACCTAGTAGCAAGCGTAGCGATGAATTAAGCCAAGTATGAATAAAAAAAATTGTTCGCAATAATAAAACCTGTGAAGTAGCATTGGAATTTATTGGGCGTAAAAATATTATAATCTTCTTCTATGTCACTTCTTCAAGTATCATCCAACACAATAAAGTTCCGTTCTATACCAAATTTGATGAAAAAAAATAACAGCACAGACATATATGTGTTTATAGATTGCCATCTCATTTGAATTGCAAAAAAGGTACGATTTGGGAAATTAGCCTTCGGCATTCGTACTAAACTGCAAATAATTTAAATTCAATTGCCTTTTATGAAAAGAATTATGTAATGAATTAAGGAGTGCAGTAATAATGGAAAGTTATTTAAAAAACAGATGTTATTGCATCTAGCGGTAAACGCTTTTATTGATGTACATGATTTCGAGATATAAACCAAGCAAGAAAGAGAGAGAGTTTATTATTCAATTTTAATTATATCACAAATTTTTTGATATGAAACATAGTAAGTTCCAAAAACGATTGAGTGGGAGTGCTAAAAAATTTTAGATAAATTGCGAGCAGTAAAGTCAAATTGCTGCTTCTTCAATCTCCCATAAATTCTCTATTGGGTGCTTTTTGATTAAGGCTTTACAAAACGTTTCAATTAGACTTTATATGTAATGGGCCGTTCACTTATGACGTCCGACATTTAGGGGGGAGGGGATCTAGGATTTTGTGACAGTTCAAACAATGGAAATTTTTTTGTATAGAATTTTTGTGACAGAGGGGGGGGGGGAGGGGGGGTCTAAAAATCAGGTTTTTTGATGGACGTCTTAAGTGAACGACCCCTAAGGAATACAAAGATTTTTTTATTCAATCGATGCTGTACAATAGTAATTCTGAAATTTAAGATGCTCCACAATAAGAAAGTTCTATTCATTTCTTCTTCTTTTGTGCTCGGAAGGACAATTTCAATTAGAGTCAGATGTAACAAAATTGTGTTCTATTGTGACATAATTTGTGATAAAAAAACAATTGAAAAAGAAAATGTTAAAAGCAGCAAACTAAAGAAAATAAAATTAAAACTGTAGAGGAAAAGGAATGTCGTTGTTTCTCTTCGTTTTTTGTTGAATAAATTTTAAATTAACTCATTTACGATTCAAAGCATATCGCGGGAGTGATTTTTCCAAATCGCTGGTCACCGCACTCGTTACTCATTGGTAGAAATAATAAGAATTTTAATTAAGCACTCTTCTTTACCTCCATGTCCATTTTCAGATACACCAACGTCGAGTTTATCGAGGAAATGGTGTAAATTACGTCAACGGTGTGCTTCGTTTCATGCAATGAAAAGTTTTGATTGTACATCGGGAGAGGGCCCATCTTCACTTCCTTATCTACATTATGATAATGGACTGACTGGAGTAATGCCTAATGGACAGCAAATATTTTCACAGCAACACCATCATCAGCATCAGCATCAGCAAAATTTTATTCTCGCACATGACCCACACATGATTACCATTATGAATGAAAAGAAACCAAAGATAGTTGCTTCAATCGATAATCATCATAATGCTTATTATGGAAATAATCATCAAATCGTGTACGAACCAATTATGGAGCATCAAAGAATGAAGACATGCAAGTGCAAAAACAAGTATTCAGCATCAGCATCGTCATTAAATTATGATGTCAAGTCAGAACCAGCACAAATTCTGCACGTATTGAACCAACAGCAGACACGTTTACAGTATTTTGATGGACAAGATGTAAAGGCAAAGCCGAAGACACGAAGGCTTAGCCTTTTTGGTAGTGAACGTAAACCAAAGAAGGAAGCGGAAAAGACATTTGACTTGAAACAATTTAAATCTGTATCGATGAGATGCAATCATCATCATCAACATTTGATGTATATTAGGGAGCAACAAATGCTTCAACAGCTCCAGCAACAAAAGCAAGCAGAAGAAATAGAAAAGGATTCTCAATTAGTCAAGAATACAATGAAAACGAAATTTAATACCTTGGGTCGGAAGAAAAGATCCATTTATGATATATTTTTTAACAATAATAAGTCTTCCCCAAGCAACGAATCTAATATTAGACAACCGACATTTTACGTTCCACTACCTGAAAAAATAATAGCTGAGAATTCAATTCAGCATCATCAACATCGTGCACATATTTGTAATAGTTCACATCAAATACGTTCCTTACGTTCACGTTCAGTATGTGCTGACAATGGTAGTCGATTACTCTTTCATAACATTGAAGAGTCTTCAGGTCATCAAATGAACCATCATAAAAAATCAAATAGCTTCAATCCACGTGAATCCCTAGAAATTACATCCTTTCTGTTTAGTAAATTAAGAATGAACTCTAATGATGGAGAAAAAAGTGCCACATTCTCTGGACGACGGGAGCAGCATTCTGCTGTTCAACAGAATGAAAAAATCAGCAAAAGAGTAAGTTGTGATTTATTGTAATATCATCAAGTGTTCTCTGTTTATAATTTTAATATCCGGAACATGGTAAACTTCAACGTTCAGGTAGAATAATGAGCGCTTAATGTACAATGTGAATATTTTGATTATATGGTTCTTATCGAACGCGCAATCCTCTTAAGTTACATAAAATGAATCAAAGAAGCAATTTGGTTTCATTGTTTACAGCTGCTCAAGTTTTTTTCGCATCCAGCAAGCTTTTTAACCTCTGTGTTATTATCTTACTTTAAATGCTTACTCGTCGTAAAAAAAAGAAATAAAAGTATTACATCATGTCTTAAAAATAGCTTCAACTTACTTTGAATAGATTTAAATCTTACGATAATAAATACTGGGTATGTTATATGACGAGCACAAAAAGTCTCTTGCCTATCATTCACATTAATGTTAAAAGGTGTCGATGCTTTTATCAGTTAAAAGCATATTCAAAATTTTGTCAACATGATATTACTTTCATAATGTACATGATAAATGCCTTATTTGTTTAGCATAAATATAAATTTATTGTGCTGTCACTGCATTATCCTTTCTATTATTCCAGCATTCTCAAATATTATCATAGCATTTTATATGGTTGTTTGAGCAAAGGCTTGAATAGTAATGTGAAAATTTCATAAAACATGTTCATCAGAAACTTTTACGTTCTGCTTTAATCACTTTCATTAAAAAATGTAAATTTGTTATGTCAGGGAGGAATTACTCGTTTTAATAGTAAATCTTTTATGTCTTATTCATCTTCATATTTTAGCAAATGAGAGAATGTTGAGCTAATTACATCAAGTTTTGATTGATGCACACGATGATAACTTTATTTACGAGGAAATTCCATTAACTCAAGATATCTGGTGTGCTTAATGTTGTTATGAACAACTTTATTTTTCATTGAAAACAAAAGATGAAAACTTTATTTACCAATACACTTGATGACCTTCTGCCTTACCTTCTGCAAAAAAAATACGTGTGCTCTCGTAGACTAAATATATAAATTTAAAAATATACAGAAACACATTTTTCTGCAGTAAGCATGAAGAAAAATCCTCTCTACGACCTGAATATTCTTTTTATATGATATTCAAGCGAGAATATCTGTGCATAAAGAAATGATGAAAGCTGGCATTTCATAAATATTAAAAATACATTGGGGTTCTAGAAATGTTATCATTTTCGAAGTGCAGACACGAAAAAGTGAATGAATTGAAAATTTCCGTTCATGCATAATTCCTTGTATTTGCACCTCATAATAAGCATCTTGGTAATGTTAGCATTTTCATTATTCACCACCTCTTCACATCACTCTTAATCTGATTTTCATCGTTATCGTTATCGCTATCGCTCTTACTTTATGGAAATTAGAATAGAAATAAATATGAGAATTTGCATAGTGATTAAAAAATTTCTGAAAGTTTTTTTTAAAGTAATCAAACACCTAAATCGTATTTCCGAACCACACAAAAACGAAACGGAACTGTTTTCAATTTGCATTTAGATTATACATTGCTGAAATTTTTATGTTCTTGAAAGCATTTAGTATCAATAATTTAATGGTTTTGAGACTTTCTTCCTAACAACCTTATCTCATTCACGATGAGCAGTATGATTCTTTTTTATTGCCACCTGAAGAATCAATGATAACAGTTGCTATGGCTGTCAATTAGATAATTTCGATCACTGCTTCAAAAAATTTCAATTTTAAATGCAAACAAACTTGATCTATAGAAGCGGTAATATTCACAAACAACAGTTCCCAAAGCTCGGGATTAAATGTCATGTTACATTCGCGTGAAGCATCCCAAAATAATCAGATATTAAATTAACTTAATAAATATTTTAACAGCATAAATTAGAATTTTATCGCTCTTTTCCACACAAAAATTTGAATGTTTTGAAATTAAGTCACGAGGATATAATCGGAATTATTCTATGAGGAAAATGTTGAACCTTCATGTGCTTTAATGTGAAAATTCAATTTGTGTAGGATGTTTAAGTCGATGTTTATATTAAAGGAAAAGAGCAAAATCCATTACACATTTACATGATTTTACTGATTTTTTTTTTCTTCAAGATGTTTCCTCAAAGAGCATTAATCAATGAATTGCGAATTCAAGAAAAAATTGAATAAAATATAAAAATTATATTATGCAAAATTCTTTTTGAACTAAATGTAATGTATTGTTGAAAAGGAACATAAATTGTTAATCTTGAAGGTCGTGTTTCGATGGCTTCGTCGGCGTATTTTTGAATAATCCTTTTAACAATTGGCAGCAGCAATTTGAATTTTTCATTCTTATGACTTCTTTTACCTTTTTGCAAGAATTTTTTGCGTTTTACTGGCACTGGCAAAATGAATCGATAGAACCACATCATAGGCATGTTTATTATCTACCTTTCTAAATGTATAAATCACCGTTAATTTAAAACTCATAAAACAAGACCTGAATTCCTAATTAATTATTCTGTGCAATATTTATACACTTGCTGTTGCCATTGCCATGAAATAACATTATTTTATAAATTTTTCAATTTTACCAGAAAATCTCTGAAGAAGTGGACGTCAACTCAAAAGATAATACTAATGTAAAGGACTCCAACGGTAATTCAACATCAAACAAAACAGACTCTATAACCCTACCGGCAAAATCAAATGTTATTCCTAAAAGTACTTTGATATTAATAAAAGTACAGTTCATAAAAAATCCTGGGTCAAAAGCACTTGGATTTTCTATAGTAGGTAAGACATTAATGTTGACATTTTCTCATTTTTCAATTTAATGATTTTTTTTTTCAACTTCAATTGTATCCAAACCCATTTTTGAGTGCTTTTGAAATAAATTTGCATGCTCACTTAATGAGAATAAAAATTGCTCGAGGAAATACTGAAAAAAGAGCCATAAAATTTATTCTTTATGGTCAGAAAGTAAAGAAATGTTTTTCTTTCCACAGGCGGTATAGATTCTCCGAAAGGAAAAATGGGTATTTTTGTGAAAACCATATATCCATATGGTCAGGCAGCAGCAAGTGGGCAACTGAAAGAGGGTATGTAAATATACTTCCGCTTTACATCAACCTCAATATCAATTTCATTGAACATTTTTTTTTAGGAGATCTGATCCTTTCTGTGAATACTCAACCGCTGCATGGTGTGACTCATCAAGAAGCTATTAATGTTTTTAAAAGTATAAAGACCGGTCTAGTTGAAATGATTGTTGGCAGACAGCAGAGTATTCATCCACAATAGAAGGTATTATTTCCTCTACATTAATATGAGAGAAATTTTAATGCAAAAATACTTAATTAATTTTTCGCAATTTATTTAATCATTTTTTCAATTACATATTACCAATTTTTAATACTGTATACCATGACTTTTTGCAATATTGTTAACACATTGGATTGAAAGAGAAAATATATATTTGTACATAACGAAAAGTAAAATTTATCTTATTTAATAAAGATATAATGTTATTGAATTTAAAAGACATTTTCATCATGCGTATTCCATCTACAATTTCTTAATATGATTTCGTTCCTCCACTTTTTACAGTTGACGTATGTGAATTTATTATCCATAATTTGCGCAATCAAATCTTCATCTACTTCCAATAAAACCTTATTTAACTCAATGTAATCGAGACTTTGAGCAACTTGCATCAATGTTTCCACATAATGTGCGTCAATTGTGTTATTAATGGCTATATCATCAACATGGATATGAGATAAATTTGGCTTGTTCTCAAAAATAATATTGAGTGCTTCAATATCTAGTGAAATTATATTTTTTATCCTCAGCCTTTCTAGATTCGGTATGGCAATATTTATGAGTGATAATAGAGACGATGTTGATTGAAAATGCTCTTTGGCTGGATTATTGAATTGATTGTCATAGAGATATAACTCCTTCAAGTTTTCATTAACAAAATTATTCACAGGGAAATTTACGACCTTGACAGAATCTGAATCACATTCAAAAATTAAGCTCTGCAGATGTTTGAAATATTCAATTATTGTTCCAATCACTCCAATTGATTGACCATTTATTATTAATTTATTTACGTTTGGGCAATTCATCGATATTGCAATAAAATTTTCTGCGAAAATCTTCAATTTTGGAAATTCTATTTTCAAAGTTTGAAGGCTGTTAAGACATAATTTACTGATGATTGCGATGTATTCTACCTCCAACCTCTCGTAATTTATTGCAAGCTCTTGTAGTTTATTAAGTTTTTCAATATTTCCAATTAAATCACATGAAATTCTATCTATCCACAATTTCAAAACTCTCAAATTATTCATTTTGCAAATCTGTAAAAAGTCTGTATCAGTAATGTGAGCCTTAGATAGATCCAAGCTTGTTAAACTATACTGATTTTTGATTATTGGAGCTACGTTCCTGTTGCTCATTAATTTCAATTTGTTAAATTCAAGAGCGCTCATCGATGCAGGATCGACAAAATATGGATCAAATTCAAGCTCTTTAATATTCCGCTGGTTTTCTAAAATTTTTCTTAATGTCTGTACGTCTAAGACAAGATTTTTTATGGATAGATAATAAAGCGTATTATTTGGAATACGAAGAATTGTTCTTGATATAATAATATTACAAAGCTGAATATTTAATGATCTCAGGTTTGGCAAATATAATTCAACATTATCTCTTTCGGTTGCGCTAAACGAAACATCGTAAAGAAGAAGCCTCTTTAAATTTAAATGCATGCCTAGTAACTCAATAAATTGACTCTCGGGAAGTTTTGAATTGTAAATGCTTATTACTTTAATTCCTAGCTGAAACTTCTCAAGAATACTTCTTAGTTTCTCAGTCACGTGATCATCTTCAGACTTCAAATTCATCATCTTAATTTCATCAAATTTTCTCCCTGTATTTATCACAGACTCATATTTTTCAAGATCGTCATCAATCTTAAAAGATATAATATATTTACGAAAACTTTCCTGAAGTAAATCCAATAATACTTACATCAATCAGTTTCAATCGATATTTATTCGCTTCAACTTTACAAATTAATTCATAAAAGTTCCAATTGACTAGCGATAGATTCCAACGATTTGGTAAAAACTTGATGATATGAATAATAATTTCTTCAGGAAGAACATTAAAATCGCCAAAATCCTCATTAAAATCCATTTCGGATTATGGAAAGAACTATTTGGTAACAGAGTAAACAAATGACTGAGAAACAGCTGATTTTGTTTGCATCAAAAAATGAGAGTTTTCTCTCGAGAACCTTGAACATGACATTAATTTTATAGTGAAGATTTAAATTTCATTTTATTTTCTATAATTATTTAAAAAAAAGTGGAATTAAATGTTAAAACAATTTTAATGATGACTTAAATTCACCTTTTTGCTGTCAATTAATATGAAATTTTTCATAACGACTTTTAAAAATTTAAAAATAAAACACCTGATTGCCAAAATGTTTGAGAATCACAGGAATTCCCAAGTATATAACCGTATGTACAAGCGATTGTAATTGAAAAACCTACAACCAATAATCTTACAATTTTAGTGCTTTCAACATATTTATGATTTTTCGTTCAAATGTGTTCATAAATTCCTTCAACCCCTGAAAGCTGTTATATACTCTCACATGCGTTATGATTATTGACGATTCGATTGTGAGAGAAACCCTCTCTTCAAAACATAAGACAATATTGCTTCACTTAGAACAGTTCGTAGATGTTCAAAGTCTCTCTCTTAGATTGATTCATTCAGTTTATCTTCAGCATCTTATAGACACAAAAAATCCATTTAAATATCTATTTTTACAGTGAAGAGTTTTAAAAAAATTGACAATATTAATTTTTTTTTAAAAATAGAAGTGAGAATTAACAAAAGTTTAAAAATAAAACAATGCAAGTAAGTCGTTTGACAATTTCAAAAATTGTGAAATTTTGCCGACACTTTGTTGTTGATTTACAAGTATCAATGACTCTAGTTTAATTAATTGACTAAGATTATGTAAAGATGTCATTCCAAAAAAAGAACTTTATCGAAAAGAAGACATTGTCATTAAGCAAATAAAAAGAAGTGATGATGTTTATCTTTGAATATTTTTAAGCAGTATTAAGTTATGCCTTTGAAAAAAAAAATTTATTTTCTGCGTATATAAATAATGAAATTATTCAGGAGAGATAATTTTCTGAGAGAAAATGTGTGTATATAAATATTTCTCATATTTCACTCTCTTACGTCAATGAACAGAACGAAGTAATAACAACAAATCTGCACTGTGAAAAAAAAAGTTTGTTCCGTTCCTTCACGACAATGGTAAACAGAACAGAATTTGTTTGCGAATACAAATTGGTAAATTAGATGGTAATATATGCCAGCAGTGTCATCGTCGTGTATTAAACAGTCCTGGAAATAACTTTTTAATATCAAAGCGTCGCGACTGACTCATGCTGTGATTCTAAAATGACGTCATATAAATAACTTTCTGCATACAAAAAAAAACTTTTTTATATATTTTTCGATTTTCTATTTTTCGCTCTCTATGTAAGAGAAAAACTTGAATATGAAAATGTATATGTAGGTGTATGTACATACTCTCACAGGCAGAAAAGTAAAAACAAAAAAATTTTCATTCAGCTGTATGAAAATTTTTCCAAGCGGCATTGTACACTTTAGTTGATATTTGCTGTTGCTCAACATCACACATTTTTTTTGTACAATCAAAAAGGGAATAAATCTCATTCATTATTCTCGTACTTGTTTGGCTAGTTTTGCATATTCCGTAAAGACAAATCATCCTTGTTTTAAGTAATTAATTTATTAAGTTTTCTAAATATGGCATCATGGAGATACTACTCGGTAAGAATAATTAAAAAAAAATTGATAAAAATGCGAGATTAATTATAAGATCCGAACACGTGCAACGAAAATTTTATTACAAAATATTGTGAAAGAGTAAAAAAGCTTAACAGCCACTTAAGGAATGACTGTAATAAATTCAATAAGAGAAGAATTAAGGAAGCAACTTGTAAACAGCTTATTCTGTTTCTTCATTTCTGTTTTAACATCATAGTTGAAAATTAAGTGGGTGTTTAAACAACTTGTCGGTGCACAATCTTGTAGTGATTTCCAGCGAGAATTGAAACAACATTCATGCATTACTGAAAATCATGCTTGACTTTTAAATTTAGGAAGGAAGAAAATTAATTCAAATTTCTATAAAAAGAACAACTTTCTGTAACTTCGTTGAGGCACATTTCTCGTCTTTCAAAAAGAAATGAATATACATAGACGACTAGATCTATGTCAAGTGCAAAAACAGTGTGAAAGGCATTTCATATTGAAATCAAATAGAAAATATGGGCTTATGACTCAACAAAAAGCATTATCCTTAAATGATAAATGGAACTAGTTTTGCCAATAATGGCAGTGAATTTTCGCCAGAATGAAAAATGACAAAACTTTTGAAAGATTTGAATTCAAAAGATAAGAAGATAATGGAAAAATTTCAAATCAAGCTATATAGACATTTTAGTTCCCTAGAATTTCTTTTTAGGAATCATTAAAAATGAAAAATGTAGGTGGAATGCATAAAAATGCAACAATTTTTCCAAATCAATTCTTTAATAGATGCTTGACATGAACACTTGTTCCGATTTATGGGTTGTTCAAAAATGACGTCTTAACTTAAGAAAAAGGGATTGTACATAGATACTAAAGAAGTATTATCTTATGTCAAAACTGTAAGGAGCTGAAAAATTAATTTTTTTGTAGACGTCATTTGTTATCACCCCCTTAGTAAAACACAAGCTCAAGCAGCTCGAATGTAGTAATTTTTTATTCCTTTTTCGGTGCTGCCTTCTGTATAAATCAGAACTGTTATATCAATACTTCTACTGATGTACATTTATAGAATAAAGTTCGTTGATACTTTCTTCGTATCCTCCCCAGTAGATTTACTTCGGTATTATAATTAGATCATAAATAAATATTTCATTAATGTGTAAATCAGGCTCATAATATTGTATTTTAAGTAGAAAGAAGACTAAAACATTTCAATTACTTTCAACAAAGAAATGAAAAAAAATTTACGAATACCTACACGAAAAATTCATCAAGATTTTAAAAAAATGATGAGGATATAAATAGAAAATCACGAAGAAAATTAAAAGTGTGAAGAGTAAATTCCATTCAGATGATTAATATAGAAAATTAAATTAAATGTGCGCAGGTAACATGTCACAGGAAAGTAAAAAAACAGCGCTCACATTTTGTATCAAGGTTGAAATTTTTCTCGGAAAGTTGTCATTATGCCAAGAAGTCTACATACTTTATAATGAATTATAAAAATATATGTGAATACATATAAAGATATAAGTTTTTTTTTATAGAAATTTCATTACTAAGAAGCTTTAAAAACTCGCGAGTTTCACGCTTTAATGATTTATGGAATTGTTATAGGAATATAAACCTTTGTGATTCATTCATGCTTAAAAATTCTAAATCCCATTTATGCAGTCCATATACAATAGGTAAATAGATTTAATGCATTCATAATATATTTACACTAAATGATTCTATTGTGTATATAGCCAAGTATGTATATAAGTGGGAAATAACAGAACGAAAAAAATAAATTCAAGTTCAAAGTTAAGCAATGAGAATATTACAATTAAACCGTTATTGCCTGATCAATAGAATTAAATTTGTCTATTTTTGTTCATAAGCATCCGAATCGTATTCCTACGTTCCATTTATTATACACGTGGATTCGATGTCATTTAGATAGACATATGGACATCAATTAGAACTCGTGCAATGCACACGAGACTGCATATTTGTTAATTAAAAATTCTGATATACTTTGAAGTAATTGTCGCTTTTATATTAAAATTCAAGTCTTGCTAATGTAAGCAAATGCAGTTATGGATAAAACAAGCTTCATCAATTGTTCTAGACTTCCTATTATTTTTTGAGAATAACAAACATTGTTGAAGCGATAATTATCATCTTAAAAAGTTTATTACGACTTACGCAGTTTGTCTAAAATTATTTTAACCCGAGGAGAACAAAAATCGAATCACAGAGACATGAACGACTTGCCATAAATTTTATCGTTCAATACAGTCACTTGAATTGTGCTTTTAGGGTGAATATCATCAAACATAAAGAACAATATCCAATTTCAGTTTCCGATAAATATCTGTTATTAGATTTTTATGTCGAAGCATCTTATTTCAAATGCGCTCATGTCATTTTAGGGAGCGTTTCCCAAACTTAATTACATATGTATATAAATTTATTTAATTCATCAATTTAGTTCTTGTGTAGGACGATTCTAAACTCTGGAATTTTGATGCTGTGTAAAATAATAAAACTGCAACGATTTTTACGATAAATTCTAGTTCCACTTGTAATCTTAAACAATAAACACGTCAGGAGACGAAAAAATAAAATAAAATTTTACGGAAAGTGAAAGTTGTTGTTGAATACAGAACGATGGCTCTTTACCGCTTGGTAAAACATTTCCTTTCATTGATAAAAAAAAATATTGAAAATCTTGTTTCGTGGAAGAAACGTTTGACGTGAAAATTTATCGATATTTTAAGAACTGGAATAATTTATGGATATTCCATTTAAACTGAAAGTCTCGAGTGAATTTATTGTTTTGAAGAACGAGAAAAAATTGAGAATTCTTCGTTAAATCTGCTACATTCTTTTCAAATATTTCTAAAAATAAAAGGAGATGAAAAATCGATAGCATCCATTATCTTGAATATCTAATACGGACATTAATAGACAAACCTTTTACATAAAATCTCTTTGAATATGCAAACTTTTATACTTAAATATTTCCATGTCTCTGTCTTGATTTCTTCACATTCTTCTGCACAATAAAAAGCTTTGTTTTCTTGTAGCACAAAAGCTTTTTTTAATGCAAACATATCAAAACAAATTTACACTAGAAAACTGCTTGAAATTGTTTGTTTGTGACAAGCGCGCATTTAGGTGACTCAAATTTCTCATTCTGTTAAGTTATAGCATTTCTAATTTATCAGTGTCTCAA
Source organism: Chironomus riparius (assembly GCA_917627325.4). Classification (NCBI taxonomy): domain Eukaryota; kingdom Metazoa; phylum Arthropoda; class Insecta; order Diptera; family Chironomidae; genus Chironomus; species Chironomus riparius. The sequence continues at coordinate 26,982,256 of OU895878.1, forward strand.
ACATTCCTGAAAGCACAAATTTGAATTTTTAAATTGCAATATCAGACAAGAATAGAAGAAGACACTTAGTCTTTAATGTCCTCTCAAGCACTTTATGAAACTAAACAGTTATCGATAAGTCATATGATTGATAGTTGAGACCGATTAAAATATCAGTGTCTGATGGGATTCGAACTCACATTCTCACTTTAAACAGGATTACAGATTGTCCATCTAATGTTACATCATCCAAAATATCTATTCTATTAACTTTATAAAGCATATTTTTTCGTGCAATTTGTCATTCCAAAAGCGCATCAAAATACCTGTGTAGGACATTTAACTTACATATTCGGGCCAACATTATAGAAATATGAAATTTCCAATAGACACAGATTTAATTATATCAACCTTCTATTCTAATCGAAAATGCCAATTTTATTGTGAAGCGTATCGATCAAAAGAATAATTTTCATAACGAAAAATCATGTCTCAGTTTGTAGTTGAACATGTTAGAGACAAGTTCATAGTGAGAGAACATGGCATTAGTAAAATTAACACCAGTTTTTGACTCGATATTTTGAATGATGATAGATTAAAGTGTACTTTGACGCATTAAAAGTTAATAGGAAAAGAAGATGGGAAATGAATCGTCAAGAAGCAAACGTGTAGTGTATCCATATGCAATGAAATATTTATATTTAGTCTAATGTAATTAGCGTATTGCTTCAATTAGTCAGTGAATGATATTGTCACAAGCATGAATATTTTATGATAGTTACACAATATGTCAAAAGCTTGATGGAATGTAGTGCGACAATTATTTTCACATGCACGACATTCATGAAATTTTTATTGATAAATTTTATTTTGGGTCGAAATTTCTAGTTTAAATGTGGATGACCTGACTTGAAATTAATTTTTAAGATATCTTCTCATGACACCAAATTTCAGTGAGCTGAAATGTGACAAGATTTCGTGAAAATGAAAAACTTTAAAAATCCTGTCTAGTCATAAAATAATGAATTTATTTACAAACAAAGTGAAAAGTTTAAGTTTTCAAAACTTTCACAAGTTTCAACATTTTATTTAATTTTCATGAAATTAGGAATTTGCATTTGCGTGTTCATATCCTTGAAAAGCATAAATAGAAATAAATTAGGATACCGGAAGGGGAAAATTTTTGTCCTATTTTTATACCCGGACATTTTAAATTGATGTTTTATATCTATAAATATTTAACATATTTTTTTGCAGTATTCTGGAAATTACAAAGAAAAAACTGCTGATGTTACAACAGGTACATAAAATCGTTTATTCTTGAATGCTCAAAAAAAAATATTTTTGACAACAATTTTCATTTTCTCTCAGGCAAACAACTTCAGCGAATAATCCATTATTCAGTAACACCGTGTCGTCCATTACAATCATGCATACGTCGTAATGATCCGAACATACTATATGATGTTGATTGCGATGAAGTTTATCCAAGGGTTTACATCGGTGATGCGTAATGATATACAAAAAATGTTATTTTATCACTAAATAATTGAGAATAATTATTGTTACAGAGCTGCTGCTAGGAATAAGCAATATCTTCGTATGATGGGAATTACACATGTTCTCAATACCGCAGAAGGTTCTCGTTTTGGACAAGTTGATACAGGTCATAGTTATTATAGAGATATGAGCAACTTGAGGTAAGGATACTAAATGTTCTTATTCAAATTAAAATTAAATCATTCACAATTTACTTTATTTGCAAATCAGATACATGGGCTTTCCTTTAACTGATCAACCTTCAACAGATATTTCAAGATACTTTTATATTGCATCAAAATTCATTGAGAATGCTCTTAATAGCGGTGGTAAGTAATTGAATATTAAGTGTAAGAAAATAAACATTTTAATCAAAAAATTCACAGGAAAAGTTCTCGTCCACTGTATGGTTGGAATGTCAAGATCTGCCACATGTACGTTAGCATATCTTATGATTTCACGAAAGATGTCTGCAGCTGAAGCAATAAGAACTGTTCGAATGCACAGGGATATTCATCCAAATGAAGGATTCTTACAGCAACTCGCAGATCTTGATAATGAACTAAAACGTGATCGTTCATACTATTGATTTGCTAATTCAAAAGACGAACATCTCATCTTTATCACTTCTGCATTATCTTACGTAATATAAATGCCATTATATACAAATCACGTGCATTAAATACAATATACTTTAGTAACACAATTAATTCTTCCATGAGAGACCATTGACAGATATAAATCATGAAATAACAAATAATTCTGTTACAGATATATGAATTATTTATTTATTTATTTACCGCTACCTTAAATTTAATCACATTAACATATTAACTTCCACGCGAAAGAATGGAAGCAATCGTGACTCCTTTCAATAATTATCCTATTAAATTTGTTGATTTTAATTTGTTTTAGTTTTAAACTTAATTTTTGTTGATATAATTTTTAAAAAAATATTGTCTTAAAAGTTTTGGAGATGCATTCCTATTGGAGCAATCAGTAAATTAATATTTATTCAACAACATTTGTATGACAAGCCCGAACCAAAGTAAATAGATAAACAAAGTAGAATGACAAGTGCATTGCTCTAAAAAGAATGCACGAAATATGCAGCACGAGCCAAAGGAGTTCGAAATTTAATAAAGTAGAAATATTTAAAAGAGATTAGTCATTTATCTGTATAAATATGTAAATTTTGGAATTAATAGTGGAATTTTACAAAGTTTTAAACAACATTCATTGAAGATACAAAAATTTTATGGCAAATCATTTTGAACATCCTTAAATAAACAGCAAGTTGTTGAAATTATTGTATCCAAAGGTAAAGTTTGGTAAAAAAGATTATGCCAAAGTATAAAAATTTTTAAATGTTTGCCGTAAAGTTCTCGTATTGTTCAGTATCTACGTAACCAAAATGTGCTACATTCATACTTTATTTTTATTTAAAAAAAGTTTTGGTTATTTAAGAAGTTGATTCAAAAAGTTAAAAATTAAATTAAGGTTCTCTAATCAAACACCAAATGTATAATTTTAATACACTTCACAACACAATGTTCCATTATGTTTGTTTTACAAAAATGTGTTAGGAATTAAGCATTATTCACAGATAAGAATTTGAAAATAAATGAATTTTAACTTTGAGGCTATTTTAAGGAGGTACTTTTTAGTGATGGTTTAACTCATTGATCATTATCTTTGTGGAATGAAATTGTATGTTTCTTTGGAACCATTTATAAATGACGTCATGATAATTTAGATTTATTAAGCAACCCCTAACCTGCTTGAACTTTAACATCTCTTATTTTTGAGAGAAAACCACTCAAAATGATCAATTAGTTAAAATGTTTATCATAAATGACGTCACATAGAGGGACGAAGGGTCATTAAAACAACAAAAAAAAAATTGACGTAATTTTTAACGCCCCAAAATGTGTCCCCATTTTACAGAAAAATGTCAAGCTTGTCTAATTATTTATCCATATTTGTAAATCAAAAATGTTTTATTAATTTTTCATATTGCGGCGTTCTGATTCCATAATATATAAAAATTGGCCACAACAATACACATTTTGGTTATTAAAACTTTAACTGACGGCTATTAGTCATTTGGGATATCAGAGCATTTTGTAAATAACGCAACATTTATCATTCTATTTTTAAATGTTGCAAATTTTAATCTAGGCGCGCCACAGATTTCTAACATGATTAACATAATCGATAATGATCAAAGAGTTCCATCGCAATACATATTTTATTTTATGAGTAATTTAAATTTTATGGTTTTGAAATTTTTTTCGTAAAAAAAATTGTAATTAAGCTATATCAATTGTGACATTATGTATTGTAACGATTTTGTTTTTCAATTTTTTTAATCAACAAGTTAGAATGTATTCAGATGATGACAAAAACGGACGTAGAAAAATATCAAAAAATAATTTAAGAAGATTTTTTTTGTTTATTTGTGTTACCTTTTCGTCAATGCTTTATAAAGCAATAAACATTCGTGGAATTGAATCATTGAATTCAGGGATAAATGAACTTTATCAGCCCGAATTTTTCTCTCAACTTTCTTATTGAGAATATAATCTTAAAGCTAGAATTGGAAGCTCTCCAAATAGAATTGTGGAATGCTTTATTTTTGTGTGAAAATTTAGCAAAATAATAAATTAACTTGATGGAAGACCACAAGTACTATATAGTTTTTAATTCCTAATAAGTTAAGACGTCCAAGCAATATTTATGATTCCCAAAAACTATAACTAGCATACAAGTAAAAAGCTTAGTAAATTATTTTTTGGTATATGTTAATGAATTTTAGTTTAATTCATGCTTGACTGTGATGAATACAAAAAAAAAGGAATCGAAATGAAGAATAATATTTGAATTTTATGGAACTGCACGAACAAAGCTTTTCCAAGCATTAAAACTAATTCATAATTTGTAACAAAATAGAAACAAATAAAAATTAAAATCATGAACAATTTTCACAGAACATAATTTTTTTGATGCATCGATTTATTATTTATTTTTCAGCATCTCCAAAATCGTTATCAGCTATGTAAATTAAGATTTGTATTGACTTTTATGTGGTCTATTGATAAGCTTTTATGAACGTTTTTTTGACATAATAGAAAGTTTTATTATATCTTGACAAATCTAGATTGAGGCGCATTTGATCTCTCACTTTACGCTTGACTTCCTTCATTTCTCTTTCACGAAAAAATAAACTTGTTGATGCTTTCAGCATTTCCTTACAACTGATCATTTTTTTTTTTGCATTCATAAAGCGACAATGAATCGGAATTTGTTTATTCTTTATAACATAAAGATCTCTTCGTAAAACAAAATAAGACTTACTTGTTAGTCATTAATGATTGCGCTCTCATCTTAAAACATTCACTTGTCATATTCATAATTCTCACGAATACAGTCTCGTATAAGTAAAAAATAATAATGAAATTGATAAGGAAGCAACTGGTCCTTCAAATACTTTTAATAAAATCAATTTTAATAATTCTCATTTAGTCTTTCTTTAATCGTGGATGCCATCACATCTAATTAAAATCTACTTGGGTTTCATTGACAATAAGTTTGAATTTATATTATAATTATTTTTTTGCATTGATCACTTGGAATGTGCCAAATCTAGAATCTAAAAGACTTGATTAAAATTTAAGAATTAAAATTGATTTAATACACAAATTAAACATGATTGCCGAAGTTGATGAACCAAAAAGTGAACCTGAAATTACGGTTACAGCTGCAGAAACAATTGTCAAAAGTAATAGTTTAATTGTTGTTTCCAATCGTTTGCCTTTCGTTCTGAAAAAGAATGAAGATGGCACAATGTACCGTCAAGCAAGGTAAGCAAAATTTTATTTGAATAATTTGTTCAGTGGTGGTAAAAAATGTGTCACGATACGATAATATGTTAGTAAAATAATTTTGGCTGGTTTTGGAAAAATTCTCATGTTGCCCTGGGCAAAGATAAATAAAATATTTTGGGGGTATTACTCTAAGAAAGCTACTTAAAGCTCGATCTTACATTCAAGAATTGCGCAATTAATTGTAATATTTTAAAAATTTATTACGATCGAGAGCATATATCCGTTAAGTCATTTTTGAGTTGTTTGAACATACTAATCACATTAATTTTGATAATTTAGAATTTTTTTAACTTTGAAAAAAATATCAATCAAAAAACTAGTTCTGAGAATTATTGGAAATCCAAAATAGTGATGTTAAGTGATTCCAATCAATCAAAAATGTTATGCCGACTATCATTTTGCCAGGGTTGTTTTATTTATATTTTTAACATCATCAGCTTAATTTTAATAATTAAGCTTTGGAAATTGAAGAAGCTGCACTATTTCTTTGCTGAAAGTAAACTGCAATTAAGATAGCTTTTAAGCGGTTTTGGTTATTGGGGGTTATTAATTTTAAGCTTGTTGTTTACTATTTAGTTTTCTGTTCTGTAGATGGACAGAGAAATGAAATGATAATCAAATTTAGTAATTATTCTTGAACTTTGAATTTATTTGTTTCAAAGAAAAATTTCTCATCAGATTAAACTAGGGTGACTATCTATATTCCGTAAAAATCCAGGACAATATTAGTTTGATATTATGGGTGCACTTAGATTGTAGATTAATTAAAGTGCTCTTAATAAAAATGTAAAAAGGATTAAATATAATTCAAATTTAATCAACAAAATCAAATATAAATATATTTTTAAATTTTGAAAATTCTCGACATTTTGGACCTTTTCCGAGACACAGCAGCTCAGAAAAAAAAATTCAGCAGTATCCAGGCAAAAAAAGATGCAAATGAATACCTCCAATTAAAGCTACTAAGTGCGAACTAGTTCAAAGAATAATTTCCAAGTGCAGTAAAAAATATCTACCTCATCATCATGCAACCTTACTATGCATGCTGAACGTTATCAAAAGTTAATATAAATAGTGAGCGTAGTGAGTGATGTTCACGTGAAATAGTTTATAGGATTTTAAAGATTATCACTTGTTTTATAGTCAATGTCATAAAAGATTATAATAATAAATTTACATCGATATTAAGCAGTAAAATGATGCACATTAACACAATGCTTAAGCTTACAATGAAAAGTTTTTAAAATAATTGTTGGAACAGTTTTTGATTATCAATTACAAGTTTGTTTGATAGGTACGGTGCCAAAGCTATAAAACAGTTTTTAATGTCCTGATTAATCTGAATGAAAAATAACAATAATCTCAAAAACCAAAAACATTGACTCCAGATAGATTTAATAAGTCGGTAAACAAAATATTTTGCACAAAGAATATTGTAAGACACGTTTCTTTAATACGTCTGTGTGACCCATAATCATCACAATAATTATGATAGGAGATTTACATGAGAAAGAAGAAAGATGTTTTTTGAACATTACGACCTTCGCTAGCTACGTCATATTCAATGTTTTTAATGTACTTATTTATTATTTTTGTTTGTAAATGATACGAAAGTAGCGTCTTGAAAGTCAAATATTGAACTATTTTCTGATTCCTTATTTTCTCTTCTCATTTATATTGTTTTGCTTCGGATCAGTGCTGGTGGATTAGTAAGTAAACATTTTTTTTTCTCTTCCGGCTTAATAAAGCTCACGATTGTTTGTTCTTTAGGTTACTGCAGTCGCACCAGTCGTGATAAAGGGAAAAGGACAATGGGTTGGATGGCCTGGACTTCACTTACCCTCAGATTACAATGATGAAAATCTACCCGAATCTGACCCAAGTGACCAAACTCCTACAGCTGGTTTAAAATCAAAACAAGTACTGATAAAAAAATATTTCCGATTTCAAATTTTGAATTCCTTCCATTCTGTTCTTTTTTCTTTGATAACCTCAGGTGGTTACAGTAAATATGGACCCTGACCTTTTTGAAGCTTACTACAATGGATGCTGTAATGGAACACATTGGCCTCTTTTTCATTCTATGCCGGGTAAGAATGAGCAAATCATAAGTCAACAAACCTTGAGCTCATTAATAAGTTTCGAAAATAAATATTTTGTTCAATAGGTCGTGCCATTTTCTCTGCTGATCACTGGCGCGCTTATGTCGCAGCAAACAAACTGTTTGCTGATAAGACAATTCAAGCTATCGAACGTTGCACCAAAGATCCCCAAAATCCCGGAATTCCTATTGTATGGATTCATGATTATCATTTAATGCTGTGCGCGAATTATATTCGTGAAAAGGCGGAAGAGAAAAATCTTCAATTTCAATTGGCATTTTTCTTGCACATTCCATTCCCACCTTGGGATATCTTCCGTCTGTTTCCTTGGTCTGATGAAATTCTTCAAGGAATGCTAGCTTGTGATATGGTCGGATTTCATATCCGTGATTATTGTATAAACTTTGTTGATTGTTGCCAAAGAAATTTAGGTTGTCGTGTTGATCGCAAGAACTTACTCGTTGAACATGGTGGTCGCTCTGTAAGTAATCAAAATGTCATTTAATACATTTTAATTTACTTTAAATTCTCAAAAGGTAAGAGTTCGTCCACTCCCAATTGGAATACCTTATGATCGATTCGTAGAGTTAGCAAGATCTGCAAAGAAGGTTATAAAAACGAAGCAGAAAGTCATCCTAGGTGTTGATAGATTAGATTATACAAAAGGATTAGTAAATCGCCTAAAAGCTTTTGAAATTTTATTGGAAAAACACCCAGAACATAGAGGAAATGTAAGTTTCTTGCAAATTTCTGTACCTTCACGTACAGATGTACTTGAATATCAGCAATTAAAGGAAGAAATGGATCAACTTGTCGGTATGATCAATATAATTGCTATCTTTAAAATTATTTCTTAAATTCATATTTTTTCCGTCTAGGTCGCATTAATGGTAGATTTTCAACAGCAGTTTGGGTAAGTCTTTATAATTTTGATCATGACATTTTCCAATCCTAATAATCTTTTAATTCAGGCTCCTATTCGCTACATTTTCGGATGCGTTGGACAAAGTGAACTTGCTGCTTACTATCGTGATGCTGCTGTAGCTTTAGTTACTCCTTTACGTGATGGCATGAATCTCGTAGCTAAAGAATTCGTAGCATGTCAAATTAATGAACCACCAGGTACGTAATTTAATAATAAATGTTCATCCTACATTATTTTTTGATTCAAACAAGGTCGAAATGAATTTTGAACTTTATTTATTTCTTAGGAGTTTTGATTGTAAGTCCATTTGCTGGTGCTGGAGAAACGATGCACGAAGCATTGTTGTGTAATCCATATGAAATTGGCGCTGCTGCTGAAGTAATTCATCGTGCCTTAACAATGCCTGAAGACGAACGATCTTTAAGAATGAGTCGACTTAGACGAAGAGAAATGGAGCATGATGTAAATCATTGGATGAGATCATTCTTAAAAGCAATGGGATCTGGTTTGGAAGAAGATGATATTGGAACAACTCGTTTACAACCAGTAACAATAGATGACTTTGATGACTATTTGCTCAAGTACGTGTTTGTTTGTTTCTCTAAGCTTCATTAATTGACTTTATCTATAATAATTTTAGCTACATCGGTTATTCGCATAAACTTGCTTTATTGCTTGATTATGACGGTACTTTGTCTCCAATTGCTCCACATCCTGATTTGGCTACATTGCCACCAGAAACTAAGAATGTTTTACAACGATTGAGCAACATATCTGATTTGTATATTGCCGTCATTTCTGGTCGTAGTGTCGAGAATGTAAAAAATATGGTAGGGATTGAAGGCATTACATATGCAGGTAAACATGGTTTAGAAATTTTACATCCCGATGGCAGCAAATTTGTTCATCCTATGCCTGTTGAATATGAAGAGAAAGTTAGTAACTTGCTGAAAGCACTTCAAGATTCTGTAAGTATTGATTTATGGAATTCGGAACTAGTTTTGACTAAGCTTTCTTAATTAAGGTTTGTCGTGATGGAGCTTGGGTAGAAAACAAGGGTGCGCTTTTGACATTCCATTATCGTGATACACCAAACGAACTTCGTCCTGCAATGCTCGAAAAAGCCCGTGGTTTGATGGAATTCTATGGATTCAAATCAACAAATGCTCATTGTGCCTTAGAAGCTAAACCACCAGTTCCTTGGAATAAAGGTCGTGCTTCAATATATATTCTTAGAACAGCCTTCGGTGTTGATTGGAGTGAAAGAATTAAAATCATTTATGCTGGTGATGACGTCACAGATGAAGATGCTATGATGGTACTTTTTAAGAATCGAACATGCTTCTTAGAAATAATATTTATTTATTTTTTAAGGCTCTACGTGGTGTCGCTGCTACATTCCGTATTGCTAGCTCTAATATCATCAAGACAGCAGCTGAACGTCGTCTTCCATCTACAGACTCCGTCTTAACTATGCTTAAATGGGTTGAAAGACATTTTATGAATAAAAGACCCAGAAAGATCTCGAACAATTCTAGACCCAAAAAGAATGCATTTCCAAATAATGTAGGATTTCCATTACACATGTCATTCGATTTAACAAGAAGTCCCTCTAGAAGTCCTCGTTCAAGTCCATTGCCATCACCATGCTTGTCTGCTGACCAAAGTAGTGCTGATGAATCAATAGAATAAAAATTTCATATCTCTTAGTTCTAGTTACTAAAAACGCATAAACATTTTAAATTGAAAAAACTTCTTCCTTTCCTTTATTTCTTTTCAAATTTCATATAGCTAGGTGCAATTTATACTTGAAAATATATTTTAGCATAGAAAATTTTTATAATATCCAAATTAATTTGTATGAGATGCAACTAACCAAGATATAACAAAATAAAATAAGAACATTGGATAAATAACTAATGCTTTTCTTTTTGGTGGTTGACTGTCGCCCATAAACATTACTGATGCATATGTCGCCCAAAGAAATCCTAGCATTGAGATTACTATTCTCAAGAAGAAGAAAAAGCCGGTCTGCGTAAATAGTATGAGAATAATTTTACAGCATATAAGACTCAATGCTAGTGGTGTAAGACAATATCCCAACACACAAACTGATTGGAAAAATGATATTTGACCTCCTAGTAACTTTGAATTTAATGTTACAATTCCAGCTCCAAACCAAACGATTAAGAAGACTTCTGCAAATTCTGGTCCACCACTATCAGCATTTTTGTCTTCTTGATAGGAAGTTTGAAGTATCGTAGCCATTGTAGTACAAAGTAATAAAGGTCCCCAAAGATCCCATTCCTTAAGCATATTATTTTTCTGTTTAGGATTGAGGACGTGTCTGAACTTACTAATTACAGCATTCAAATCTCGCATCTATGAATAATTTATTATATCTCATTTCAATATCAAACACTTTAATCAACACTTACAATTGTGTCTCTAATTGGCTCATCTAGTGTATCAAAGTTAGATGATTTAATTGGACCTCTAGAACTCTTTGAAGGAACTGTCAAATTACCACTTAAGTCGTCACCAATCTTGAAATTTTAATTAAAATTAATTTCACGAATATTTCACTTATCAATACTATGGAAGTATAGGAATAATTTATTTGCAATGCTTAGAATCATACCTCAAACCTTTCGTCCTCACTATTCATTTTTATTTAATTATATTACTATTTTTCCTGGAAAGAATTATTCACTTCAAAAAATTAGAAAACGTAAACAAATCGGTTTAATTTTCGGATTAAAAAAATTTCAAATAAAAATCCGTTAATGAATTTATTTGCATGATCTACAGAATTTATTATCCAGCCATTGTAAAACCTTTGTGACAGCTTCAGTTGATGGAAGTTTATAAAGTGCTTTGGTCTCAATATTGGGATCCTTTGTTACTCTAAATGTAACACCCATGCCTTTCAATAATTCAAAGATATCTTCATCTGTAAATCAAATTAAATGCCATGCTGAAAGAAATTGGGAAGTTAAAAAAACTATGATTTACCAGTTGTATCATCTCCAGCAAAAACAGCCTGTAATACAATAATTATTAAAATAATGGTACAGTCTGAAATATTTTAAGTTGACCCACATGAATTTCATTTCTCCAGTTTGGTCCATATTGGTAGCTTAAAATGTAATCAGCAGCCTTGCCTTTGTGCCATACAACAGGTGGTTTAGCTTCAATTGCGCAATGCGCTTGATTTGCTGCATATCCATGAGATTCAATGATTTTTCTAGCCTCATCTCTAATGATATCATGTTCATCATCAGGAACAGCTCGATAATGGAATGTCAATGAAAACTTCTTATTCTCTACCCAAGCTCCTTTTCTGCATATCTATCATAAGAATTGTAAATTAATGTGCATACGAAAAAATTTTATATATTTTTTATACATTTTCCAGCTCTGCTACAATCTGTTTGAAATTTTCCTTTGCGTCATCAGGAATCTCATGAATGTATCTGGTTCCATTAGGGTATAAAATCTCTAAGCCATGATTTCCTCCGTAAATCACATTTGGAATATTGACTTTTCTTTTTACATCATCGACTCCACGACCGGAAATTATCGCGAGCAGTACATTTGGATTTGATGAAATATTTACCAATGCTTCTGTCGTGTAATCAGTCATATATGTTAAGTTAGGATTTGGCGCAATCGGAGCCAGTGTTCCATCATAATCAAGCAACAGAGCAAAAGGCTTATCTTCGGTGAAATAATTTTCTAAATAATGATCCAAGTCTTCCATGTCAGTCTCTTTATTCAGATCTAACTGTTCAACTAGCTTGAATGAACTAACAAAACAAAATGTGAGGATGGGAATTAATACGAGACTTCGTACGATTGTCATATTTATTTTTTCAGAAAATGATCTGTAAATGTAAACAATTGAGTAATTAAATATTCGTTATCTTGCATCCCCGTGCTGTAATTTTTAATCAAAACTTATAAAACGAGCGCCATATTTTATTGATTGTAGAATAATAGAGCAATAAGATACATACATCAGTGAAATGTTTCGTCTTATAATTTTTTTTTTAAAAAAATAAATTAATTGAGTGTAGATTAAAATTTATTATTTTTGAATAACCTTACCGCAGGTTTACTCTAGTTTGATGCTGAACCAAGACTAATCAAAAATAATCAAAAAAATTCAAAATTTTCAAATACATAACAAGTTGATAAGCTGCCAAAAAATTTTTAATTCTATTATATTTTGTTAAGTTAAGTAATTCTCATGTGAGTAGATAATCTATCATGCTGATGATGCTTACGGCAATTTTTGATTTAACTAGTAATGACTTAGGGGCCGTCACTTATTACGTTACGCAAAAAAACGACTTTTTCCACCAACAACTCACAACCCCTCCCCCCCCCCCCCCCCCCTGAACGTTCATAATTTATTTTATCATTAAAAAGGCGGAAAATTTGAAAAAAAATGTTTTTGGTATGAATTTGACAGACGACAGTTAAAACGTTACATACTTCTTGACACCCCCCCCCCTATGTTACATTTTGCTACAATTTTTCAAACACACCCGCCCCCCCCCTCCCCCCTAAGACGCGAACGTAATAAGTGAACGGCCCCTTACAGATTGTGACTAGATTTTCAAAAACAACATGTTGAATCATTTGCCACGAAGAATATTGGAAGCCTATAAAACATCAGCTTACAATAATTGAAGATACAACGAGAATCAATACAGTCATAAATGAGATTTATTCAGATTTATGTCATCTTGAATTTTATTTAATGTCTTAGTAATTTTCTAAGCTATTAGTAAATTATTTAAACGATTTCGATTAAGCATCTAAGGTCTTGTTCATATATTTTGTAACGCTTAAGTACCAATTTTTTAGAAATTCTTTTTGCTGCCATTCGAAGTCATAAAAGTTTTGGTTTTTGGAATAAATAACTATGAAGAGTGTTATTTAATTCTAGGGGTAGCGAACAGAGCTATTACCGCTAAATTCGGAAAAATTTGAATATATTGTTAAAATTCACTAACACAAACATAAAATATTCGAATGTAAACATTGAAAATGTTTCATTGAAATTTGACTTAATTTCAACTAATTTTGTGTACAGGACATGATAAGTTACTTAATGCAGCTTTAGTAATGATTAATGGATGCTTTAAACAAGCTTTAAAGTATGATTTAATGGATAAATTGCAAAAAAATTCAAAAGTACAATTTTGTTTGTGTTAGTGTACCTTATGTTTCGAAATTCAAAATTTAAAAATTAACGGTAAAATAAGGTACCTTTCGAAATTCGTAATCGAAAAATAAGGACCTTCGCCACCCCTGGATTTAATTTATTGTTTATACCTTACTAGCCAAGATTACTAAATTGAACCTGATAAAATTGAAGATTTAAGATTCTTATGACTCTGAGAAACTTTACTTTTATGCTTAAATCAGCTAAACTACCCAAATCTAAAGCGTTTCAAATAAAACAAAACATAAAAATGTTTAAAAACTCTAAGCATTCAGATTAAAAACATACAATGAAATGGAAGAATCTCGCCTAGAAAGTCTATATGTACATATATATATATATATGTAGGCTTATTTACGCAGACAAGTTCAGGCAATCAAAAAAATTCCAAAATTTTATTGCGAATTCATATGTCGTGCTATATATGCCATTCAGATTTCTAAATAAAACACTAGCTGAATCGTATATGAAATTGAAATAATATGAGAAAATAAACAAAGCCTACCATAACATTGATCATATGATTTTATAAAAGTGAACACGTTTTATAACAAAAAAATAAATCTTATCAGCTCTCATACTTATGTTGTTGTTCTTTTTTTTTTATTTCAAAATATATGCGGAATGATTTACATACAAAATTTCCATATATTGATGCGGTGTCAATAATAATTATCAGCATTAAACTCTCATAACATCACATGTCACTTCTATTTAATTTGTTTACAATACTAGCGCACAATAAATGTGAGAATGTTTAATTCATTAAAATGTTACAATAAAATACGTACTTACAAATTTCACATATTCTACTCGACTACTTCTCTCGTAGCTCTCTTTTCTCTCTACGTCCTTTCAGCTCTTTTCTGTTACATCGAAAAACTTTATAAAGCATGCATGCCGTAAACGTTGTCAACACATTTTCATTTATTAACCGTTGCATGAAAGTCGCGGAATTTTCAGAGCATTAGTGATGGATAAGATTTATTTTTGATTGTGGTTTAAGATTAAAAGTGAAGATAAATCATGGCTGGAATAAATTTAAAAATAAATAATCTAAAGCCAAAGACACCAACAAAATTAAAAGTCGTTGTTCTAGGGCAGTCGTTTGTTGGAAAGAGTGGCAAGTTGAAGATAAATATGTTCATACTGAAATGTGCTTGAGTTATTTTCGGTGATTTTATGAGTTATTGGAAATGAAAATAAGCAGATATAAATGTTTGCAATCTGTCGAAATGTTGCGAAAAATTTACAAAGTATGAAGATGCGTCATTGCATGTAAAGAATAACAAATAAAAATCTTCATTAAATAATTCAAAGTATTATTTAAAAAATGTTGCAGTGCTCGTACTTACTTTGTTAATGAAATGTCCATGAAAATTAATTTTATGATTCAATTTCCCGAGGTTTAAATTTTTTTCTTGTTTATATTAGAAAATAGAAAATTTATCATTAATGTAAAGCACAACACATGTCAATTTACTTTGCTTTTTGCTTCAATTTCCTCATTTGCTGTGAAGGTTCGAAATGTAATAAAATTATTTTGGTTTCAGTTCATTGGTTCTCAGCATGAATACTTTTTTGCATAATCTTTTAATATATCTAATTATATGTATATTTCGGGCATAGTCAAGCTTATTCCTTCAAGAGAAAATTGATTTGTTAAACTCTGGACAAGGATTTTCTTTTTAAATCTAAAAGCTTAGAAAGTTTAAGGAGTCTGTAACAATTTTAGAACCACTGTATAACTACTTGACTTCATAAATCGTTGATAATAGCTTGGATAAAAAGATTTCAAACAAAAACTCCACCAATAGCAAAAAATAATTTAAAACTAGTGTATCGGGTAGAAACCCAATGCGGATTATATTCACACCGTACCATCAAAAGTCTAATGGATAGACCAAGATTTGCCTAGCATAAGTTTGAAGGTATAAAGCTAGCGAGTCAGCTGAGCTTCGCTCAGCACATGTTTGAAG
The DNA here is from genome assembly GCA_917627325.4 of Chironomus riparius. Classification (NCBI taxonomy): domain Eukaryota; kingdom Metazoa; phylum Arthropoda; class Insecta; order Diptera; family Chironomidae; genus Chironomus; species Chironomus riparius. Next base: position 26,997,903 of record OU895878.1, read on the forward strand.
GTTTAGAGCTTAACGAACATTCTTTAAAAGTTTTTTAAAAAAAATTTTCATACAAAGTTGAATTTTATAAAAATCACAGTCAACTTTCAAAATTGAAAAATTCGTAAGATAGGAAAGTTTTTTGCTTTTTCTGAAGCAACGGCTGTTCCTAACTTGCCCAAAAACAATACAGCTCTTCTATAGAGCAGCACGGATCAAATGTAAAAAACTAGAAGTCTCTACGATGCCTCGTTATTGAGATTTCTTGCTGATAACTTGCTTACTTGCTTGCTTGCTTACAGAAAGCGTATTTTGCGATTTTCTCAGCAATGCCGCAACAAATTTGCAATCAATTTTTTGGAAATGATGTAAAATTTCAGGCACAAACTTTTCTTCTCGGACTTTTTATAATTAATTTTGCTTCGTTTTCTCACAAAATGCGAAAAACTGATTTTTCAATCTGAACAAAACCAATTAATTCACACGTGAAAACGGTGTGAATATAATAAAAACTAATTAAGGCATAAGCACACAGCCCTGTTAAAAAGCACATTTTTATGTTTCTAGCGATGGTAGTGCGATTCATAACGAAAAGATTTATAGGCGAATATGACTCCCAAGAAAGAATATACAATTTCAACACCGTCATTGACAATGAAACTGTTAATTTTGAAATACTGGATTCTTGTGGCATAAATAACCAGGTTGGCTTCCTTACAATATGTATGTGAAAATGTTTGAGTTTTTTTAAAAAAAAATATCTTATCCAAAGGAAAGTGAAAGCTTAATTAATCAGTTTGAGACTAATATAAGATGGGGCGATGCATTTATCTTAGTCTACAGCGTAACCGACAAATGTAGCTTCGAAGAAGTTAATAGACTAAAATTTCTCATAAATTACATTAAGCGGAGACGAAAGATACATAAGGTAATTGGTATGAGGATGAAATATAAGTATCACAGAATCCTTTTAACTGACGCGACAGTAATGAGCCAAATAAGATAAATTTATCTAAAGATAGAAAGTTTTTCGATCAAATTTAATTAAAAGGCCGTTCACTTATGACGTCCAGGGGGGGGGGGGGGGGGGGGGGGGTCAGCAAGAAAAGAACAATAGAAACTCCTAAAAATCCATTTTTCTTTTTTGAAAAATGACCGTTAATTTCGGACCTCAAAAGTGAACGATCCCTAATCATGTGTGATTAGTTCTGATTTTCATTAATTTTTCTATTATTGTTATCAGGATGGATTCATAGATGCGCCAGTATTACTAGTTGCAAACAAAATTGATCAAATTTATGACCGAATGGTAACAAAGGATGAAGGCAAAAGACGATGTGAAGATATTGGATGTGTTTGTTTTCATGAAATTACTACAAGAGAAAGTATTGATGATGCTCAAGGAGTTTTTAGGGATGTGTGCCGATTTTGGCGATTCTTTTCAAAATTTCCAAAACTGAAGAGATCAAAAAGCGACAACATAAGATTATCAATGACTATACATTCCGATGTTGAAATGGTTTTAAGTCCGGATAAAATTTTATCAATTTACTGTGATCTACAAGATGATAGAAGAAGATCAGTATTACTTTTTGATAGAACTAGGTCACAATGGAATGGAGATGAAGAAGAAGTAGATGAATTTGATGAACTTGAACCTTCGTCTATGAATAATAATGAACCATTCCGATCAAGAGCAAAAACTGATGGAAATTTAATGATGTCTAAGACTAGAAAATGGAAAATTACATCTCCATTGATGTCGTCATCCACCAAATCTTTTTCAATGTATCGAATGGTTAACAGAAGAAATTCAATGTCTATGCGTGGTCATGTAAGCTATTAAATTTTTGTGTTTTAAACTCTACTTTATTCACAACAAATTTCGAGTGGTCACAGATAATATATTTGGGGTATATTGGTAACATTTGAAGCCATTTTGGCAAATAAATCTTCCAGGAAGTTGCTTAAATTTTTAAATGTTTATAAAGGCCAAACATTAAACATTTTTTTGCATAATGTTCGATGTAGATAAATCAATTCGTTGTTCAACTATTTATATTTTAAATCTCAGTATATTAAACAAGCTGTAACGTATTTATTAAATTTGAACAATAAATGTGCTGAATGCTGTATATCTGAATAAAAATTTTGAATTCAATATAACCGTTTATGGCTGGAATGTAGCATATTCTTCGGCTCTCAATGCAAGTTCCCGAATGTTCTTTAAACATCCAGCTGAAGCTTCTTGTAATTCTTTATCTTCAGATCCAACAGTTTCTAGAAGGAATGGAACGACTCCGCTCTGGAAAAAATTATTCAAATTAATTTTATGAGAATCAAAAATTAATTTATGACTTACTGCATGCATTGTAATACAGTTCTGTGGATCTGCTGAAAGTTTTTGTAAAGCCATTGCCGTTGTTCGATGAACTTTTGGATTATCACTAACCATATAGCCAACAATCGGTGTAACAGTTTTTAATCGACCCAACTCCTGAGTATTATTCCCATAAGGGGCACAAGATGCTATTGCTGCAGCTAAATGTTCCCTTAGCATATCATCTGTCGTATATACTAAGCTTGCTAGCATCTGAATAACTTTATGATCTGTTAAAACTGCAAGATTTTCTTTATCTTTTGCTATTATTGATATTGCAGCACAAACAGAAGCAAGAACTAAATTGTCACGGGACTTCAAAAGACCAACAACAAGTTCTAAAGCACCAACAAAACTTCTTACAAGTTCTCCAGAATTTTTTGCATTCTTTATGCATGGACATAAAGCGAGAGCTGCAAAAGCTTGCACACGTGAATGTGGATTCTTCAATAAAGACCAAATAAGTCTAATTGCATCAAGCTCTTCCATGGCTGCCATACTCTCCGTGTCACTAGCACATTCCGTTAATGCTTTTGAAATGTTTTCAAGCATAGGTGGATGTGTACCATTAAGAAGATTTACAAGAAGCGCCAACCCTCCAATTGAACGTAACAAGTCACGATTATTTTGGAATTTCACACATTCCGATATAGCACCAGCTGCATTAGTTAATACATCGTCATTCTCATCACTCAACAATTGTACGAGAATGTGCATGATTTTCAGTTGATCTAAACGTTTTACATTTGCTGGTGATGCAGTTGCACATTTCCATATTGCTCCAGTAGCAGCTGCAAGTAATGCTTTATTTTCACGTATAGATTTGTCTTTAACAATGGCTACAAGTGATTCCAATCCACCAGCTTCTCGTACAATATCTCGAGCTATTTTATCACTTGCAGTTTTGAAGATTGCAGAGCTACATTGCATCTTTAGATCAAAATTATCTGATGACAAATGAACTACGATATTATGGATCATTCCTTCTGTGGCGATTGCTAATTGATAATCTCGCTTTGAAATTAAAAAGCTATTAGCATCTTAGCAGATATAAAGTGAAATAAAAAGAAGAAGAAAATAATGATGTAAAAGGAAATACCTGCGAAGCACATTGTTGTACACATCCCATAATCGGAACAACAGTTTCAATATGTATACTTTGAAGTAGACGAGCCATAAGCGGTATCACACCACTTCGTCTCATAATCTCTTTATTGTGTCTCGACTCTGATAACGACCATAAAGCCCTCGCACCAGCTGTTGCCATAGCAAGTTGTTCTTTTTGGCTTTGGGTGAGATTTTCTTGAGGAGTTGTAAGGCAACTCACAGGCACATCCAGTAAATCAACAACTTTTGCATGAAATGAAATCATAAATTGTTAATGAGAAAAATTTAAGGTTGAACGATGAAAACTTTTCTATTTTACGCTACTTACTGCCACTAATTCCCCCAAATCGTCGTACAAGTTTTCGTGCTAATCTTACTTTTCCAACATTTGCAATTGTTTCTGCCGCAAGTACTTTTAAATCCTTTGATGGTTCAGAGAGAATATTTACAAGTAAAGGAATGCCACCAAGGTCTACAATACTTCGACGAATATCCAAATTTAATGAAATTGCTGACAGTACAGACAGTGCGCCATAACGACATTTTAAGTCATTGCTTTCCAACAAATTAACCAAGACTTCTAAACCACCGACATCCTGAATAGCAATTTGATTTATTTGAGTCGTTAGGTCATGATCTTTTAAACAGCATAATGCAACTACCGTTGCCGTTTGATTTCCAGCTTTCATATATTTCACAAGTTTCTGTATGTGCCAATATTCAGATGGAAGATCTGACTGCTTTATGTTTCTTTCTTTCCAACGATCTTCCTCATCAGATGATGAAACTACATCAGTAGAGTCTGAAGATTCACTATTGAACCCTCCACGATGCTTTTCACTTGTACGAGTGGAACTTCCAGTAATGCTCTTTCTTCGAATTGATGAACTACATACTGAACTTTTTCTTCTAGCTTGCAACAGTGGTGGCATTAAATTATTATCAACATTGCCTTTTTCTTTTGAGTCCTTTGTCTTTTCCTTTTCTTTGTCTTTATCTTTTGAATTATTTCTAGACTTCTTTCCCTTCGGTGGCATTGTGATAAAATATTTACTTGAAAATTTTACAAAATCGTAAAGTTAAGCTTAATTTCAGAAAAAATTGCGATGCACAAGCTTTTTTTATGTAAAAGAATTTTTATTGAAAAAGGAAAACAAATAAAAACTTATAGCTTTCTATGACGACAATAGGCAACAAGTCTTATAAGCATAAATAATATTCTCTAGAAAGTTGTTTTGTCGATTTTTTTATTGCCGGCTGTCATAGTGAAAAAAAAAACAAGTAGCAAGGCATTAAAGGGAGAGTTGGACTCTGCAAGTAAAAGTGTTGGTAATGTTTTATACTTTTTTTTATAAATTAAACGGTTCGTGCTGAAAATAAATTATTTCATGAATCATAACACTTTTTAGTGTAATTTTTGCTCGCAGACACAACCACATGAATGCCTTCTTGTGTGCATTAAGGTATTCTTCTTCTCACGTTATGTTTTGTGTCTTATACTGTACATATTTCTTTTCAATCTCTGCTTCTTAAACGTGATTCTTTTGATTATACTTTTAAGATTTGATTGAAAAATACAGATATTGCTATTTTCTGCAGACAAGTTTGCTGCACTGATGATGTAGCAAAACTGAGTAGAAAACGAAAAGTGTAGAAGAATTCGATTAAATGTTCTTTTTTTAGAGCAAGTAAAAAGTATTGTCAAAGACATTATAATATCAAGGCACAGATGACCGCAAAAGAAAAAAAATTAAATAAAATGCATTTAAATTTTCAGGCTACATAAGAAAAAATAAAAAAAGACAAAATAACATGAAATAATAAGAAAACAATCAGAAACAGGTTTCACGATGCTTCGAGAAAAAGAATTTGGAATAACATACAGTAAAAATACCCTTGCTGCACTATACATGCAATTAATGAGAATAAAACTGATAGAGATTGGTCTTATCATTTCTCATGCTATTCTTGCTTACAGGAAAGCATTTAACAGCGAAAAGAATCTTACTCACTTAAACATGCAAAAAGGTTTCGATAGGAATGGCATAAAAGAAGAGTTTTTTTCAAAGTTGTTGTAATGGGTATTGACGTAAAAATTGGTTAAGGCTTTGAGTGAAAATGAATTTCTACAAACGTTTATTGTCAAACCCGAGCAGTGAGTCTACAATTTTTAATAAGATCTTAAATATTCCATCTAATTTATTTTTATACCCATGCAGGAATGAGGACCTTGAGGTGGGCTGGACATGTGTTCAGACGTCCACAAGATCCCCCAGTGCTTAATGTGACTGTTGCAGTCTTTATAGATTGCAAGACATCTAGAGGAAGACCAAAGAATACCTGAATTGGATGTGTTGATAAGGACGCAAGAGTCCTTAATATCCCGAACTGGCAGAAGGTTTCGAAGGATAGAGCTGTCTTTAGACGATCTCTGAACGTGGTAATGGGCCCACGTGCGACCAGCCAAGGAAGTAAGAAGTAAAGTAATGTTTAGAATAAACTCTTGAATATGTTATGGTACGATGAGTATACTCATTTGTCTGTTAGAGAATACTACAAAATTCAGAGTCTTTATATTAAATTTTTCGTAAAAAGAGATTTGCGGCACAAAGAGCCTACCTTTTAAAATCGTTGAAATTATCACAGAAAACAAGTAGACAATGAATTTTTAATTAACTAGGATCTAGTTCCTACTAGACAAAATATTGAATTTGCAATTCCTAGCAATTCAAGAGCTCACAAGTCACAAAAATATTAAAGACTAGTGTATCGGGTAGAAACCCAATGCGGATATATTCACACCGTACCATCAAAAGTCTTATGGATAGACCAAGATTTGCTCAGCACAAGTTTGAAGGGTGGGTATGAAGTAAGGCCGAGACCCATATCGCCACAGTTCAAAAGTTATACCTAATTTATGTCATAATTATGTCAGCTACAAAAACACTTAGTTTGAAGTTTGTCACCCTCGGGAACACTATGAACCAGTATAGCTGATTTTGGTCCAAATCTCGGCCATACTTAACACTTATTTGAACCACATTTTCTCGTAAATGTACGTAAAAAAAAGTGAAAAACTAGATTTTGACTAGACCTGTCCCAAGTTCATAATTGAAAATGTATTTCCTACTTGGTTCTTTGCTCAAAAAAATTTTATGATGTTTTATTTGTATTTTTTTTTAAGCACTTGAATATCTATGCAAAGTTTCAATCCATTTGGATAAACCCTCGACAAAAAGTGACAAAATTGATTTTGACTAGGGTCGCCCCTAGTCCAAATTGAAAATGTATTTCCTACTTGGTTCTTTGCTCAAAAAAATTTTAGGATGTTTTATTTGTAATTGTTTTAAGCACTAAAGTTTTAATCCATTTGGATATACCCTCGAAAAAAAAGTGACAAAATTGATTTTGACAAGGGTCGCCCCTAGTCCAAATTGAAAATGTATTTCCTACTTGGTTCTTTGCTCAAAAAAATTTTAGGATGTTTTATTTGTATTTGTTTTAAGCACTGAAATATTTATGCAAAGTTTCAATCCATTTGTGTAAACCCTCGAAGAAAAAAGTGACAAAATTGATTTTGACTAGGGTCGCCCCTAGTCCAAAATTAAAAATGTATTTCCTACTTGGTTCTTTTCTCAAAAAAATTTTAGGATGTTTTATTTGTATTTGTTTTAAGCACTAGAATATTTATGCAAAGTTTCAATCCATTTGGATAAACCCTCGAAGAAAAAAGTGACAAAATTGATTTTGACTAGGGTCGCCCCTAGTCCAAAATTGAAAATGTATTTCCTACTTGGTTCTTTGCTCAAAAAAATTTTATGATATTTTATTTGTATTTGTTTATAGCATTAGAATATTTATGCAAAGTTTCAATCCATTTGGATAAACCCTCGACAAAAAGTGACAAAATTGATTTTGACTAGGGTCGCCCCTAGTCCAAAATTGAAAATATATTTCCTACTTGGTTCTTTGCTCAAAAAAATTTTAGGATATTTTATTTGTATTTGCTTTAAGCACTAGAATATTTGTGCAAAGTTTCAATTCATTTGGATAAACCCTCGAAGAAAAAAGTGACAAAATTGATTTTGACTAGGGTCGCCCCTAGTCCAAAATTGAAAATGTATTTCTTACTTGAATCTTTGCTCAAAAAAACTTTATGATATTTTATTTGTATTTGTTTTAAGCACTAGAATATTTGTGCAAAGTTTCAATTCATTTGGATAAACCCTCGAAGAAAAAAGTGACAAAATTGATTTTGACTAGGGTCGCCCCTAGTCCAAAATTAAAAATGTATTTCCTACTTGGTTCTTTTCTCAAAAAAATTTTATGATGTTTTATTTGTATTTGTGCTAAGCACTGAAATATTTATGCAAAGTTTCAATCCATTTGGATATACCCTCGAAGAAAAAAGTGACAAAATTGATTTTGACTAGGGTCGCCCCTAGTCCAAAATTGAAAATGTATTTCCTACTTGGTTCTTTGCTCAAAAAAATTTTATGATATTTTATTTGTATTTGTTTATAGCATTAGAATATTTATGCAAAGTTTCAATCCATTTGGATAAACCCTCGACAAAAAGTGACAAAATTGATTTTGACTAGGGTCGCCCCTAGTCCAAAATTGAAAATATATTTCCTACTTGGTTCTTTGCTCAAAAAAATTTTAAGATGTTTTATTTGTATTTGTTTTAAGCACTAGAATATTTGTGCAAAGTTTCAATTCATTTGGATAAACCCTCGAAAAAAAGTGACAAAATTGATTTGACTAGTGTCGCCCCTAGTCCAAAATTGAAAATGTATTTCCTACTTGGTTCTTTTCTCAAAAAAATTTTATGATGTTTTATTTGTATTTGTGCTAAGCACTAAAATATTTATGCAAAGTTTCAATCCATTTGTATAAACCCTCGAAGAAAAAAGTGACAAAATTGATTTTGACTAGGGTCGCCCCTAGTCCAAAATTGAAAATATATTTCCTACTTGGTTCTTTGCTCAAAAAAATTTTAAGATGTTTTATTTGTATTTGTTTTAAGCACTAGAATATTTGTGCAAAGTTTCAATTCATTTGGATAAACCCTCGAAAAAAAGTGACAAAATTGATTTTGACTAGGGTCGCCCCTAGTCCAAAATTGAAAATGTATTTCCTACTTGGTTCTTTTCTCAAAAAAAATTTTATGATGTTTTATTTGTATTTGTGCTAAGCACTAAAATATTTATGCAAAGTTTCAATCCATTTGGATAAACCCTCGAAGAAAAAAGTGACAAAATTGATTTTGACTAGGGTCGCCCCTAGTCCAAAATTGAAAATGTATTTCTTACTTGAATCTTTGCTCAAAAAAATTTTAGGATGTTTTATTTGTATTTGTTTTAAGCACTGAAATATTTATGCAAAGTTTCAATCCATTTGTATAAACCCTCGAAGAAAAAAGTGACAAAATTGATTTTGACTAGGGTCGCCCCTAGTCCAAAATTGAAAATATATTTCCTACTTGGTTCTTTGCTCAAAAAAATTTTATGATATTTTATTTGTATTTGTTTATAGCATTAGAATATTTATGCAAAGTTTCAATCCATTTGGATAAACCCTCGACAAAAAGTGACAAAATTGATTTTGACTAGGGTCGCCCCTAGTCCAAAATTGAAAATATATTTCCTACTTGGTTCTTTGCTCAAAAAAATTTTAAGATGTTTTATTTGTATTTGTTTTAAGCACCTGAATATTTATGCAAAGTTTCAATCCATTTGGATAAACCCTCGAAGAAAAAAGTGACAAATTGATTTTGACTAGGGTCGCCCCTAGTCCAAAATTGAAAATGTATTTCCTACTTGGTTCTTTGCTCAAAAAAATTTTATGATATTTTATTTGTATTTGTTTATAGCATTAGAATATTTATGCAAAGTTTCAATCCATTTGGATAAACCCTCGACAAAAAGTGACAAAATTGATTTTGACTAGGGTCGCCCCTAGTCCAAAATTGAAAATGTATTTCTTACAAGGTTCTTTGCTCAAAAAAATTTTAGGATGTTTTATTTGTATTTGTTTTAAGCACTGAAATATTTATGCAAAGTTTCAATCCATTTGTATAAACCCTCGAAGAAAAAAGTGACAAAATTGATTTTGACTAGGGTCGCCCCTAGTCCAAAATTGAAAATGTATTTCCTACTTGGTTCTTTGCTCAAAAAAATTTTAGGATGTTTTATTTGTATTTGTTTTAAGCACTAGAATATTTATGCAAAGTTTCAATCCATTTGGATAAACCCTCGAAGAAAAAAGTGACAAATTGATTTTGACTAGGGTCGCCCCTAGTCCAAAATTGAAAATGTATTTCCTACTTGGTTCTTTGCTCAAAAAAATTTTATGATATTTTATTTGTATTTGTTTATAGCATTAGAATATTTATGCAAAGTTTCAATCCATTTGGATAAACCCTCGACAAAAAGTGACAAAATTGATTTTGACTAGGGTCGCCCCTAGTCCAAAATTGAAAATATATTTCCTACTTGGTTCTTTGCTCAAAAAAAATTTAAGATGTTTTATTTGTATTTGTTTTAAGCACTAGAATATTTGTGCAAAGTTTCAATTCATTTGGATAAACCCTCGAAAAAAAGTGACAAAATTGATTTGACTAGTGTCGCCCCTAGTCCAAAATTGAAAATGTATTTCCTACTTGGTTCTTTGCTCAAAAAAATTTTAGGATATTTTATTTGTATTTGCTTTAAGCACTAGAATATTTGTGCAAAGTTTCAATTCATTTGGATAAACCCTCGAAGAAAAAAGTGACAAAATTGATTTTGACTAGGGTCGCCCCTAGTCCAAAATTGAAAATGTATTTCTTACTTGAATCTTTGCTCAAAAAAATTTTATGATATTTTATTTGTATTTGTTTTAAGCACTAGAATATTTGTGCAAAGTTTCAATTCATTTGGATAAACCCTCGAAGAAAAAAGTGACAAAATTGATTTTGACTAGGGTCGCCCCTAGTCCAAAATTAAAAATGTATTTCCTACTTGGTTCTTTTCTCAAAAAAATTTTATGATGTTTTATTTGTATTTGTGCTAAGCACTAAAATATTTATGCAAAGTTTCAATCCATTTGGATATACCCTCGAAGAAAAAAGTGACAAAATTGATTTTGACTAGGGTCGCCCCTAGTCCAAAATTGAAAATGTATTTCCTACTTGGTTCTTTGCTCAAAAAAATTTTATGATATTTTATTTGTATTTGTTTATAGCATTAGAATATTTATGCAAAGTTTCAATCCATTTGGATAAACCCTCGACAAAAAGTGACAAAATTGATTTTGACTAGGGTCGCCCCTAGTCCAAAATTGAAAATATATTTCCTACTTGGTTCTTTGCTCAAAAAAATTTTAAGATGTTTTATTTGTATTTGTTTTAAGCACTAGAATATTTGTGCAAAGTTTCAATTCATTTGGATAAACCCTCGAAAAAAAGTGACAAAATTGATTTGACTAGTGTCGCCCCTAGTCCAAAATTGAAAATGTATTTCCTACTTGGTTCTTTTCTCAAAAAAAATTTTATGATGTTTTATTTGTATTTGTGCTAAGCACTAAAATATTTATGCAAAGTTTCAATCCATTTGGATAAACCCTCGAAGAAAAAAGTGACAAAATTGATTTTGACTAGGGTCGCCCCTAGTCCAAAATTGAAAATGTATTTCTTACTTGAATCTTTGCTCAAAAAAATTTTAGGATGTTTTATTTGTATTTGTTTTAAGCACTGAAATATTTATGCAAAGTTTCAATCCATTTGTATAAACCCTCGAAGAAAAAAGTGACAAAATTGATTTTGACTAGGGTCGCCCCTAGTCCAAAATTGAAAATATATTTCCTACTTGGTTCTTTGCTCAAAAAAATTTTAAGATGTTTTATTTGTATTTGTTTTAAGCACTAGAATATTTGTGCAAAGTTTCATTCATTTGGATAAACCCTCGAAAAAAAGTGACAAAATTGATTTTGACTAGGGTCGCCCCTAGTCCAAAATTGAAAATGTATTTCTTACAAGGTTCTTTGCTCAAAAAAATTTTAGGATGTTTTATTTGTATTTGTTTTAAGCACTGAAATATTTATGCAAAGTTTCAATCCATGTGTATAAACCCTCGAAGAAAAAAGTGACAAAATTGATTTTGACTAGGGTCGCCCCTAGTCCAAAATTGAAAATGTATTTCCTACTTGGTTCTTTGCTCAAAAAAATTTTAAGATGTTTTATTTGTATTTGTTTTAAGCACCTGAATATTTATGCAAAGTTTCAATCCATTTGGATAAACCCTCGAAGAAAAAAGTGACAAATTGATTTTGACTAGGGTCGCCCCTAGTCCAAAATTGAAAATGTATTTCCTACTTGGTTCTTTGCTCAAAAAAATTTTATGATATTTTATTTGTATTTGTTTATAGCATTAGAATATTTATGCAAAGTTTCAATCCATTTGGATAAACCCTCGACAAAAAGTGACAAAATTGATTTTGACTAGGGTCGCCCCTAGTCCAAAATTGAAAATGTATTTCTTACAAGGTTCTTTGCTCAAAAAAATTTTAGGATGTTTTATTTGTATTTGTTTTAAGCACTGAAATATTTATGCAAAGTTTCAATCCATTTGTATAAACCCTCGAAGAAAAAAGTGACAAAATTGATTTTGACTAGGGTCGCCCCTAGTCCAAAATTGAAAATGTATTTCCTACTTGGTTCTTTGCTCAAAAAAATTTTAGGATGTTTTATTTGTATTTGTTTTAAGCACTAGAATATTTATGCAAAGTTTCAATCCATTTGGATAAACCCTCGACAAAAAGTGACAAAATTGATTTTGACTAGGGTCGCCCCTAGTCCAAAATTGAAAATATATTTCCTACTTGGTTCTTTGCTCAAAAAAATTTTAGGATATTTTATTTGTATTTGTTTTAAGCACTAGAATATTTGTGCAAAGTTTCAATTCATTTGGATAAACCCTCGAAGAAAAAAGTGACAAAATTGATTTTGACTAGGGTCGCCCCTAGTCCAAAATTGAAAATGTATTTCTTACTTGAATCTTTGCTCAAAAAAATTTTAGGATGTTTTATTTGTATTTGTTTTAAGCACTGAAATATTTATGCAAAGTTTCAATCCATTTGTATAAACCCTCGAAGAAAAAAGTGACAAAATTGATTTTGACTAGGGTCGCCCCTAGTCCAAAATTGAAAATGTATCTCCTACTTGGTTCTTTGCTCAAAAAAATTTTAAGATGTTTTATTTGTATTTGTTTTAAGCACTGAAATATTTATGCAAAGTTTCAATCCATTTGGATAAATCCTCGAAGAAAAAAGTGACAAAATTGATTTTGACTAGGGTCGCCCCTAGTCCAAAATTGAAAATGTATTTCCTACTTGGTTCTTTGCTCAAAAAAATTTTAAGATGTTTTATTTGTATTTGTTTTAAGCACTGAAATATTTATGCAAAGTTTCAATCCATTTGGATAAATCCTCGAAGAAAAAAGTGACAAAATTGATTTTGACTAGGGTCGCCCGTAGTCCAAAATTGAAAATGTATTTCCTACTTGGTTCTTTGCTCAAAAAAATTTTTTTCATCCAAAGTTTAATTTAATATTTTATAAAAATCACAATGAACTTTTAATTTGAAAAATTCGTAAGAAAGGAAAGTATATTGCTTTTTCTGAAGCAACGGCTGTTCCTATCTTGCCTAAAAACAATACAGCTCTTCTATAGAGTAGCACGGATCAAATTTTAAAAAACTAGAAGTCTCTACAATGTCTCGTTATTGAGATTTTCTGCCGATTAACTTGCTTGCTTGCTTGCTTTCAGAAAGCGTATTTTTCGATTTTCTCAGCAACGCCGCAACCAAATTGAAATCTGTTTTTTGCATAAGATGTAAAATTTCAGGCACAAACTTTTATTTTGTATTCATTTATAGCTAAAATGCTTCGTTAACTCACAAAATCCAAAAAACTGATTTTTCAATCTGAACAAAAACAAAACATTCACACGTGAAAACGGTGTGAATATAAAAATAGAAAAAGACTCGCATTGTAAAGCGAAGGGAAAAGATTGCTATATCATTATGGAACAAGATCATTACGCCACTGCTCCATAATGTAAGAAATTTATTGAAAATCGGTAAGCAAGAAGAAAAAAAAATCTTTTTAAAAATCTTGCTGTGAAATTAATAATTTAAATTTTCTCCCAATACATATTAAGAGATCACCAAGTGATTGAAAACAAAGAAAAAATGTATTTTTAATTTAAAAACGCTGTAAGAAGTTTCTGAATCACTGTATTCGCCTCCCGTTTCATCTCATTTCTTTTCTTAAAAGTATGTAGCTATTTGATACAGATTTCCTGCTCTCTCTCTCTGTCAATTTTAAATTAATGAATACTGTATTTTGAGGACTGATCAGAATGTAGATGATGTATTTCTTTAGATGCCTTCTACTTTTCTTCATACTCCTCTTTCTCTCCATGCCGTATGCTGTAATTAAAAACTTTTTTTTTTCGATCGAAACTCATTTTAATAATGATTGATCAGTGAAGGATAAAAATTTGAAATAAAATAAGAATCTTTTAATATATTTGATTTTTTTTTCTTCTCCTTCACTTGCGTGTTATTTCATGTATCATCACCGACATCACATAGTATACAACCGTTTTAAGCACATAATGGACTATCCTGCTCTCTTAGTGTTGCTACAATTTATCAGCATAATTTCAAACGTTTGCAAGAGAGGAACAAAAAAAAACATAAAAATGAAATAAAACAACAAAGGTATTTTCGAGTCCACAGATATATCAAGTTTTTTTTTCTTTTTAGAATATAATCACTCTAAAACAATCTCAATCTCTGCCGTTCTGCAGAAATAAATATATATTTATATATATAGAGGAATAAAATATTAATGATCTTTCATGTAAGTATCATTAATTTAATTTTTTTTTCTTGGGTATGTTAAAAACAGCATACTCAAATCTATATTTAAATCAAGACGCTCAAGACTAGAGTTGGCTTTTTTTATTTTGCAAAGTCAATACACAGAAGAGCTATCTTATCATACTGTGCTTTAAAACTTTGTTTGAAATAGAAATTTACAGACAAAAATGATTGAAATTTTGAAGGTTTTTGACCTCCCAGCGAATTTTGAAGTCAAAAAAAATCTAAGTGTACACATTTGTACCTATAACTTTGAGTTCTCGATGAGGTTCATAGTAAAACAATCGGTTACTTTAACATGATATCCAATTGACAGGTTTGTCGTTATTAATCAACTGATAAAAAGTTTACCAAAAAGAAGGTTGTCCACTACCGAAATAATATGACAATAGCTCAATATGATTCAAAAATGCGCTTTTAACACTCTCAATCCTAAAGAGTTATGAATATGTAGCTTATTATTTCCATTACGACTCTACACATGTTTCGCATTTAATATTTCAGAAGAAAGATACATATGTGTAAAATCAAGGCGAAAATGTATGTCAGAAAAATAATTAATGCTATTAAGGCTTATTAAGTATTTTACTTTATTTAATTCATAATCACTTAACGTCTGTATACCAACAAGTTTTAAGGCGAACGCAAAAAGATAATTTTAAAAATTCAAAAGAAGTTTACGAGTTAATTAATAGTGCCAATTAAATTTAAGAACCGAAGTAATAATTAAGCATGCAAAAAAAACTCAGAACGGGTATAAAAGAGTTGAAGAGAGCTAAATCCTCAAAATAATGTCCTGCGCTTCGCATTTGTAGATGAAGTTTGTTGGAAGCAGGTGAATATATCAAACTGGAATGACATCAACAAAGTTTCGGGCTTAAAACTTAGTGCACATAAATTGTTCAAAAGTCATTGTGATTATGATAATTAAGAGTCATGAATGATTAAAATTATGACCAAGCTACTAAATTTATAAAAAAAAAAGGCTATCGAATATTCAGAAAAGAAGATTATACGAGCACATCACAAGGGGGAGAAAGAGAGAAAGAAAAATCTTAAAAATCATCTGCTACATCTTCAAATGCTTACTAAATCCGATTATAGTCATAAAATTTATCTTCATCCAACTTTTTTTTTGTTGATTTCACTACGTTTTGTAAGGTAAATCCTTCTCACACAATTGAATATTTTCATGATTTACTCATTTACATTCTTTATGTTGAGTCGAAAAATTTTATCAGTCAGATTATATTCCCAATTATATTTCAAAAAATATACTTTTATTCATCATTTTCTTTTTTTATACATTTTGTAGTTTTCTAATACTTTGATCAGCTACCTGGAATTATCCTCTATTCACTATCAAAAAAAAAATCTATATAAACACAATGAAGAGATCTTTCATTGAACTTATAATTCCTTACACAATTCAATGATAATTAAAATGAAAAAAGGTTTACTATCATGTAAAAAAAAGTAGACAAAAAAGTTTATGGCATATTCTAATTAGTCAGTAATTCTATTAACTTGCGGTAATTTACCTAATTTAATTAACTTAAATTTAACAAATTATGATCACTTAGAGAACTTTTATAATCCTAATGATTATTCCGCTTCAATTTCTTTTTCTTAAATAAATGCTTTCGTTTTAAAATGAAACTTTAACCTGGTTTTCTTCATCTACATATCCTGACAAAAATTGTACACAATAATTTTTGCTTTTAAAAAAAAATACTTTTGTGTTTAACACAAAATTTTTATGGAAGCTCAAATTAATAAATTTTTTCAATCAAAGACTTATCGCTAAATCTATCATACTAAATCTATAAAAGATAGTTTATATGAAGGAATGCAATGATTTGTACTGACTTACATATTAAAAACAATTAACTAATTAAAGGTTACAATTATCGACGCATGATATCTTCTATACTAAAACCTGTGCGTTTAGGTGGAGCTGCAATAACAACAGGAGCCGATGGTTGCAGATTAATTGTTGTGGTTTGTGATGTGCTACTGGTTGAAATCGAGCTTGAAGTTGATGATGCTTGAGATGGCGATATTATCGGTGGAGAGCCCATCATGGATGAAGAATGTCCCGCATCTTGATTTGAATTACTTGAATCAGACGGAATACTAGAAGCTACTAAAAGCTCTTCTGTAGATTTTAATAATGGGTGATTTCGATTCAAGTTATAAAGTCCAATATTACGTGATAAGGATGGCAAATATGGCTCGCCATCACTTCCAATAGGTCGTTTGCGAAGCGGAATAGAACTTAAGAAATTCGGAGTAGAATGATCGACTAAGCCACTTGTTATTGTAGATGATGAACGATTCAATTTGTGATGCAAATCACGACGAACATGTAGCATTGGCATAAAAATATCGCTTCGGCTATTTGATGAATACATGTGAGCTGAATTTAATGAATCTTGAGATTGCGATAAATATTGCGATGAAAGAAGATTGCTCGATCCACCTGGTGTTGGAGACCTGTAGCGTATCTCACGGTCATAATAATTTTGTGGACGCATTGTGTATGGCGATTGCGATCCACTTGATCTTTCGTGATGGCAATGCGTTATTGCCATTATATCTTTTTCTGTCTTTTCTGGTGCTGGTGTAGGTGGTTGTTCGATTTCTATTTCTTCATTTTCAGGATCAATACCGTCATGTTCATCATTTTCTTCTTGAAGTTCAGCAGATACTGGCATATTCATCGGAGACGGTGATCTAGCACCGGCTCGAGGAGAATTGAGAGGTGAATCTACTTCTAATACTGTATCTTCTTCTCCATCACTTATATTATGTATATCATCATTATTTGCGTCATTATGCTCCAGACATGGTACATCTCCTACGGCATGAGTAAGTGCATGGCGACGCAAGTCACAATTACGCCTAAAAACTTTTCCACAACTACATTCATAGGGTTTATGGTCTGTATGAGTCAACAAATGTGTTTTCAGATTTGAACGTTGATTAAAACTGCGGTTACAAACTGGACATTTGTGTGGTGATTCTTCCATATGAAGAATTTTATGCACAGCCAATGTACGGCTTTGGCAAAATCCTTTGCCACATTCGCTGCAATAAATTAAGAAAAATAAATCGTTAAATTTTTGCTCAAAGTCATAATAATTCGTCAATAAAAGTGACTGTTTGTTCTGATGTTCAGACTTATCTTACCTGCATTTGAATGGCTTTTCCTTAGAATGGATGTATCTATAGAGGATTAAAAGACAAAAAATTATTTTTTAAATGGATGCCGAATTTACAATTAATTTATCAAGATTTTAAGTCAAATGATCTTTTTCACATGTGTGCATATATTTAATTTTTAAATGCATTGTCATTATTTTTAAGCACATCGGGGCAATGTCAAAAGCAGATCATAAATGGAAAATTCTTTAGAAGCACATTGCAAAGTTTTAATTGCACTTAACATTCATTTAATTGCTTTCATTATGTCTGATTTGTTAAAATTGATTTGTTTGATGGATCTTAAGTAATCAAAAATAATATTGAATATATTTAAAAATAACTCAATGTGCACTACTTCATACTTTAACAACATTATTTCTCTTTAAAAGTGAATGAATGAATCCCTTTATAATTTTTGAACAAAAAATTTATGAAATAAAAAATTCATTTAAAAGTTTTATGAGAGAGATGCAATTGTTTTACTGAAATTGCAATATCAGCTGTATCATATCAAATTTCATACTCATTCAAAGGCCAAAGACCCTATTTTTTTGCAACATCTGTTTGTTGATGAAGATTCTACTGAATATTTCTTAAAATTTATTAATAATTAACCATTTAAAAGCTTTCAGGATATGGAGCTTAAATGCTATAGATAAAATCACGTCATTTAATTTACTTTAGCCGTTTTCTTTGATCCAGGTTAGATTACCCGAAAATCTCATAAATATTCATTTAATGCAAGAAGATAAGGAGCTACAAATGTTTCCAATTATATCAATTTCTCGTGAATATTAATAATGCTGCCTTATTTTGTTCAGCAGCAAAACAATCGTATAAAAAACGGGTAGCATCTTCAGTAAAAAAAAACAACGTTGCAGTAGCATTTTGTCTCCATACATTCAAATAATATGGCCATAAAATTTCCATGAATTAAACTACAGTTGCGCTGACCACGAGAGACAAGTTATTGAAGTATATAAAAAAGGAGTGACTATAAAAAAAGTTATTTCTTATTTATAATTATTGCATTTTAATATTTTAAAGTGATATTTAATTTAATATATCATCTTCACTAACCGTTCCATACACGAAGTCAAAAATGAATGATATTTACGTTAGTTAAAAAAAGCAAACAAAATTCCAGAGCGAATTTGAAACGAAAACGGAGAAACAAACAGAAGAATATAAGCTTCAGAGAAGCGATTTGCATAATAAAACAATAAATTTCGTGCAAAATTGAATAAATGTGTTCTTTATTTGAGATTTTTTTGATGGCAGGAGAGTATGATGTAGCAGCCTCTTAAAGAAGAGAAATAAAATAAATTTCTGAGATGAGTATTTGTTGTAAACAGGTTTGTCATCTCATCTTCATGAATGAATGGAAAAAAAAGAACGAAGAAAATATTTGAGTACAAATTTTTTATTTTTCCTGAATTGAGTGATTATAAATTTGAAGATTAGAATAAATTGATAAGAAATTAAACGTTTGGATTAAACTTATAATCCTTATTTATTGACAACAGACTGCAATGCTGAGATATGGTTATTATTACAAGATATTCGTGATACCGAAAAAAAAAATTCAGCACATAAACATAAACAACATTTGAGTGTAATGCAAATAATGTATATAAAGAAACTTTCGTAAGCTCTTAAGTACAGATAAATTGCAATAGGACTTATCAGTGAAGATATTCTCTACATAAATTGTCTTGACAATGTGGACGAAAAATGAAGGAAAAGGGAAATTCATAACATTATGATTTATATAAAGCTCTTCAAGTAATCAGCTCATCTGACCGAGAATTTCACTCTTGTTGCTTTTCTCAATAATCTTGAAATTTTGATGATTTATTGAAGGAAATCATTGATTTAAGGTGGGAGAACAATTTTAAAATTCAACAGTTCGCTTAAGTAATTTACAAAGTAGATTGAGCATCCCCTAGAGCAATCATTCAAATTCATTCAATGATAATTTTTTATTTTGGAATCATAGACACAATCATTACAGAAGAGGAAAACAAATTATTCCATAAAAAGGCCAGACTTGATAATCTTTCCTATTAGCCACATGGCAATCACTTAACTGTCACGAAATATTTTTGCTGTTAGGATTTTTGCAGGCAGGAAACTCTTTGTTTTAATTTTTTGACATTCAGACCAATTTATGTCGACTCCTCTCAATCTCTATGGACTTGAATGGTTCCAAATTATGAATTAAAATTCATATCAAGAGCTTTATCTTATAAGAATCGATAAATAAGTAAGTCATATCACTAATCTTGTTTAGAGACTCAAAATGGTAGTTTATATAAAAATAATAATCACATATACTCGACAAAAAAAGATAGTAGCAGTATTTACAAAATTTATTTTATGGGTTTAATTTATAAATTTTTTATGGTGAATAGAACAAAACAAAAGAAGAAAAGAGGAGATAGAAGAAATTCCAAATTGTATTTTTAACATCATTTCAAAGAAAAAAAAACTATCTCACATTCCTTTTAATATATGAAACAACCAAGAAAATAAAATATATATATACACAAAGAAATTTAGAGAAAATGCTGCATATATACTATTATAAAAAAAAACTTCCATCCAGAGACTATAAAAACCGGTCACGATTTACATAATTAAACGATCTTGATTGTTATTATAACTTCTCATTTTGATAATTTTTTTCAGCGTCCATGCTTAGCTTAACGCATTATACGGTGAGTTAATTAAATTTTCACCTCACTTTGGCAGTTATTTCTATTTGGAAATATTTTAATTAATTATTTTTTGATTTTCTTCTATTTAATGAAGTTTTAATAAACTTTATTTATTTATTCGAGTCCTTTATTAGACGATTATGTATCACATATTCTCTCTTCTATTTCTAATCATCAATCTATATCGTTAATTCCATAGAAATCATTGACATTCCTAAATGTACTATTTTTATGTTTGCCCACAACTTGATGCCTTACTGATACGTCTACAGAAAATTTAGATTTTTTATGGATGTCAAATAATCTTAATACGTGAAAAGCTCATGAAATATTAATAAAAATATGTCACAGTCTGTTGCAGTTGAAATTCTATTTGAAACCTAATAGCGGTAAAAGATTAAAGGATATTTAAATTATTTACTCGTTGACAGAATTTAAACAAGTTTAAAGTATTGGAAATTAATCGCATGTTTAAAAAAAGGTTTCAAAGAATTATTTCTGCTTAAAAAATTTCATACGAGCAGAAAAAATTCGTTTAATTATTTTTGCAGTTGCAGCAGACATTTTTATCCACTGTTGCTACAGACTACAACATGTGTATTTTTTTAGATTCACGAAGATTTATTTGGAATCTCATAATAATGATAACGAGATTTTTGTTTAACATGATTTACAAATATATTCACATATCTTTACATGTATTAAATGTTACCATAGAGATAAAGCATACAGTCCATTTAACTCATCAAAAATTCGTTTAGCTATAAATGAAAAGATTTCTAAATGCTTTAAAATCTATATTTCATGCTTTACTTTTTAAAACTTTTCTTGCCAACTTAATGAAAATTTTTTATTTCAAGGCATCAGAAGAACTTTGAAACCAATCAAATCAAAAGCAACTCAACATTCACTCTGGCAAAATTATGTATTAAGGCTTTAGAGATTCTTTCGAGGATTATACAATTTTAATGATTTATAGATGAGGCATTTGGGATAGCAATTCTTTCTCTCTATAAACCTGACCTGAATTATCATCTTGTAGGATATTTTTCAGAAAGAAATTCAAAACTTTAATAGTTATATATATATATATTGATATCCAATGGGTGCCGATGGTTCTTATTCTTCGAAAATGGTCCTTATTCTTCGAAATCGAAAATTCGAATTTGAATTTTTTTCAAAAAATGAAATTCCGTTAAAAATATTTCATCAAAAAATTATATTTGTTTACATCAGTAAAATTTTGATTAATTTTCATTAATCATGGGTAAAACCTGCAAAATTGCAAGCTGCAACTGTGATAATTGTACATCTAGATTTATGTCTTATAATTCGATATGCTCAGAAGCTAATGTTTTGTCTAAGCTGCATCAGGAGTCTCCCTGGGAAATTTCTGTAGAAGTGAAAGATTTCTACTTATGTTAGAATACATATTTCGAGAGCTTAGTTCAATTTCTGCTGTACGTGATTGTAACACATTCAAGACAAAATTTTCAGATATTGTTCTTAGTCAGGTTGAAATTCCATTTGAGCATTGTTCAAAGACTATTGAAAATTTAATATTATTTTTTGTAACTTTTCGATCAAAACTTGAGATTCATTGTCGATTATTACATTCAAAAAACAAATTTGCATCGAAGAATTAATTTTTGTTCATAAATAAATTTAACGGTCTTTAAAATTTCAAAATTTTTTATAAAAAATTATTTTTCGAATTTTTTCGAAACAGGTTTGAATTTTAGAAAAAATAACGCTCTACATTGTTGTAGGCACCCATTGGATTGATATTAATCCTTAGATTTATTAAAGTTAAAATATTCACAATATCAACAAAAAAAAATATTTTTAATTTCTTTAGAGTTTAAGTGCTCTTATAAAAATTATGTTCACGACTTCTATTTCAATCAACCCATATTTTCATTGTCAAGTACACGACAGTCCTATTTCGTGCCAAATTTGTGACTATTTAAAATTATTCAAAACTTTGCCAACTTTATAAAAAAATTTTGGAAATCAAGTTTAAAATGAACTGCAAGATGATTTGGTTTGGTGATTTATTTAAGGTATCCATGTAATGCTTTCAATTTTGTTGTAAAGTT
Organism: Chironomus riparius; assembly: GCA_917627325.4. Lineage (NCBI taxonomy): Eukaryota > Metazoa > Arthropoda > Insecta > Diptera > Chironomidae > Chironomus > Chironomus riparius. Next base: position 27,020,322 of record OU895878.1, read on the forward strand.
AAATTTTATTGTGTTTACAATTTATCAGAATTGTCATTGTTAACGTGTATTGAATCCAGTGCTATAGCATGAAACTTATGGCAAATCGTGTGTTTTTGAAATTCACAGACTTAGAATCTTGCCTTTTTAAGGTAAAGATTAAATCATCGTCAAAGGAGCGATTCAAATCAAATCAAAGCAATAAGTCTTTTAAGGTTCCACAAAAAACATAACTCAATTCAAATATTGTAAATTAAACAGCAACGTTAACCATTATATGATTTTAAAATCTTTTTATTTGAAAACTCTTTTAAAAAAATATGAAGAAAAAAAAAGATCTTCGGCAAACATTTATTTAGCTTTTTAGGTATGATTGTTTGGAAATTTACAGCGCTAAAGAGAGAAGAAAAAAAACCTTAATTTTTTCTTCAACTCTCATGATGAAAAGTCAACAAAACAATTACACAGAAATGATTTTAGTATTAATATAATTTCAGATATTTCAGCTCTAAGTGTTACTCTGGGATATGACTGTATTGAATCGATATCTAGATAGTAATTTCTGAAGGCATCAATTGTATGGTATTAAAATTATAAGACATTTTTTTTTATTCGTTTGTAAGGCTTGATCCCCATTTTCTTTTCATAAACATTTATATCATGTCTAAGATGTAATTATCAAAAATTCAAAGTAATTACAATTTAACACAGTCATTGTATATTAAAAAGATATCTTATTTCACATACATTGCATGTTGATAGAATCACTGTTTCTTTCCATTACACCAGCTTCCATCTTCTTCTTTTTATTCATTTCAATTAAAATATACAAATATTTCGTACCAGCCTCAAATCGATCAAGAAAGAAGAAGTAAAAAAATCTAAAAAATGATTAAAGCGATTGAAACGGGTTTCTACAGCGATATACATTAAAGATTCCCTCCAATCATTCATTTTAAAAGGCAAAAAACGTAACACGACGTGAAAGAAAAGTACCGTCCCGCGTGCGGTTCGTGGAATTTCCAGGGGCTCAAGCACTAACTTACTATCGATACATTATAATTGAATTTAAGTAAGCGAGTCTGTCGATGCGACTGACCCTTCGATGTATTTCAAACCGATACCAAGACATTTACTTTTCTTCTCTTTTTATCTTTTCTTTTGCTTTTATTTTTCTGGCTCACCTCACAACACTCTACGTCCACGAGAGATGCTATTCTGTGTTGTTTTTTAAAGCAGCACTTAAAGAAAAATGATTACCATTTTATATTTCATGTACTAAGTAAGCAGTAAATTTCATTCCGCTGTTCGTTCATTCTTTATCTCCTTCTTCTTATTCTCCTTGACTTATTTTTACCTTTTTCTTGCTTCTTAAAAGCAAAAACAAAAAATACACCATTTATTGTAAGAAGGATTATTAATATGAGATGGATATAAAACAATGTTCCATAATTAAAAATTTTCGTCATGTCTTTTTCCTATTATTTATATCACCAGACCTAATGTAGAGAACAATAATTAAAATTCGTTTTTTTTTGTGTTCTCACTTTCACAATGGCATTAATTAAAGGATTTCGGTATTATTGAAATACACCCCGAGCTACACAAGCTGCTCATGTTAAAAGATAGCATTTAGTCAGTCAGATAACAAATATGTAAGTCAGTTTACCCTTCCTGTTGTATAACACAATTCACTTTACAACCCAGTGGCTAAATAATAAGAACTTATGTGCATAACTTATGTCCATTTAATTTTTAACATAGCTTTTTTTATATCTTTAAATTATTTCTCGCCCGTCTTTCGCCTAGGACTTAGTGACACTCTTTAGGTTTCGTACTGCTTAAAAATTCAGTGAGTATTCTGAGTACTTCCAATGAATGATTGTTTTCAAAAGTTAAATAATTTGCTTTTCGGGTTGATACTTGTAAATTCACTTAATTTGCTCTTTTAATTGAAACAAAAAAGGATCTCGAAAAATTAAACATTCATAGCAAATATATCTCAAGATTTAATAGCAAAATGCATAGTAGGCACCCAAATGTCAAGAGTTCTTATGTAAACTCTTTCCCAAGTTTTTAAACAACTTTTTTTTTTGTTATCAACAAGTTTAATTTTATAAATGTTCTTGTTAAAATTTAATTACATTAACAAGAGTTCTTTTAAAAAGTGTTGTTTTTGTGTCTGAGAATTTATCAAGACGACAAATGACACGAAGAGCATAAGTTTGCATTAGTATAAATATTTAAGAGATCTTAAATTTCAAGCAATTAAGAAACATGCGAAAATTCAACAAAAAAATTTCCATTCCTTTGTAAAAATGCGCTAACGCTTTTTGGGAATAAAGAATAGTCGTCTTCTTGATTTCATCTCCTCTTAATAATAATTTCTTACTCAATATTTCAAACTACACGGTAATTGTAATACATAAAAGAATCTCAACCTCTCTATAAAATTATAAGTTATATCGGTTTACAGCATGTGTATTGTATATATATATCTTTTTGTGTATGAAGCCTCATCTGACTCATCGTTTTGGAATCTCTCGCGTAGTAGATTACTTATTTCTATAATTTCGTTTTTATTGTTCGTTCACTTTTGAAATAGTTTAGAATTAATTTCACGTTGATGTAAGCCATTATTGTACGAAATCTTATTGTTCAATTCTTTTTCAATATTTCGGTTTTTCAATCGCAATCATAATTTTGAAACCCAAGTGTCCCTAGTCTAGTCTTTATGAATATTTCACTCTATTGACAAAGCTAGATTCTTACGACATGAAAATGATTGCATTAATAAATTAATGCTATCGATATAAATTTATGTAAGGATTTTTTTTCTTCTCTCTTATGATTATGTACTCAGCATAATTTAAGCATCGTTCTAATGTATTCAGAGAAAGGAAAGAAACGGATACTTTCCGTTCTATCCGAAATCTATCTTTCAGAATGTAATTTATGAGGAAAAGTAAGGTTCTATATAACTTTAATAATATAGTGTAATAAAATATCTACATACGCGTGCATGAACACATGTGAAATTGATCGATATCTGTAGCTGATATTTTGAAAGTATTTCAACTTTCCATTCGAATGGTGTCATGTGTATTTGAACTTTTACTTACCGATGGTCTCTGTAAGATAAAAACAAAATTATTAGATTTATTTTTTTCAATTTACGGCAATTATTATTTTCTCATACCTTAAATGATCCTGTCTACGGAAAGACTTGCCACAAATGTCACAAGAATAAGGACGTTCGTCGGTGTGAGTTCGCTCATGAATTAATAGATTATATGATTTTGTGAATTGTCGATTACAAAATTTGCAAATAAATTGCTTTTTTGGTCTTGAAGCACGTCCAGGTGCTCTTAGCAGTCGACGATCGAGATTCGCATGTAAACCTGGTGCTACACCAGGCGGATATAATCCAATGTGAGTAGGTGGGAATGTAAAGGAACCGGGTGTCGTAGGAGATGGTCCTGACGATAAAAACGATGGCGGATACATACTTGATGACGGTTGTGTAGAATTACCATTGTTTTGATTTCTTGGTAATAACATCACAGCTGCTGCTTCTCTAATGGCTAATTCTTTTCGTTTATCTGCCATCATTGCCATAATTTCAAAATTTGTACTACGTTTTGATCCACCATCTTTGCTACTATCCATAGAGTCTAGCATGGATGGATATAATCCCGGTCGGAGATTTCGTGATGGCAACACAGGAACGAATGCTGATTGTTGTTCTCTATTCGGTAGGCCACTTATATGTGGGTAATTTATTTGTCCATCAAAACTCGATGTTGATGATGCTCGACCACCAGATGAGGAAGATCTATGTGATGGTGAGGCTCCTTGCATAAATTGTTCTATTCGTGACGATCGAGATAAAGCTATCCCGCTATGATCGTCTATTGCACCCTCTGTAGGCATATTTTAAAACTTTTAGTTTGTTTCCTGGAAGTAGACAAGATGCGAGGAATTAAAATCATTATAAGAGAAAACTTTGTTTCATTTTATTTATTTTTTTTTTAAATAAAAATCTTGCTAAATTTTTATGGACACCATAAAATTTGCAAATCAAGTTTTTATCATCGGGATAAGAGGAGATATGTATCATAAAGTTTGAACCACTTGATTGGTGCAATATTTCTGAATTATAAAAACGAAGTCAAGAATTTTTTATACCAAATTATAGTTGACAAATTTCACAAATGATTAAAAATGTAAAGCTTTTAAATTTAGATGAGTGGAGACCATAATAAATATAAAGTGATAAATCTTAACTGCTTTGATTCCTATCGTGCAGAAACCTTCGATTTTGTTAGAAAGTTTTTTTTGAGCATAAAATTAATACAATTAATGGCAGAAAATATCACATTTTACAACTTTTTGAAACATTCGATAGTTCCTTACGTCTTGATTTTGATAATCTTATCATCCATACATATCAATAAGCTATCATTTACATAATTATTCCTATGGTTGTTAATTATTATGAACAAATAAGGTTCACATATTTTTAAGTAAAATAATTGAAAATCTTCTTTAATGTCTTATTAGTCGCAACATTATTAAAGCTTACTGAAACGGATCCCTAATAGTAAAGAAGCTAATTTGCATAAAAAATCTATTCCAACAATAACTATAATTAAAATTCTAGTAAAGTTTTGCACCTCAAAGCATCTCTCATGAATTTATTATTATCCATAATTTGCCATTAAGTTATACAAAACATATGTGCATATATACACACAGAGTGCTTTTAATAGGCATGCATAATTTTCATACAATGTGTACACAAGACTTTAGTACACATTCAAGGTGTTTGAAAGAAAATTTTCTTAGATTGCTTCAAGCATCTAATTAAAATTTAAGAAGTTCTATTTAAAATTCCGATTAACAATAAGATATACCGCATACATCGTAGATGTACAGCATATGTAAATATATAGTAGACGAAATGCATAAGAATCAAAAGAGTAGGAAAAAATTGGTAGAAAAATTCAATAGGTAAGAAATGAAACAAGTCATCTATCTTTATTATTCTTTCCTACACGCACAGTCAAAAAGATGAAAGTATATAATGAAGTAAACTATTCTATACTTCTTCTGGAATTTCTTTTGTGATGGAATAATGTAGAGAACAAAAAATTTATAGCACACACTGACACAAGTCAGCATCCCATAGATTTAGAAGAAAGATAAACATTTTTTTTTTGCTTCTTTATCTTTCCACTTTTCTGTTTTTTCTTCGTTTGCACGATAAAATGAAAAAAGTGTTAATGGTTATTTCCAATCAACTCAATTTAATTAAATCTAATTAAGAGAGATGTGTTTCGTTAAGAACACGTAAGAAGAACTTATTATCCGAAATAATAAAATCGTCTCTCATTTAAATTCGCACTCAGATTCTCTGGATTGATAATTAATTCCGTTACAATGGAAAATTTTAAATTTGAATTTTTGACTGATCTGCTATCTTTAATGATTGAAATTTACAATTAATGAAGATTTGCAGATAATTTCATAAGCTTTAAAATTCATTAAATTTTATCAATGAAAATGAAAGAAGATATATTTATTTTATGCAAGAATTATTGAAATTCAATATTCTTTGGACAACATCGCTCAGTGGCTTATTACAGCCGTGTCATAGTTTTGAATCCATGCTAGAATAACATGCTTTTAAAAATTTAACTGAGTTATATATCACATCAGGGAAATCTCCATCATATCGCAGCTGAAACTATCACTTGAATCCCATATGATTAACAATACTTATGATGATGTTCCACTCGAATTCAGCCTTTGAATATTTCAAATTTCCTCTGGCTAATTAAATTTTAGAATTCCTAATTTTTGAAAATTGCAATAATAAAATGTGAAGTAAAAATTTTAACACTACCATAATTAGCACGTTACTCCAGAAGAGTTGAGTTCTTATTAATTCATGAACAGTGAATTCTCAAGCATTTAAGACAATAATTGTTCACGAAAAAAACAACAAAGATTTAGTAATGTATTGTATTCAGTAGTAATTTTTAGACAAAAACAATTTTCAAGCTTCCGTCACTCTTGCCATTGTGAAAGGCGAAGTGAAGTAGCTTTAATTATTATTAATGACTCAAGCAGGTGTAAATTATATCTTTTATCTACTCATTAAAGATGCGAATAATTTTTTTTTTGTCAATTTTTTTTAAAAAAGGCAACAATGAACAAAAATGAATAGGCAATAAAAAGACTAATAATAAAAATTAAAAAAAAAACTTCCAAATTGTCAATGAATATTTACTATTCACACTATAATATACTCAGCTTGTGGTAAGCTAATTTATTAAATAAAAAAGAAATATTATTTCGTTTCACTTCATCCAGTTTGGAATATTTTTATTATAAGGCAGAAATAAACTATACAAATCGATTTAAAGAAATCGTTTATCCCACACATTCATAGTGACTCAGATTATAGACGAAACGGCAGCACATTTTAATATAATATTATATTGCAAATCGTTACGATTTTATGTGCATCAATTACAAGAAGCCACATAAGATTTAAATGTGAAAAAGGAGAAAAAAAACTGTTGCAAGTTTAAAACAGGTTTTTGTTAGGCATTGCAAATGGATGTGCAGATGGAGAAACGACTATACAGTAAGCTACTCAATTTAATGTATTACAACTTTTTCCTTTCCGCTGTGTACATATATGTATATATGACATATTAGAACATTTACTGTATTGAAATGGTAACGCGAACGTAGGCGTATGAATGAAATTTCTTTAAACAACTACTTTATTCCTAAAACAAACGTTGGTGTCAACTCGACAATCTCGATACTAAAAGAGATTATTAATAAATAATACAGTAAATCGGCAATAGAAAATTTATGAAATTCGCTTCTGTTTTTATCTCCTTGTCTCTCTCTCTCTCTCATCCGTTCTTTCATATACGACAAACTTATCGCGTAGCAGTCAGTTGCAGTATTTCTCAAAAGTGTCAATATCTTTGAAGATTATCTCATGATATATGAATCTTATTGGACAATTCCATTTATATGAATAATTTAAGATTTTTTAAAGAAAAAAAAATTACCTTTTTTCCTTTTTCAATATAAGCTTAGTTGTTTCTGGCACGAAAATAATCCAATAATCCACTTAGTCTATTGTTTAATATTGTAAAACTGCCTTTGACGTTTTGTATTGTATAGATTTGTTTGCAGTAAATTCAAGACACACAACTTCTTTTTTGTCTTATTCTTTCTGATTTCTTTCCTTAAATTTCTTTCTCATCTTTCTTTCACTCTAATGCTGTCTTGCTGAAAAGCCATTTGGATTTTTTATTTACATAACTCATAAGCATTCACAATTAAATAATCCTTAAAGGCAAAGCAGTATGATGTTTTAAATCCTATTTAATTTTTGACAGGAAAAAACACTATGCAATATTATTTTTATGCTGTTTCTTTCCTTTTTTTTAAAAAAAAAATTTATTATTATAAATTTATCATTATGGGATGTACTTTTTGCATCAACTTTATCAGCATGTTCATTTTTTATTTTTATTCATTTAGTTTTACAAATTGCAATCCATTTTTTTAAGGCACAAATTTTCGCACACAATTTTTTCTTCTCCATGTATTTTTTTTCTTCTATGAACTTTTTATCAATCGAAACACTAATGCACACATTTAATGATATTGAATAATATCAACATGAATATTAATACAAACAGAATTTTTAATGCACATTAATTAATAAAATTAACATGTCCAATTTCCTAAAGAAGCGTTTTTTAATCCAATATTTGCACTCTCAAAATTATTAGAATTCACATGATACGAGCGTAAAAATGCGCAATTCACATTGACTCCTAAAACACGAATGAATGAGTTAAGTCAGATACAAATAAAAATTTTAAGATGGCTTAACAAATACACAAGTGTAATACACAAAACTAGTTTTTTACCGCATACTATGAAGACATTTCTATACGTGTGAGCTTTAACATCAACAGTGTGTCTTGTAAGATTTTATGTCTGTACATCCACACACATAAAGAAGAGCAACGACATTTGAGCATTAAAGCCTTAAAGCTCGTACTTGAACAAAAACGAGTTTTTTATTGGAAGAGCTTTTGGATTTATGCGAAGACGGAATACATCAAGTATTAATTAGCATCATTATTAACATAATTAAAAACATTGCTGCTCACAAGAATTTTTTTGTCTTATTTTTCGTTCAAATTAAAAGTTAAAAAATTAATACAAGAATCTTAAAAAAGTATTTGGTATGGATTACTTGGAGCCCACACATACTGAAGCGATGCCTTGTATATCCATAATGTATATATGTGTTCATTTAAAAAATAAAGCAAGAAAAAAAACTTGTCTGTTAAAGTAGTAAAAAAATCGAATATAAAAAGGTCTGCTACTTCAGATGAAGCTGAAGCTGCCTTCTTTTTTATATTGTTCTTTTTCTCTTTCTTTCTCCTTTGCCTCGCATTCTTTAGCATGTTTTCTTTTAACCTCGTATTTCTCTTTTTTTTCTCTTCTTTATGAAACAAAAAAAAAATGTATAAAATATCCACATGAAATGAAATGAATTTAACCTTTTCGGTACATTTCTTTTATTTTTTGATTTAAAATATATATTCATAATGTTAATAAAAATATTAAATACGAAATTGCTTCCATGCGAGCCTTTCTTTGTAATTTTTATTGGTCAGATTATACTTTATCTATATTTTGCGCTCATTCATTTGGGGATACTCAGACAAAGTGATTATATTCTTTAGTGATGTTGATGCTAAATGTATTTTAAATGGACTTGCTACTTACATGTCAATATTTAAGACATAACAGATGTAGATTTGGAAATTTGGATGTTAATTTCAGCCAGTGTTGCATTCTGGCTATTTGTCTGGACCAGATAAATTCTGAGACAGAAATTTCTTCATAAAGATCGATTCTACATGTAGAAAGAAAAAAACCATCTACATGTAGATTGTGTCTACATGTAGAAACTGTCTACATGTAGATTTAATGTAGATGTCTACGATTCTACATTCTTCTCTGATGTAGACCTGAAAAAAATGTAGAATTATAGACATCTACATCGAATCTACATGTAGACAGATTCTACATGTAGACACAATCTACATGTAGATGGTTTTTTTCTTTCTACATGTAGAATCGATCTTTATGAAGAAAGTTTCTTAGCTAGACAAAAACTATTGAAGAATCTACATTCTTCATCTAGTGTAGACATCTACATTTGCAACACTGTTTCAGCAGAAATGTAATTTTTAACTGATTAAGGTTTACCTCAAAGCACCTGAAAAAAATATATATAAATATGAAATTGAAGACGACTAAGGCAATAATCACACTTGCTGGACAAAAGCATCCTGGACAAAAGATATACAAACTTGAAACAAAACAGAAGCAATTATAAATTTTGAAAGTTTTCAGACCGTTGAACATTATTTTATTTTTACGACTAGGCTTATGAGTCATTCTCTTCATTCTAAAAATTAAATTTACTCTTTTTATAGAATCCATTTGAATCTGAACAATGGAAAAGTTATATACATTTATAATTGACCATAAAACAGAAGCCATCATTTTCTATTAACACAATTTTTTTTTCTTCTCCTTTTTTGTTCTTTCAAAAAAGGTAAAGCGTAAACCCCAAAAAAGAGAAAGAAAAAAATCTTTTGTCAGAAATAAATTAAAAGGTCAGAAGAAGTGCAGTAAAAAGGAGAAAACTGAAAAATGTACATAATAAGTGGAACATTTCAAGAAACAAATTTATCTTTTATTATTCACTTCTCGCAATGTAATGCATCCAAAAGAAATTCAGAAGTCCTATAACTGTCAATAACTTTTTATTCTTTCACTTCTTGTAACTTTTTCATTTTTTATTTATTTATTTTCGTTCACTTAGGATGTGTTTATTCTTTTGTTTGGTTAAGCAACACACACAGTCAAGTTTTCTCTCTCTTTCTATCTGATGAAGATGCATGTGATGTCTATATGATAAGGAAACGACAGTACTGAGTAAACAAAAACTTGTCCCCATTCATAAATGTCCTTAAAAATTTATAGTTTGATGTGGAGATAAGTTAGAATTTTTTTCTTAAGTAAATAAGGTTAGATTACATGGAAAAGGTTTTTTAATTATGAAATGCTTCTGAATTGAAACATTATATGCCATTTCACAGAATATATACTTACTAGGAAAAGTTTGTGGAAAATACTCAATGGAGATATTTAGAGCGCAACTTTTCAAAACAAGAAAAGACCAAGGACGGTCAATAAATCACTAGCTAGCTTAATATAAATGTTCATCGGATCTAAAATATTTAAATTTTTTAAAATTCACATAATTCCTCTGAAAAATTTGACATACTTTAGTGCTGAGAGAATTGTGATGTAAATTCTGTGCTGCAGTAACGTGCAAGCAATTTTTAATTCCATAAGGAGAAATAAAACGACACTGAAAACATAAAGTTTCAGCAAACAGAGAAGCAATATTAAACCATCGCAAACTTTTCCAGAATTTCATTGAGTTACGTAGGTCAATTCAGAGGCATCTTTAGAAAATAACATGCAGCATGCAATCAAACTATAAATTAAGGAAGAAATGGAATAAAAGTTTTCAAGGATGGCAATCCATATGATGCAATTTTTTATACTTTACATAAACGATATGCAAACTCGACAGTAATTATTGATTTTCGTATAGCATGAGGATTTACGTAATAAAATCTGTATTTATTATCTATGCACTCGATTATACGTCCGCCTCCTTTGCCTTATCGTAATGTAATATACATACAAGAAGTAAAACATTTGACAGATAAAAATATTATAACATAGAATTTCCAAGATATCAGATGATTTCATTGTTCCAATAAAGAGCACATTGTGTTGTCATAGAGACAGTTTCCCGATATGAAGTGCGCATGATCTTGGTATTGCAACACTCCAGCTTCCAAAGCTCAGTTTCAATTGAGCAAGGATCATAAGTAGGAGTGCTCATACCTTTTTCATTTTTGCGCATAATTTAATGCATTCTTTATAGTTCTTAAATTAAAAAACTTTAGTTAAACATTGAAAGTTTAAAGTTATGTTGATTAAATTTAATAAAAATAAAGTTTTGAGCAGCTTTTTCTAAAGGAAGAGTAAAAAAGTAACTTTACTGATAACAGACGAATATTTTTATAGACATTCCAATATTAATGGAAAATTTTATTGGAAAAAATTTCATCATCGGATACAGAAAAATGCTAAATATCCTTTAGTCGAACGCTGATAATTGGGGCACACTGCCCTCGTTACTCATCTCTCTTTGGAAAAAAATAAATTCCTCCCATTTAAAATACAGTGAAAATTTTTTTTTTCAATCTTTACAAAGAAATAAAAAAATAATAAATCTTTTCCCTACTAAATTTTAAATTACCAACATGGATAAATTAGTGCAAAGAGTGCATCGCAGATACTGAAAGTTAAGAAATGTGAAAATATTGTTCTGAATTGAGCTCTTTAAAATATCTTCATTATAGAAATCATTCACAATAAAAATTTATATGGAAAATGAAAAGTGTAAAATCATAAAAAGACAAATTGTCTCAAATTATAGGCAAATATTCTAGGAGAATGGAATCAATTGAAGATGAAATTTCAACTGCTGTGATTCCATTATATAATTTTTTCAGATAATTTCAATGTTACATAATTTTTTCTCTGTACATATTCGATTTCGTTAAATAAGTGTTCAAATTTCCTTAGCTCAAGAAGGGAGAAGAAAAGGAAGGAATTAAAGTAATCCCACGGAAAATATATATTTACAAATAAGTGCATTTATCAAATTACTTGTCTTGTGAATTAGTGAAATTTCTTTATTAATATTTTAATAAAAGATTTGGAACTGAAATTATTTTATTTATTTATGAATGTGATTGCCATAAAGTTCTGGCGCATAAAAATGAGTGTCGTTGAAAAATTTATGAATTCATTCCCGTAAAGTGAAACTATAAAGGATAAACGTTTCTTGGATTTAAAGCTATTTTAAAGCTATCAATGGAAATATTTTGTTAATAGGACTGAAGGTATGTAAGGTATTTATATAGTTATTACGATTAAGAGTTTAAACATTAGGATAAATTGAACTCAATTTTAAGAGTGAATGGAGGAAAAGCGAAGGAAAAAATATCCTTAAAATATCGTACATTTAAAGCTTGTACTTCGTGCACAAAAAGAAAGTGTAGACATAATCTGAGTATTTTTTCTAAATATTTAACCATTTCCTTTTAATTATGCAGCCAGGAGTGAACCGCTTTATATTAATATTACGGCAAAGTTTTCGACAAAATTTCTCATGTCGAGTATGAAACACTCTCTGAATAAAATGAAATGAAGTTTAAAAAGAGAAACATTTAAAGACAAGAGAAGGAAAATTTTCACATTGAATTCGTTTACAATACTTACGTCAGTTTTACTACTTCCTTCCTCAGTTTCCTCTTCATGTTGAGTCCCATTTCAAGTTTTTTATTGCCATGAGATTTCACAATGCTCTTCTTTTTCACAATGTTCTTCATACCTATCTACCTGTCTTCCTATGCAGCTGCGTGAACGTTATGATTACAATTATTTTATAATGAGCATTTATTGAAAATTTTCTGCGAGATTTTTTTTTTTTTTGCTGACGGGGAGAATGATATCATATCATATAAATAACAATAACAGTAATAATAATAATGAGAACACTTCTTTTTTACACACAACTTTATTTTCCATGAAAATTTTCATAAAGATTTTATCAGTACAAAAAAAAGGCATGTAATGTAATAACTTATTCAGATAAAAAATATACAGAATGTTTTTAAAAAAACTTTACTATCATCAATTTAATTATGCGTAAAAAATTAATTTGTTTTGTTGGCGTGTAGCAACGATCAAGAAGTTCAAACAATAAGAAGAATTTAATTCTAATTTTGTCAGAAAAAAAAAGAAGGAGAAGACATGCTTAAATTATCTGTGAATGTAAATATGAAAGATTTATGCAGAAGCACTTGATAACGAATGATTAATCAAAGTATTATACAAAACTAGTTCGTCTATGAGATATAAATATATTATCCCGTTCATTAATATTATCCTCAATAGAGATGAATACATTCCATCATATAGCGTTCTACACTTGGCTCGGTTTCATCCGCTCTCTTACGCACTAAACTTTTATTTTCCTTTGACAAGTTCGAATGAATTAGAAACACGTATGAGAACATTTTCTCTAAGAAGTTAAAGTCTAATGCTTTCTTCACGAGACATGACGTTTTCACATACTGTGATGATGATGATGTTTCGAGAATTTCTTCAATATCTTTGTCCATTGTATTGTAAAGGTCATCGACTACTTCTTTACAATCCAATTCGTCTAAATCCTCTTGGTCAATGTTCTTTGGCTCTATATCAACTCTATTCTGATCAATTTTCACTACCTCATTGTTAACAATAAATTTCTGTACACAGTACTTAATTTCGTTAAACTCATAAATATCATTTATGTCAACATTGTTCATCGCAAGGTTATCAAATTTTTCATTTATATTTGGTGCGAAGATATCTTGATGTTTACAAACAAGTTCTGCTGTTTCAAAAAATCTCTTCTTTATTGTTTTAAGATCTTTAAGCACCTGAAATTCCTTCCCACTTTTAACGTGATACATAAGAATTTCTTTGAAGATTAAATTTGTCACATTATTACGCTCAAGTGTTCTTATAATACACGAATCCATTTTTTTGTCACCCGTACTCTTTTTGCTTAACTGTCGGAAAAACTCTTTATTTGCCAGGTTAATTTTCTCTACACAGTTTTCAGCTGAGTCATCAATTACGAAATTCTTTACATCAGATGCACTTATTACGTTGTTGTTTAATAAATACCGTGCGATACAACCTGTATCGCTATTTTTCATTGCAATAGTCTTTAAATCAGCATAGCTTATTAAATAAAAAATGAATATTAACACAACAAGTGACTTCATGTTGATATCGTATCAGAAGAAAATAATGCTTCTCACTTTGAATATTTCTGATCGTCTACTGATGGACTATTGATGAAATGGGTCACTCACTTTCAAATAACTTTTATATACTCTTCTGCCTATATTACATTTCTTCTCTCTGGCACCAATGTTTTTAATTCTGTTTTTTTTTTATATTTTTATTCTCTGAGAATACATATAACGGAATATGGAGAAAAATATACATTTCTTTCTTTCTTGAGCATTCATTCTGTCAGCACAGTCTTTGTACATTTCATTCTTCATTACATTTATTGCTTGGTTTGCTTTGCATCCAAATCCAATGTTCAACTCATGATCTAAGCTTGAAAAAATTCTTGAAATGAAAATTTTTATTTCTTTTGGGATTTGGCACTTTGTCAGTAGTGGACAAGACTTGGCATTTATATTCCTCCATTTTTCAATTTAACCCATTTGTCATGGCTAGGATTTTTTTTACCTCCCCACTTCCATTAAGGTAGATGTGATGATACTCGACTAGATAGTAAAATTGTTGCTATTTTAAAATTCACTAAAGAATTTTTCTCCTTTTAATTTAATGAGCATTTAAATAAATCATTTCAAGTGCATACATTTGCAGAAATTAAATTCATTAAAAAGAATCACAAATTAAAATTCAATGTAAAGTAGTCAATTAGCAAAAAAATGTGTGAGAGTGCTTCGGGACTGTAAATTGATGTATTTGTCACATACAAAATATTGAGGGTCTTAAAGTAGTCCATTTGGATATAATTCTACCGTTAATTCCTCATTCCTCGCTCTTTTTACACGGTTATCCTCAATGATTCACAAAGAAAAATTTTGTTTTCCAATTTATTTCAGAACTCAAAACTAAATCTTGAAAAATGGCAACAGCATTAAGAACAAGAACAGATGGTAAGTTGGAATCTTTTTGTACGAATACAAGCATTTCATTTTTGTTTGCTTAGAAGATGAAATTAATTAAAGTTGAAGCTCAAATTATGTAGATTGAATAAAGTTGTTCATTGTTGAGGGGAATAAAGAGAAAAGCATACAGAGCACACAAAAAAAAACTTAAAGCTTTTATATAGAAAGCCGTTGTATTATACAATTCATTCATCATGAATTAGGACATTTGATAAATGTTCTCAGACGTTGCAGGATTAAGCTTTTTTTTGCGCTTCCCCCATTAAATTCTTAGTACTCTTTATGAATCATTAAATTTGTTTGTATATATGATGATGAAACAATTTAATTTTTTGTCATTACTGATACGTTCATGAATTTTTTTCACGTCAAGTAAAAGAATTCAATTTATCTTCGCTGACTCAGATCAGGGGTGTATCCAGCAATCTTGCTGGGGAGAAATTGATTATTTTCCTGAACTGCACATTTAAGTTCTTTTGAGTGTTTGAGCTTTAATACTCTCCTCTGGCTAAGTCAATACTTGGAAAGGTTGGCAATTAATTCTCCTTGTACATACAGCTCTTTAAAAACTTAGACTTTAAGTAAGAAATTTAATAATAAAACCATTTTTGATCATTAAAAATTTATTTGCCAACACAACGAATAATATGTTCAAAACCTTTGATGTTGTATCCATAGATTTGTTTTTGAATAGCGAGAAAATTTCATCAAAATATTCTAAATCATATTCCTCAATTGTTTATGGAAAAATCCACGAAAGGAGCAGTTTATTAAATAAAATTTTCAAGAAACACAAATGAAATAAAATTACTCACAAAAATATCTGCGAATAGCGACTTAAACTAATTTGCATAAATAAGTAAAAAATGTAAAAAATTTGGGTTGTCATCTTTTATTTAGTATGTCGCAGAAAATAAACAAATTTGAACGTATTTACTTGCTAAAATTCAGTGGAAGAACGGCGAAATTGTGCCATATAATTTGCTCGCATCCTATTACAACATTACAAATTTATTTTCTTCTGTCTTTAACACGTTGTATATAAATCTTGAAAAATACGAAATTATTCAGAGTGAATAAAGCTCCACATAATTTGCAATTCAAGCAAAATCAGTTTGTGACGGCAAACACTTTACATATATTGCAACGTTATATGCTATTGTACAGCATTGTCAATCCTATTTGACACAGATTTTCTTTATTCTCTTTTTGCTTTTCATACAAGATAAAAGCCTGTATTGAAAAAGGAAACGCTGCAAGTACTTTCATAAATGTTTCAATTCAATCCTTTTTTAGAGCAATTTACCAGAAAAAATGTAAATGGTTGTAAAGTTTAATACACTTTTTATTATTTATTTGTTAATGAATACTCAGACATTATGAAGACATTCAACATTAGAAACATACTAGCTGTCATTGTTCAGTCTGTATGTTATAACGTGAGCACACTCAAATAAACTCCTAATAGTAAGAATCTAATAATTGTAATAGTTTTTAAACTTCTATGTAAAGACCTATAATCTCAAAAATCCTATAGAAAAGTTTTATATTGATTTTTCCTTGTCGTGCTTGACGGAAAAATACTCGAGTCATGTAATAATTGTAAAGTTAAATTTTTTTATAAAGTAAACAAATTACACCAAATATTTGAAAGCGTTAAAACTAAGTTGAAAGAATTTACATCCTTTACACCACAAAGACCAGTAATTCACATGATAACTCTGCATCTTTTGTAAGATATGGGAAAACTTTCTCTAGAAGATTTGTAGTTTATACAAATCCCACATACTCGGAAAAATGTTTACTATAACATTTTTGCTTCCATACACCTTTTGGCTATTTGTGACACATGCAAATGTGATAAGGAGAATTTTTTGTCAACCCTTAAAAATAGACCAAACTCTTTAAAAAAAAATCCAATAATAAATTTGCTATGTGTTTTGCATAAGCAGGTTGCCCGAAAAGCATAAAAATAAAAACGACTCTTTAGAGACTTTCGCATAAATGTCTTGTCATATTTTTGTCATCGGCATCCGCTTAATGAAATGAGGTGGAAGATAAATGACTTCAAAGGAGCTGTCGCATTAACAGCTTCATAATCGAAAGGATTTTTAAAACAGCAAATGCCAGCATGCTTTCTGTC
Source organism: Chironomus riparius (assembly GCA_917627325.4). Classification (NCBI taxonomy): domain Eukaryota; kingdom Metazoa; phylum Arthropoda; class Insecta; order Diptera; family Chironomidae; genus Chironomus; species Chironomus riparius. The sequence goes on from OU895878.1 coordinate 27,037,425, forward strand.
TCATCACATTGGCAAAGCCAACAAGTCATATGCTCATTTTCTCGGTTGATACTATCATTGTACTAAATTTAAAATATCAACCAGTGTCTTAATATAGATCTCATGCTTTGTGGCAGCTTACTAACCACTAAATATATGTCTGTGCTATCCGGGAAGGGGTTCATGTATTTGTTTTTAGATGAACAAGCTTCCGGAAAAATTTATTCAGTATATCTAATTTAATTAAAATTATTAGACACATTAGGTTACATGATACGTCGAAAAAAATGACATTTTGTTTGAAATTGTGATTTATAAAATTATGTCAGAAACACAGAACGGAAAAATGGGAAATAAAATTTTTCGGTGAGCCAAAAAACAAGGAAATAAAGCAAATTTTATGGCGCCTATCTTATCAAATATGAAAGTTATGGTTTTGAGAAAAACAATAATGCTGTAGACGAAAAAAATGGATAGAAAGTAAACAACAAAAGTTACACATGGGTATTGTTATGTTAATAGTTGGAAACTTTATTACAAAATCATTGAACAGAATGAAATTTTACAATGGAAATTTTCGACTAATCAAATCAAATTAACTCTTTTGTTAGGCTTACATCACGCAGTTTCTTTAGGAAATATAGACGTCACGTCACAGGTAGAATATATTAATTAATAAAATACTAATTTTCAAAGCCATAAATTTTAATTCCACATCATTATGTTGTGTTATAATCTGTTCAGACGAGTTTTAATTACACACCAAGAAATTATGAATCGGAAGATGAGAGTTTTGGAAGGCTGAAAAATCGGCAACAAAACTTTTACATTAAACCCCCTATTTATTCGAAAGAAGATATCATAGATCAATATTGTCTAACAGATAAGCAACTTAATAATTCTATTGAGCCGCCACGCCGAGACAGATTTTTTGGATGTTGGTCTACACGAAGTCAACAGTCATTCCTTGGAGTGTGTGTAGGTCGACGTGCGCCATCCGATGAAAATTTACAAGATTATGCTCCTATTAGTCGTTATCCAAGGTATTAAAAAGAAATAAAAAATTTTTTTATGAAGCTTACGATGAAAAATTTTCATTTTTCTATATTTCAATAGATTGCAAAGACCTATCAGCTATGATGATGATGACTTGGAAAATTCTTATTTTCGGAGAAAGCCTACATCATTCCTAAGCAGTGACGCAAAACGTCATACATGGGTAACAATGAATAATAATGATGACTCAATGCGAATGGAGGAGTCTCGTTTAAATCGAAATTTAATGGAGAATGGTGGGCCTTATGTGGTAGAATCTTATCCTCAAAAATCATCATTTCTTAGCCAAAGTACTGAACAAATTACTGGGTAAGTAAAAACTAATCTTGTTATGCAATTTAGATTAAAACTTTGTCGAGTATTAATTGATATAACCACATAATACTTCCCTGAGTTTAATATCAAGGCGAAAAGAAAGGAAAAAATATTAAAATTGACCGCAAACCAAAAGATAAAGTAAAATGGACCGAAATAAAATGTTCCTTAAAACTTTTAAGAGTGATATAATAAATCCTTCATGAAAATAAAATTTATTAGGTAAAATTTTACAGTCCATGATTTTTAGAATCTTCAATAAAGAAATTTTTTGTGTTTAATCTGATAAGTAAATCAGTAAATTGAAACAGCAACTCAATTTTCAACTTTGTATTTGTCTAATACCTATATTGAAAGTAATTTCGTCTTATAAGGATGAATTGATTTTTCATTCAACGAAAATTAACATTTTTGTACTTTCTGACATTATATGAAAAATATTTTGATACGCGTGGGACTCAAGTATAACATCTCATTGAATAATTTTATTATTTAAAAAATGACTCGACTTCTTGCTCTTTTTAATAGCTCATGATATTAAATCAAGGTTTATTTAAATTGACATTTTTCTTGACATTTTTGGAAATTATTTCTGACATTTATTAAAAATTCATCCTACAGGTACCGATGTCCTGCACATATTAATTCACCAGCTAACGCATCATCAACTCCTATACAAAATCAACAAGATTTGCCGCCAAGGTAATAAATATTGCATTTGTTTGTTACTTTCTCAAAATTGTGATTTTGATAAATGATACCTTTGAAATGGTAAATCTAAATTATTTATTACGCATGCAAAACATTTGTGTGTACGAAAATTGAATACTTAAAAAAAAATCCAAAGTAACACGCCTACAACGGTATTTTCTTATTAAAAAACATATACCTTCATTACTTGTGATATTATTATTTCAAAAAAATATCAAGCATCATCTTCTTTAAAGCTTTCTAAAATAAAAAAAAATATTTTAAAGGACATATTCAACTTGTTTTTTACCACATTTTTCTTAATTCTCTACAAACTTTATTAATCAGAAATGTTTTCTATAAATATTTTTATTAAGTTATCAATTAACCGCCGTCACTTCAAACAAAATATAGAATTATAAATTTATTTTATACAAATTTTTTATTTGAAAAACCTTTCAATTAACTTTAGACACCTTACACGTTTTAAAAAATTGAACATCATCAATGAACGATCCATGAAGGAAATTATTTTGAAAAATGCTGATATTGATTTTAATTCAAAAGTTTTAGGTCTTCATTAAATTGCTCTAGGATGAATGTAAAATTTTAGACAAGATTCTCAGAGAATCTGTTCCAAAGGCCGGGTAAAATAATTCTGGTGAATAACTCTATAGAATAATTTGTTGAATTCTGCAGCTGAATTTGAGGACTATCCTCTGTCTTGTTGCAGAAAAATGTATTCAAAGCGTTAAATCCAGAAATCGAAGACGATTTTTTGGATTAACACAATTTTTAATTTTTTTGATAGAACAAAAGCCATTTAACACCCATTTGAAGTATTTAAATTGAACTTAACATGCTTTTCTATGATTCTGTGTGCATCTATGTCTTTAAAACATCAAAAAACAACTTTTGTTCCGTTCTCACTGTTTTAAGCTCAAATCAAATATTTTCCAAACCATTTCGAGATATTGATGTCTAGAATAGTGTTCGAAATCTCACCAAAAAACTCGTGAAAAAATTTTCTCAGAGAAAACTTGATTTGAAATCTCGCGAGTTTTCAAATCTCGTGAGATTTTTTTTTCTCACTTCTCAATCTCAATTGAGATTTTTAATCAGATTTGCTCAGTTTTTTAAAATTATATTTCAAACGTTTCTTTTACAAATTAGAAGGTAACCTGATAACTTTGGGTTCCAAAGACCTTCTAAAGCTACAAAAAGTATCAAGAAGCATGCAGGAAGCTTTAGAAATGACCGGTTTCACAAATAAAGTTTTTTGAACTTTTGGGCACTGGATATGGTCAGTTCAGCAACTTTTAATGTTAAATATAGTCTATTTCAATCCATCCTTTACGATGGCATTGCATTTGTTTTAAAATTCAAACAAAAAGGGGCTTAACTGACAGTTTCTCACATTCAACAATGCTTAAAGAGATCAAACAAACATTCAGAGGCATTGAAGCTGTAAACTGATATACATTCAAAAAGAGGAACACAGTCAATAACAAAAAAACTTCCAATAACCTTTGTGTTCAAAAATTTTATACAAATTTTTGAAGAATTTTCCCTTGTAACGTCACAAATTGAGATTAAAAATCTCAATTGAGATTGAGAAGTGAGAAAAAAAATTTCACGAGATTTGAAAACTCGCGAGATTTCAAATCAAGTTTTCTCTGAGAAAATTTTTCTCACGAGTTTTTTGGTGTGATTTCGAACACTAGTCTAGAATATAAATGCAGAGTTTCGTCCAAAACTGAACATAACATGAGGCATTAGGGCTGATTTTCGATGTTTTTGAGTAGCTACGGAAGATGGATATTCAAAAACAATTTCTTGGTTCTATTGGTCTCAAATAGCTTCTTAGGTTTTTCGCTATTCAAAATGTATTTTTTGCTCTCATCGCAAACTGAGAACTTGCAAAGTTTGGCAAATATTACTGACATTTTTCTGTGTTGGCTCCAAAATATCAAAAAAAAATCCGACGTTTTGTATCATGAAAATTTGAATTTTAAAAAGCATCAATTTTAATGAAATTTTGACTTTGATTCTACAATATTCGGGTCATGTCAAGACTAATTCAAGTGACTTACATCAAATTTATTTTTTTTTTCGGTCTCACCATAAAATTATGTACGCTACGGACCTTTACGAAAAATTCGAATTCCAAAAATCGAAACACGAAAAATTCGAAGTCTGAAAATTGAAAAGCGAAAAATTCGAATTCCAATAATTGAAACACGAAAAATTCGAATTCAAAAAATTGTTTACTGTGCATTCCAGAAATTGAAACACGAATAATTCGAATTCCAAAAATTGAAACACGAAAAATTCGAATTTCCAAAAATTGAAACAAGAAAAATTCGAATTCCAAAAATTGAAACACGAAAAATTCAAATTCCGAAAATTGAAAAGCGAAAAATTCGAATTCCAAAAATTGAAAAGCGAAAAAATTTACGTCCCCTCCAAACCAACAAGAACAAGCTGTAACACCGTAAGGCATGGCTTGGAGTAATGAATAGAGAACTCACGTTCAGGATTTATTGGGCAAAGATCTTGTTATGACTCTCAGCGGCCCGGAAGTATTTGTTGTGAATGAATTGGAATAATTCACGAAATACAAAGTAAAGTAAGAGCTGAAAAAGAAATGAATTAATAAACAGCATAATACGGATGGACAGATTGACATTGATGTTTTTTTTGGACAGCCCACCCTCAACCCCCTCTTGTAATTCCTAAAAAGTTCAAAGCCTTTTTTATAGAGTTCGATAAAAATTATATAAAAAACTCGAACGCACCATTAAAGTTTATTCATGTCCATGTTACTAAAAAGAAAAATCCCCTTACGTTAACAAAGCTACCAATCACCCCTCACCCAATCATCCAAACCCTTCACCCAATCACCCCTTACGCAATCACCCAATGACCAAAACCCTTACCTTGGCGTCAATGGGGCGCAACTCCTATATAGATTTTTTTTATGCTCTTCTCGCCTGCCCTACCCCTACCCCCTCACACCCTTTTAACACCCTCAGCTTTTGGCACTCTCTTAGTACCCATTAGCACCACAACAAAACCAAGATTGTACCGACCTTATTACTGACGAAATTAGACCCTCCTTTCTGTTGCCTTTTGAAATTCGAACAAAAACTGGAAGTGGTAGTTTTGGGCATCTTTCATTTGAGTTAACATACTGGAAACAAAGGAAATAAAATCGATTAATAAAAACTGGCTTGAAATGTGGTGAATTGCTGTTCGCATAATTCATAATTCTTCAGGGAAGCTATGTGAACTCAAACTTGAAACGAGCCATGTCAAGAAGCTTAGATTATTTAAACAAAACACTCCTTACCTTTTGCATGCTTATGTTCGCCATGACTGTGTATTCCATTAATTCGTGTTCCAAATGTGTGGCCTTTGTAAGGAACTTCGTAACTTGAGATTCCAAACATTGACGACCATCATATTTTTTCCACAGCTTCATGTACTGCAAAAGTTTCTTTTTGATTTGAAGCGAACTGTGTTCAAAATGTGATAGCATTAACCAGAAAGTATATTCCAATTCGGCTGAAGCAGAATCCTACAAAAACCAAAAAACCATTAGTAATTTTGAAACCAGTTAAAGATGAATTGTGGGATAAAGGGAGTGCACAGTATTCAATAATGTACAATTATTGTGACATTTTGAACTGATTGAAACTGCCACAAGATTCACAACAATAAGATCACAGAAAAAATAAATAATTGTGATGACTTACAGTTATCTTCCATAGCTTCTCCCTGGCATATTCTTCAAGCCGCTCGCAAAGAACTGGATTCCTAATTTTAAAGTCTTTGATTAACCGTCGAAATTTTTTGCTATCACTCAGTTTTAAATAATGGACGAATTTCATCTTTAACTCATCCGATTCGTCAGCATAATAGGTCATAAAACCTCGATACAAGTTGGTCAGCTTTCGTTTTTTATACTGAAAATGACAAGACAAAGAATATTAATTTCAGATTCATTCAAAGAATTACTGGATGATTCGGTATCATTAGTCATGAAAGTACCTTACCTCAACAGTTGGATCATATGGCAGGTCATCACTTATGGTTGGCATTGTTGATTCTGTTGTGAGGTAATCTTGCGGATTTTCCATAAATTTCGGCTCGTAATTGTCTCAATCGCTTGTGGGATAAGTTTATTCCGTTGTTTCCTGTGCTACTGCTTCTCCTGTTGCTGCCGATATCACCTATGCCACAATGTCTTCTACTTCCTTTGAGATTTCTGCTTGTTCAATTGCTGCTGCTACTACCTCTTCCACTATGTCTGCTCCTTCCTTTGCTCGTTCCTCAGCTCCTTGCTGTACTCCTTCCGTTGACATTTTCGTTGCCTCTGTTGATTCTTCCTTTGGTTCTTCTTTCAACATTTTTGTTGCTGTTGAGACTTTTTCGGGCATTTCTATTGTTTCTGTTGATTCAGTTGCTGCTTGTTCCTGTTGTTCTGATGTTCCTTTAATGTTTTGTTGAAATTTCAATTTAAAATTTTCGTTTTGGCACGAAATTTTTGAATGAAGAAAATTTTTTCATATGTTGCTGATATTTTAATTTTTCATGAATTTTCATGAATAATAAATTTTATTAAATAGGTATTGCAATGAAAATTTAAATGCGAAGGATATTAATATAGCATTAATGTTAAAAGACATTTAAAAGCAAATTTTCATCATGAAATATGCAAAAATTTCAACTTCCAGAAAACTAGAACTCACGGATAATTTACTAAAAGCATTAGCATTACATTCATTTATTTGAATCAATTTAGAGTTTGAGTCACTTCTAGAAAATCTAATTTTTTCTTAATTTTCATTACATTTTCTATAGCAATAGAAGCATCAGATTTTATTACAATTCATAAACAGCATATAAAATTTGTTTTGCAAAATATTTTGCTCAATTGAACAATTTCTCCATTTATTTTATGATAGTTCTTTTTCTTTGTGCATTATTAATTCATTTGGAAGTTGATGAACTTCTGAAAAGGACAAAAAGGAAGAAAACAAGAATGAGCTTCTTGATAATGCGGAAAATTTATCAAATATCCCAAAGAATGTTTCAAGTCTTTAATGAAAAGAAGATAGTCCTTAATTCAATGTTCATTCAATATTTTCACCAACTTTAAGCTTCTCAAGTATTTGTTCTTCATAACTTTTTATCGGTGACTTGTAAAAACAGCCTCTCAAAATGGATAGTTTAATAAAAAAAATCCTTTTGGGTTCATTCACACATGTTATCTAATATTTTTTAAGGTTAGATATGGCAAATTGTTCTTTTAACTTTCATTTCTTAACAGGAGAACTCGAAATCGATGAAATTTTGTATGTAGTCGAGTCGACTCCGCCATACAAAATCTATGAAAATCTCGAGTCAACTTCAAGCTCTGCTTAAAAGTATTAAAGTCTTTGACACAGACTGTTTCACCTGTGTTGGGTAAATAGATGAATCAATTGCTTTTAGGGAAACAAAGAGAACTTGAAACTGTTTCCATTTTTATAGACTGAACCAACCACGCTAGGCTCTTAAAATAAATATCCAAAAATCTTATTTTTCCTTAGGCATCATTTGTTAAGGAACTCCAAACTCTTTTGAAATTATTTTAATAATAGAAGATATTGTTATTGACTGGTTGTTCATTGAAATAAATTACATCTTCAATTTTCCATTTTCCTTAATCCAATAATAAATGACCTCAATAATAAAGGTAACATGAACAACATATACAATACACTAAGGTACAGTTACATAGAAATTAACAGATGCTTTCCATCAGTTTCAATCTACCTTTTTGATTCATCACACAAAAAAAAACTTTATAGAAGAAGCTACGAGATGTGTCTATTAAGAATTGATTTTTATCTTTGAGTTTCATATAATTGAGTATTTCTATACGAATGTTATTTATTATTGAAGACTAGAAATGTGTAAAAATGTTTCTTTACTTTGCAGGACAAAGCACGTAAGCTTTGCACGTTCCCTTACACTCGCATCATTTGATGATGCAATCGGAGTGAAACAGAATAGAATATTAAATGCACGCAGTCAGGAACGATTAATTGGTGGGAAGAAGCCAACAATTACAATTTCACATCAGCAACCACAAATGCCAGCAATGCATATACAAGCCATTCCAATGTTGCAGAAGCCTCAGTTACAGCAGACTCTATCACAGCCTCAACTTGGCCAACTGACTAATCAACAAATACCCGAGACAAATACTATTGAGAAGCATAAAAGAAATGTGATGAAAACTCAAGCGACTCAAACAGAAGTTTATGTTGGCAGAAAATTACCTGCATCACAGACATTATCTTTGAGTCCACGTACAGTTCATAGGGTAAGAAAATTTAAATAACAATAAATATAAAGAAATCATAAATGTACATATGGAACTTCATTGTTCATTCAGATAAAAACAAGCTTTATTTTTATTTGTTATCATAAAGGTAAGAATGGTTTCACAAGGAGCACAGACAAATGGAATGAATGGGAAAAAACTAAGTAAAAGCTTTTCTGAGATGGGAACAGCAGATGCAGGATGTCAATATGAGGAAGAAGGGTAAGAAAAAGAAAATATTGATTTTTCATTGAACTATTGAGGATAAACTATTGAAAAGTTCTTCCTATCTTCCTTGTCACAGCAGTCAAAGTGAGCATGAGTTTTTGTGTCGTACTCAGTCCGAAGATTCACCAAAATCTCCGATAGACATGTCTTCGTATTTGAAGCCATCGAGCGGATATATGATGACAACAGCTGAAATTCATGCTGCTACGCAAGCATTATCACGTCAAAGTCAATTAGAGACATTAAAGAACAATAAACATGAAAACTTTCATTATCATCATACTTATGATAATAGTAATAAGTCAATGGAAACTAGTAATTTACCAGAAAATTTTTTAATTACTGCACGAAGAGGCAGCAATACGCTTTCTAATGAGCCAATTTTCATTGGACGTAATGAATTAGAACAAATGCGAATGGGACGTCCTATTAATCCCTACGAATATGAATCACATAGTTTACCAAGACGCACATGCATTCATCATAAGCCCGAAGAATATAGCACACATAGTTTACCAAGACGAGAACATCACCATCATTATTTGCATGATCATTCGGTAGATATGAAAGTGCCCAATAGTGTTCACATGGACCAGATAGTGAATGAAACTGCATTACAAAAGCATATGTCGGCATATCAAGATGCACAGCCTTCATATGTTAATATGAATTCGGAAACATATTTATTATCACGTCGAAGTTCCATGCAACAGCAAGTTCCTTCAGTATCAATAAATTTAAGCCAATTGCAACAGCAACATATATTACCACAAAAACATTGTAACCAAGCATTACAGCAAGTCCCACCATCTGATGAAATGTGTTCAACCTGTTCCTCAGAAACTCAGTCTGAAACCGAAACTGAAAATGATGATGATGACGACGACGAGGATGTAGATGATGAGAGTGAAGTAGAGGCTTGCGAGAACGACGAACCGACGGAAGAGGAAGAAAAGGAAATCTTTATTGATTTTAAACCACATTTTTCACCTACTTCTAATACGAGTACTTTGATAGCTAAGAAGAAGAAAAAGTTAGTGAAAGCAATGTCACAAGGTGAAATATTGACAGAAAATAATGGAAGAAGTAAACAAAAGCCTATATCAATGAGTGAAGAAGATTTAAAACTTCCTAATGTTTATACTGAAAATCTACAATACACCGACACACCTATACGCGATGAAGACATTTGTAGAGCAAATAGCATCTTTAGTGCTGCTGCGGCTAATGCTAATGCATCTTCAGCATTAATTAGATATGATAAAGATACATTTAGAAAACGTTCCATAAGTCTAGAAGATCCACTGACTGATGATATGGACACAATAAAGAAAAACAATAAGAATCTTAAGGCAAATTATTCGCCAAATGGATCACCTGGCGATGGAAGATCTTTTGCATCAAGTGATGATGTTACAAGAGAACATTCCGATGGAAATTGGAACGAATCACAAGTCACCATCTTACCTTGCCCACCGAGGTATGTTCGCTGTGCTAAATTTATACATTTAATTTTAAGAAACCTTAATTTCTTTATTTTTCACACAGCCCACCTGATATTAGCTCCAATTCGCATTCAAAACGAAAATACTTGCAGCATCAACAAAGAAGCTCTCTCGACATTGAAGCACTTGATGATATTGCCGATCAGGTAATTTCTTAATTTCATGATATTTTCAATTCTCTTTATTCTATAAATGAATCATTTTAAATTTATAAAGCCACTGCCACCACTTCCACCAATCGCACAACCTATACAAAAGACTCTTAATGCAAATATTCATCAATGTTCTACCACGAGCACATTAACCGCACAAACCACATCCGTGTCATCCATAAAACCTTCTATTCCTGGAACAATAGCAACCCCGACAGTAATAGTAAAACCAACTCCATCGATTGCTGTTACACATACACTGAGTATTGAACAAGAGGATAACAATTTACTTATTTTACCGCCGCATGCGAGAACTTCGTCACCGAGTAAAAAGAGGGAAATGAAAAAATATATACAACAGAAAAATAAGCACTCAGCATTTGACAAATTTCATAGGTGAGTAGAAGATGTGTATGCTGAAAATTCTCAACACATTTTTAATATCAATCATTCTGAAACAGATCCAATGAATCATTGGAATCAAATGTTAAGACATCAAGTGAATCAATCTTAAATCGGAATGATATTTCTGAGGGAAGTACCACGGAAGATTACATGACTTGTACTGACAATTCTAAGCGAACTCACGTGCAGAGCATGAGATTTGCGAAAGGCGTTACTTTTCCTGCCTCACAAATGCCAGGTAAAACACTAATTAATCATGTTATTTGCAATTATTGACTTAATATCATTTTACACTTTTTAACTAAATTAGGAACTGTCTCTAACTCGCAAACAGTTACTATTGACGGATCATCATTTGAAAGTGCATCATCATTTCATAGCTTGGCACGAATCGATGCAATTTGCGAAGATACAGCGGTTGTTGATGAGAAAGTAAGATCATCCCCTGTGGCACATTCTGACAGTAGCACATCATCCGGAAGTTATCGAATGCCACCTTTGAAAATTTCATCGCCCTCACGTTCTACATTAACAAAACCACCACATGTAACCATTAAGAAAAATAAGAAAGAATCTGTATCAGATGACGAACGTAGTGAAAAATTCCTGTCTTCTTCTCATGACGAGAAAGATCATAAAACAATTCGATTGAGGAAACCTAAGGAATGGAATGAAGAAGAACGACGTAGAAAAAAGAATAACTTCAAATTGGAGATTGAAAAAGACTCGTCATCGAAGATGACAATGCCTTCGAATTTAGCAAAACCTTGCGGAGTTTTGAAAAAGATATCACCTGAAGACAAAACTGCACTCAATATTTTGGATGGTGCTAGCCCAAGCAAGCAAAAACCGAGGTTTAGAGGCAAGACACGAAAGACACCGCGAAATCGAACCCCAGTAGCAAGCGAAGATAACATGTCACGTCGTTCAAGCAAAACTTTATTAAATAAAAGTCCTGAAAAACCTACATTAATTGCACCACTTCCACAGCCAATACAACAACAGCAAGTTTCACCAGATAAATCGAAATTAAGTCCTTCAAAATTTATTAAGCCATGTCATGTTGCATCACCGCCCAAACATCCAACAAAAAAATCAACAGCCATTCAGAGACTGAAAGCAATTTCTACAGAATCACTTCGCTCAGTTTCACCAGGATCGGATTCAGTTTTCTATAATAGTGAAGCTGATATTCTTGATCATCAAATACATTGTCATCATTGTGGAAAAGAAGTAGAAGTTGTAACGGCTGTTGCAGGCGGCTCAGAAGAGTCTGTTGTCATTGTCGATGATGGTCCTGACATTGTTCAACCTCCAGAAGGATTTGCTGACTCTCCAAATGGCATTAGCAAAGTCCCACCAGCATTAAAGTATTATAAGAGATTTCGTTCTGAAGATAGACGGCACCACAAGAAAGGAAGAAATGGTCGAGCAAAGGTAATTACATTTTGTTTTTCAAATGTGAAATTTAATACTTTAAAGCATGATTTAATTCCTACTAGAGCGAAGAAAGAAACTCTGAAGACATTACAAATGAAAAACTTCGTGGATCAGGATCAAGTCCCTGTGTTGGGCCAATGGGTCCATATAGTCACGATCATCACGAGCTTGAACAAGGCGTTTATCATGGATCTTATTCACAAGGCTCTTGGATATTCATTTCCGATAAAGATTTTTGGCGTAAAAATGAAATTCTTGCGGACGTTAAATATTCTGATAATGGTGAAAGACGTGCCTCAACTGAATCGGAAAAAGAATTTCGTAAAAAGTATCAAGCTATTACTCATCGTTTGGTTCACAGAAAATCTTGCGTTGAAATGTATCGAAGGCAAAGTAGCAACTCATTTGGTAAGCATTTTTACTTTATATGATGTAAGCATAAAAGCTAATTACGTTTGCTTAACAGATGCTGATAAGTCTGTAATTGTTCAACGAGTTTCTGGTGAATTTGGATTCAGGATTCACGGATCAAAACCTGTTGTCGTGTCAGCAATTGAAGAAGATACTCCAGCTCAAAAGTCTGGATTACAAGTTGGAGATATTGTTTTGTCGGTAAATGGAATATCTGTTGTTGATAAAAGCCACTCTGAAGTTGTTAAAATAGCTCATGCGGGTAGCGATACGTTGGAATTGGAAGTCGCAAGGACAATGAATTCAATAGCTCACGTTACTGATACATCCAACATGAAAATACTTTTTACAGGAGTTTTGTGGCGTAGAAGTCAGTTAAGTTCGGCAGAATCTAGCAAATGGGTACGACGTTGGTTTTGTCTTCGGGCTGATCAGTGCTTATATCAATATAAACATGAAGCAGACATTCAACCTGTTGGCATCATACTCCTTACTAATCTTTCTATATCAGCATCGCCATCTGAGAAAACAAACCGTCCATTCACATTTTCAATTGAATCATCAGATTCAAAACTCATTCTTATGTTAGCTGCTGACTCTCAAGAAAGTGCTAACAGTTGGATAGCAATATTAAATCACGCTGCTGAACAGAGTGATCCTTGGCTTGACATGAGCACTCGAAACCTTAAAATATCACCATCATCAATTGCTCGTCCTGATTGTGTTGGATATTTGACGAAATTAGGCATTCGTTGGCGTTCATGGACCAAGCGTTATTGCGTTTTAAAAGATGCTTGCTTATACTTTTATGTAGATCCCAACAGTAAAAATGCCATTGGTAATGCCTCAGCCTTTATAATTCATACTTTATATTTTAATTAATCTATTTAATCAAAAAAAAATTAAGGAATGGCATGTCTCCAAGGATATCGTGTTCAACCTTTCGCTACAGGTGGCAAAAAGTATGCTTTTGAACTAGTCCCATCAGAACCTAAGTATAGAAGCTTTTACTTCCATACAGACACTGAAATGGACAAGAAACGGTACTTATATTGAATTTTACATCTCAATAAATTTTATAATGATAATATTCATTATTTTCTCAAATAACAGGTGGGTTGCAGCACTGGAATATTCAATAGATCGTTGGATGAAAGCGAATTAAATTCTTTTGCGCTGAATTTGAAGCACCATTAATGTCTTATATGACGATATATTAATTTACAATAAGAAATTTCGACAAAATCGTGACGAAAAAAACCTACATACGCACACAATTTCGAAGTAAAATCGAATAAAAAAGCATCACTATCTCTGATTTCAAAAGAAGAATGCTTTCTAGATAAAAAAAAAGAAAAGAATCTGTTCTCTCGATTTAGTATGCCTTTCAAGCTTTCAATACTCTATATTTACCTATCTATTTAATTCTCACTTTGACATATATCTTTACTCACGAATTTCTTTAAATCAGTTTCACGTTTTTAAACCTTTGAAATGAAATTTTAATCGAAGTAAAACTTAGTTACGACACGTGAGTACTCTTAAGAAAATCACATTAAAAGTTCTTATGGAAAATAGTTTAGGAGAAACGACCATTAGATGAGTAATAAATATTAATGAATATTATTATATTAATGAAATAATTTATAAAATCATATTTAATGTTAAATAAACAAAAAAAAATAAAAATTTGAAATGAATGGAAAATTATATAAACAATAATATACAACAACTTATCGAAGACAGCATAAAATGTAAAACTCACAACTCTTCATTATAAATTAACGAGGCAATGAATGAAAGTTCTTCATATACATAGGTAGTAGAAATGAAAAAGAGGGTAATTAAATTTCAAAGACATCTTCTCATCGTAATGAAATTATCTTAATGAAAAAATAATAATTATTAAAATGGGTGTTTAGAGCTTTAAAAAATTAATATGTAAGGTGTAACACTGCGGTCGTTTGATAAATTATTTTATGAAGAATAGAATTAAATTTAAAGATATAAAGAATGGATTCATTAACCAATTATCTTTATGCGAAATACGATAGAACTAATTGTCATTATGGGTCATTATGTTGTCAAATATACATCTACGTTATAACGAAATTGTACAATAGAATTGGTGATCTATGATATTGTTTCTACCCCAAATGATATATTTAATTTAATTTCCTAGCATTTTTGCAAAAGCCGCATTATTCTTTAATTTCAAAGACACAACCTAGACAATTTATTTCCAATGCTTCATTGGTCATCTGTAACAAAGTGCTGTTACATATTTATTTAACTGAATGTCGTTAAATAAATTATTTGAATTATAACGGAATTTGGAGATTTAAACAATTTTGTCCCATTAGCAAGCTCCTCTCAATTTGATTTTGATAAGTTGGCTCAACATTTTGAGATGTGGAGAAAGGACAAATTATTTAAAATCCACAAATAAATTTAAATAGAGCAGGAAATAAAGATTGAAATAATAGTTTAATAGAACTTACTTCGTTATCATTTAAATTTATTTAATTACGGGTTTAAAAACTCCGCACTGCTTCACAAAAATCTGTCCTTTTTCCACATCTCAAAATGTTGTGCCAACTTATCATAATCAAATTGAGAGGGGCTTGCAACTGAGACAAAATTGTTTAAATCTCTAAATTCCGTTATAATTCAAATAATTTCATTTTACGACTTTCCGTAACAGCAATTTGTCACAGTCATCAAGGTCATACATCCTTCTTTGCTTGGTTTTCAACCGTATAGACTTGATAATTTTATTATTAAACGTACCTCAATCTAAAAATATCTAAAATGCAGAAAGTACTGCTAAGATGCAGATGGTACTGCTAAAGTGCAGATGAAATTTATTTTCCCTAATATGCAGATGAAATGCTGTTGCTTTAAAAAAGGTATAATGCAGATGATTTTTATCGTATAAAATGCAGATAAGATGCTGCTCAAATGTAGATCGTATAGTTTTATTAAACTACATCATATTCGATGATTTTTTTTTTCTTGATGCGTGTTAATGACTAATCCATTATGATCATATGATTCTTTTCTTTTCTTATGATAGACTTAAATTTAAGGGTCATTATTTTGTCTGACGACATATTTATGTATATATTGGGTCGAGTATCCTTTGTATGAGCTCATTTATGTATCTTGCAAAAATGTTACATGTTGACTAATTACATCAAAATTTCGTGTAGCAAAGTAATTTAAAGTGATAAAGTTTGCAATGTATTCAAAAATTTATTTTTGTTTTCCTATAACTTTTTTAATAACAAAACTAGTGTATCGGGTAGAAACCCAATGCGGATATATTCGCACCGTACCATCAAAAGTCTTGTGGAAAGACCAAGCTTAGCTCAGTATTAATTTGAAAGGATAAATCCTGACGAACTAGCTGAGCTGCGCTCACCATATGTTTGAAGGTTTAAAGCTTAACGAACATTCTTTAAAAGTTTTTTAAAAATTTTTTTCATCCAAAGTTTAATTTTATAAAAATCACAGTAAACTTTTGTTTTGAAAAATTCGTAAAAAAGGAAAGTTTTTTGCTTTTTCTCAAGCAACGGCTGTTCTTACCTTGCTCAAAAACAACTCTCAGCTCTTTTATAGAGCAGCACGGATCAAATGTATAAAACTAGAAGTCTCCACGAGGTAACGTTATTGAGATTTCTTGCTGATTAACTTGCGAAAAACTGATTTTTCAATCTGAACAAAACCAATAGATTCACACGTGAAAATGGTGTGAATATAAAAAAAACATTTGTAGATATATCAATGAAAAATGACAAAGTTATTGTGACGCTTTAAATCTTAAATATCTCCTAAACCACAATAGTGACAAATTCCAAAGTTATTTTTTCTTGTAGGAAACAAAAATTTCTATCTTTTGACATACAACTTACTTCCTAAAGTTAAGCAGTTATGTCGCAAAATCACTTTAATTAAGCGTCACTAATAATTTTTTGGAATTTTGCTATAACTTTGTCAGCTTTCATTGATATATCTTCAAATGTATTTTTTTGAATCAGAAATTTTATTCTCTTTTGTTTGGTTTCAAAAAAAGTAATAAATTGTCCCCGAAACATACTTAAATGAACAAAATTAAGTTAAAAAAATTTCAACCGTTTTAAATTTTTTGAATTTTTTCTGTCGTGAGATGTTTGTTTACAAACAAAAATTGAAATGAAATTTAAAAAATCATGAAAATATCACTCAATAATGATGTTAAAGCTCTTAAAATAGGCAGAATAGCTAATGTATCATCTACTTTTCGTAATCATACCATAATATTTGGGAATGATGATTGAATAATTAAGATATTTGAGAATTTAATTTTTGATGTTTTGTAAGATAGTGTTAGTAAATTTCAAATTTAATTTTTCCGTTGAGCAATAATCCTAAAAAAATCGTCGAGGTTATATAACAAAATTCACAAAAATTATTCGTGAGTGACGCTTAATTAAAGTGATTTTCAGACATAACTCCTTAACTTTAGGAAGTAAATTCTATGTCAAAAGAAAGCAATTTTTGTTTTCTACAAGATAAAATAATTTTTATCTCCATTATAACAGCATTTTATCTTTATTTTAATAAAATTATACGATCTACATTTGAGCAGCATCTTATATGCACTTTATAATATAAAAATCATCTGCATTATACTTTTTTTAAAGCAACAGCATTTCATCTGCATATTAGGGAAAATAAATTTCATCTGCATATTAGGGAAAATAAATTTCATCTGCACTTTAGCAGTACCATCTGCATCTTAGCAGTACTATCTGCATATTAGGGTAGCTGCATTTTAGGGATTTTAAAATTGAGGTATTAAACGTATTTAGTTGAGCATTTTAATGACGGGCATGCAAAAATGCTACATTTTTATAATTTAATCATTTTCCTTATTACCAATTAATTTACGTTTTACAAAAAAAACTTAAACAAACAAAAGAATAAAAGACATGACTTAAAAAAATGACAAAATAAAAAAAAGTGCTTTCAAATGAAATTAATTGAAAGGGATGATGCAGTTGTTCATATTTTCATTTACTCATTCAATTGAAACATATCAGTTTTAGAAAAGTTTTGAGGCATATTTAATTGCAGAATCACTTTCAATTACTTTTATTAACTTAAAATAAAGAAAAAAAAAAACGTTTAAAACAAGAAAAAGATAAATAAAAACTGTTGAATATAAGCAGAAAATCAAAGAAAATTTACTTATGTTGAAGAATCAAAATCTTATTAAAAAGTAAAAAAATTAACGTTAGAATTTTTGGAAAATTTATTTTTTACATTCTTTTATTTTAATTCATTGCAAAATGCTTTTTATAAATGATCCTATAAAATTATTGTGTATCACATGTTCCATGGGTCGATTTCTCTAAATCTGATTATATTAATCTTGAGGATTGACTTTGATTCTAAAGGTACAGGTGAATAATCGAATTTTGAGATAATCTTACCGACCCGATTGACAAAGAGATGAAATTTTCCCAATCCTATGATTATTTTAAATCCATTTGGGAAGTCAATCCGAGGATTTAGATTAAATCGACCCAACATTTTTCATAAAGTTTTTAGCAAAGATTAAGATTTTTCTGATTAAATAAAAATATCCTGCCCTTATCCTGAAGAAAAAAGTAAAAGATCAATTTCCGGAAGCTTGTAATGATTTCACCCTCATTTCTTTTGCAAAAAAAATTTGATGCTTCTATTTTAGGTCACGTTGTTATTTTTTTCTAAGAACTGTTTTCTATGTTACGTTACCGCAGAAAATGACTTAGCCATTCGCTTTTTACGTTCGCATTTTAGGGGGGGGGGGGTTGAAAAATTGTAACAAAATGTAACTTAGGGGGGGGGGGGTGTCAAGAAGTATGTAACGTTCTAAAAACGTAATTCTAAATTCACACCAAAAACATTTTTTTAAATTTTCCACCTTTTTA
This sequence comes from Chironomus riparius, assembly GCA_917627325.4. NCBI lineage: Eukaryota > Metazoa > Arthropoda > Insecta > Diptera > Chironomidae > Chironomus > Chironomus riparius. The sequence goes on from OU895878.1 coordinate 27,055,939, forward strand.
TCAAAATAAAATAAATTATGAACATTGAGGGGGGGGGGGGTTGTGAGTTGTAACAATATGTTACAAGGGGGGGGAGTTCAGCCCCTTACTTACTTGTTTAAAGTTTAACAAAATTCTGTAATTTACAATAGTAGAGAATATAATAAGTGAACGACCCTTAAGACAAAGTGGATTCCTTGATGTCCAAATCAATATTTTAAACCGAGGATCCCGCAGATTATGATCTTTTAAAAACGAAGATTGGATATTATTAAAGATTCTATAATCTGGGGGAAGCTTGTTGGTGACTGAAAATTTAAGATATTTTTTGAAAGCAAAATTGGTTAATTACTTTAAAATGATTCCAACGTGACCCACTTGCATTCCTTATTTAAGAAGCAATGATTATTAAACTTTTATACAAGGCAGAGGACCATACAAATTTTTTTCTGAAAAAAAAACATAGATAAGATTTTATGATAACTTACTAGAACTCCTAGAAAAAGAAATTAATAATCAGGAAACATGAAGACAAAAGTTTAATTAAAAATTCACACAACTCTATAATAAATGTTAGAAAGAAGAAATATCTAAGCTTTACATTCTCAGATGGTTTACGTTTCAAAAACTTTTCAATCAGAAAATAGTCATTTCTGGTTCCGTTTTAACTTATTTGAAACATTTTGTGACTTCTTTTTGCAGTAGATACGTGAGATGACTGAATGTTTGGTACGAAATCCTGAAGATATTTTCATTGATAAATCACTAATCATTAATGATATTCATGTCGAATATATGTTTCCAATGAAATGGTAAACGAACGTCTAGATCAGAAATATGTAATTTAATGTGAACTAACTTTTAAATGATAAACATTCATTAATTCCTTTTTTTTTATCTCTTCTTAAATTACTTTAGTTCTTAATGGTAATCAAAAAAAAAAGGCAAAAACGAATAAAAGATCTTGATTTAGTTTGATTCAATCAACTTGTTTACACTGTAAATAACTTAATTTCAGCATAGGTAATAATGAGGAAGACAAATTTTGTAGGTTTTCCTTAATTGCATGGAATTTTCACATTTTCCGCTTTATTTGTATATGAAATGATGTTAATTTCATAATTTTGCAATAGTAACAGTAGTAAGGATACAGAATATTTTTTTTTGCTAAAGCTTACTTCAGCTTCTTCTTTGGGCGCAAGTTATTCGTGTGTCCGCACTTTGTCTTACGACAATTTGTTGCGCGAGGATGTAAACGAGCATAGCACTTACGGCAAATCATTTTATCGCAATTGTATTTCTGAGCCAAGATACGTAGAGATGGTTCAATAATACCACCACGAAGACGAAGAACCAAATGCAATGTTGATTCCTTTTGGATATTGTAGTCACTCAATGTACGTCCATCTTCCAATTGTTTACCAGCGAAGATTAAACGTTGTTGATCTGGTGGAATTCCTTCTTTGTCTTGGATCTTTGCCTTGACATTTTCGATAGTGTCAGAAGGCTCAACTTCCAAAGTGATGGTTTTACCAGTTAATGTTTTGACGAAGATTTGCATCTTGATGTACCTTAAAAAAATGAGTAAAAAAATTATTTGTAGGTTAAAACATTTGGACAATAATTTAATTAACAAAAACTAGTCTAAATCGGCTCATTACTATTATATTTTACTTTGTCTTTATAAAAATCTATCTTAACTATTAATTAAACAAACAAAACTATGTGAATAATAGAGAAATCTAGTGTAAATTAATTAAAATTGAAACTTACAATATTCTTGGTACAATGCAAAAATCAAAAAGAAATATGATATGTAAAAATCATCCAAGCAGAAGAAAGTATTAATGTTATGAAATAATCAGCTATAAGTGAGTGTGCCGTGGAACAAAGGCTGACTTTTAAGATCAGAGTGATTTTTTGAAAAATAATTAAATTGAACAATTTATATTTAGTAAGAATCAATTAAAGGAATGCCTGAACAAAGCAATGATGAAAATGCAGCAGTCCAAAATGCTCCGGTAAGTACAGAACATGTAATAAGCTATAAAAACTACATTCATGTGATAAAAAAATTAACAAGTAGAATTTTCTATAGCCTTAAAAGAAAGAAAAGAAAAAATCTCTAATTATAATTACTCTCGAATTATGCTTTACGTACATTATTTTTAGAATGATCAACAACCACAGCAGCAACAGCAACCGCCACAAAGTAGATTCGAATCGTTTTTTGCATTGACTAAGACATTCATTGTTCGAGCATTAATTATTTATTTAATAACTTCATTCTTCCGACGGCCACAACCAGCACCTCCTGCAGAAAATGGAGATGTGTCAACAAGTCGACAGATTCCCGCATTTAATTTATTTGAAAATGGCACACTCTTTGATATGCATGTCTATATCTCTGAAGATTATGATTTTAATAAATATCAGGATCCTTCAGCACTAATCTGGTTTAGTACATTTACGTACGGTGATTGGAGCAGTGGAATTAACAATGATGGAGCGTTTGAAAAAAATATTAAAGTTGAAGCATCTGAGAATCTGATGAACAATGGAAGTATATATTTACACACATATATTACAAAGTATGGAAAATCACCTAATCCAGACGCACAAGGTGATTATGCGGGCTTTGAGATTGCTTATAGTAGACGACAGCTTAATAAATATAGGAAAATTAAATACCAAAAGACACAGAATCTATTAACAGGACAGACTGAGAAAAGTGCTGAGGAGATAGAAATAGCGGAGACAATGGTTAATAAAATAGTGAATCACTGGCACAATAATTTAACGATAAATTTGGTTGTGGACCAAACAACGTGGGTAAAAGGATCTTTACCTGCTCCATTAGATGAATACGTCACTTTCTTACCAAGTGGACATTCATACATGCCAATCATATTTGTTAATGATTACTGGAATATGATGCGAGATTACTTCCCTATTAACAAAACTACTCCAACATTAGATTTAACTTTAACTTATCAACCTTTATCACTCTTCAAATTCCAATTGTATGCAGCACAAGGCATGCGTAATAAATGGGCAAATTCAATATTTGGTGAGCTCGGAAATGAGGAACAAACAGATGACGAACAAGATTCTCTGAAAGAAACTCTTTTGGAAACAAATGCATATCTGTTGGGTTTGACATTTATGATCTCTATTCTGCATACAATATTTGAGCTTCTTGCATTTAAGAATGACATTCAGTTCTGGCGTGAACGAAAGAGTTTAGAAGGCTTAAGTGTACGATCTGTATTCTTCACTGTATTCCAATCGTTGATTGTACTTTTATATGTGCTAGATAATGAAACTAACTTTATGATAAAGATGTCATGCTTCATTGGACTTGGTATTGAAGTCTGGAAAATTCAAAAAGTTGTTGATTTCAAGCTTGATTTTGAAAACAAATTATTTGGTATAATTCCTAAAGTAAAGTTCGCAGATAAAGGATCTTATATTGAATCCAGTACTAAGCAGTTTGACAATCTTGCATTTAAATATCTAGGATGGTTATGCTTCCCATTATTAATGGGATATTGTGGATATTCCCTCTTGTATCATGAACATCGTGGATGGTATTCATTCGTTCTCAACATGCTGTATGGATTTTTGTTAACATTTGGTGAGTAACAGACCTTAAATCGTTATTTAATTTGTCTGTTTGTGACTGATTCCATGATAAGTGAGATAATGCGCAATCGTAGATCACGTCTGTGCTGGTTTTAATATGGTACTTTATCTTATCTCTAGTCCATTTTTTTTCTTTACAAAAAATACTTTTAAATGTAAACTTTGGGAGGCTGGAAGCTAGTTATTTGGACAAGATAGTCTCTTATGCTTATTTTATGTCTCATTCTAGGATTTATTATGATGACTCCACAACTGTTCATCAACTATAAAATGCAGAGTGTAGCACATATGCCTTGGAGAATGATGACATATAAATTCCTTAATACTTTCATTGACGATATCTTTGCATTTGTCATAAAAATGCCAACATTATACAGATTAGGAGTCTTTCGTGATGACATAGTCTTCTTTATTTTCCTCTATCAGCGATGGATTTATAAAGTTGACAAGAAGCGTGTTAATGAATTTGGCTTCTCTGGTGAAATGTTGGATGGTGTTGATAAAGAAAAAATACTTGCAGCTCCCGAAAACGTTCCTGAAAAGTCTGATTCTGACAAAAAAGACGATTAAATTATTTGTAGTGTTATTACTATACCAAATTTTAATTGAAATAAATCTAGTAATACATATTAATGTATCAATAATGAAACAAACAAAAATATATTTTTATTAATCTTCAAGTAGATAGAATTGCATAGACATAAATAATAGCAATAATAATAATAGTCCTCATTTGTTATTTAAATTAATTCTGCATTGGTTCATTATCATTTGACGCTGCAATGTTATTAAGGCTTTGTTGAGCTATTTGCTTAATATATTGACTTGAAAAACTGCTTTCAAGCCATTCACAGACTGAGTTTACAAGTTCATCAAAATCATTCATTGGAAGCTTATCAAATGTTACAAACATTTCGTTCAATACGGACTGAAAGACTTGAAACTTAATTTCGTCGCTTATCGTTTCCATTTGCTGATTTGAAGTTTGTTGATTTTGAAGCATGTGCTCATAATTCCTTTGTAGGATTCTCAGAGCCTTTACTTCTTTCAGCATAGCTGCACGTTCTTCTTCTTGCTTAATTTTTTGTTGTTTCAGATAAGAAACGTAATCTATTGATTTTTGAAGCACTAGAAAGATTTTGAGATTAATTATTTAACATTAAATAAAGCAATTACATATTGAGAACAAAATGGAAAAGTAAGGCAAAAAGTCATGTAATATACCTATTTTGTAGACACCGATAAGTATTTTTAATGTTTTAAAGCCCGTAATGGGCTCTTTTTAGTGCAAAACCCAGCACTATGGATTTTGCAACATTAAAGGTTCTTCAATTCAAAAAAGTATAATTTCAACTTTTAAGACCCTAAAATTTCAGTCCATTTTATGATGCATTAAGCATAGGGGTCGTTCAAAAAAATAGTCGTTCACTTATGACTGCCATCAAAAAACCTGATTTTTAGACCCCCCTCCCCCCCTCTGTCACAAAAATTCTATAGAAAAACATTTCCATTGTTTGAACTGTCACAAAATCCTAGACCCCCCTCTTTTTTTTGTAAATTTTTTTTAAATTGTAACCAAATGTAACATAGGGGGGGGGGGGGGTCAAGAAGTATGTAACGTTCCAACTGTCGTCTGTCTTTTAAAAAAAAGTTCACGAAAAAAATTTGTTTACAAATTCACACCAAAAACTTGCCAAATTTTCCACCTTTTTAATGATTTATGAATGTCCAGATCAATTTTGATAGATAAGCAATACATAGTTTTTGTTATATAAAGTAACAAATCAATAGAAAACTGGTTTACAAGACTTTAAAATACAATCATAATTTGTGGAAATTTTCAAAATTAAATCAATCATAAGTTTAAAAGTAAATCTCTCTAAATCTGTCATTCATATGATGATTAATATGATCCCATCATTGTGATATTTACATTCAAACTTGATTGAATTTTCCGAAATTCGATCGGGCATAATAATTTTTATGACATTTTTGAATTTTCTTCAAAAAAAAAAAACAAATTTTTGCTTTATATCTCAATCCAATAATTCATGAAAATACTAATAGCATCAATCAAAACATGACCTATTTAGCTGGACAGTATTTTGATGTTTAAGAAAAAAAAATACAAAAGAAATTTAACCGTCTTTTTAGAATAAAAAATTATCAAAATAAAATAGATTATGAACGTTCAGGGGGGGGGGGGCCCTTATGTTATTCGTGTTATTTGCTTAAAAAGTCTCTATTCACAAACAGAAGCTTAAAAGAGGGATTCATTGTTGTGCCCAATATCCATTACTCTGCTTGGAATAGCTTAAAAGCTGCAAAAAAGCTTAATAGGAATCGAGAATTGTCGAAATAGGAAAAAAAGCGTGTAAAAAATAGTTTTGATTTTTCTATGAAATTATATACTTCGCAAGAGCAAAACTTTGGTATTTGTAGAAACAGATCACGTTTTAGCCAAGATTTGCTAGATTTTAAATAATGTTTAATACAATCTTGAAAGAATAAGATGGGTCATAATTCCTTTTCCGAATGTGTAATTATTTATCTGCAATTTAATGGATTACTTATTTCACTTGCCTAGCTTAGTAAACTATTAAAACTACCAACACTAATAGCCAAACATCTGGATAAAAATAAATTAATAAATTCCAGCATACCTGTTGCTTTACTCAATTTATAGCCAGATGAAGTGTCGTTTTGTGCACAAGTAGGAACTAATTCCTGAAGACTATCATAGCCTTTCTTAATGTTATCTCTTCGCTTTTGTTCAGCCTAAAATATCCATGCATACAGATTAAATATTTTATAATACTGGATTATCTCTACTGGATGTTTACCTGTGTATGGGCTTCTCGTCTTCTTTCTTTGTAGCTCAACGAGTTACTACTTTTGGTATTGTCATCAGAATCTGAAGAATCTCGTTCAATCTCACTGTTTTGTGCTGACGAAGATCTGGATGAAATTTGAGCATGGTGTGGAGAATTTGGCTCGTTTTTAATAAAAGAATCACTCATTATGCACGTGAACTCTGTAGATGAAGTAGGAACTTATTTTCTAAAAGATAACTGACTATACAAGTGCGTCATACATTAGATTTATGGTTTTGCTCAAACAGGATTAAAGATTTAACTCCTAAACATCAATCATATGGAAAGTTCAAAATTTTTACAATAATTGAAAACTTTATAGTCTAATTGTTCTTGACATTAGATAAAAATTGCTAATTCAAATTAATAAAGCAAAAATATTAAACTAATAATTATGGTACTTACTGGAAATTCCAAAATCTGCTATTTTTAAAAAGAAAAATTTCAAAACAATGTAGTTGTAAGCAAACTTATCGATAATGAAGCTATACGTAACAGCACGCTATGGTCCGAAACTGAATAAAATCGGAGAAAATTTTACGTATAAGAGTTTCTTAGGCATAGGTTTTTAAATTTATTTTAAGCAGTTACTGACGACTATCCTGTAATGTCTCCCACCCCACATGCCTCAAAAATTTCTTCAATTGCTGGGTTCTTTTAAGAATAAATTCTAATCACCCGCTCTATTTACCCTACTTAAATAAAATGTACTACATAGGCAAAGAATCTATAAGAAAAATAAATTAAGGTTCTACAAAAATTTGTCTCATATCCAAGAATTTGTTTCCGAACATTCTCATTCGACCCATAAATATTGATGCACGCAAAAGTTTCAACGTAAAACGTAAGAATTTTGAATTTCTTTAGATCGTTACACTTAACATTACTTCTATGGGTGGATATATAGCTGTGACAATTATACATTATGATCTACGGTCCAAATAAATTATAGATCTTCATATAGCTACAGAAAAATGTTAAATAATACGAGGATTATCAACTTAACATTGAGCATCAATGATCATTCAAAGGCTTATGTACAAAATCAAATATCACATGCAGTATAGATACAATATGAGAACATGTGTGCAAAGATTCCACAAGAGAATTTTCTCTATTTTTTTCTCAAATTTTTTTGTTTACGCCGGCTTTTTAAAAAGATTTTTCTTTTGGTTGAAATCTTTATGGGATCATTTAAGTAAGTGAGTACATATGTCTTCCAATGTTTTCTCATATCCACGATTATTTAAAATCTTGCTCACACAAAAAATCCTCATCAGTTCTTCTCTGCTCTTTGACGTTTCAACATCAAAGAGGAAAATAAAAAGTGTAACATTAAGAAGATACTTGTGAATGCAATTAAGTGATCATACATTGTATCAAGGAGGAATAAGAAAGTTAATTGAGTGGATTTAATAATTGCAAAAATGGAACTTTTTAAATTTTTTATACTAATTTCGGTGATATACTTTTCCAATGCATTAAGTGATCGTGATTTATTCAATATTAATGCACCTGGATCTACTATTCTCGAACGCGGTAACGATAATTCTAAACTAGTTAATTTGCAAAATCCAATCAATTTTTACACAGAAAAATATGATTCAATTTATGTAAGTTTGACAAACAAAATAATTGCAATTTTTTCTTAAATTTATCATTCATTCATTCATGGACGAGAACCACCCAAGACGTTATATAAATGAACAGTATTTTTAGACATCCATAATCGTGGTGCTTCATATTTTATTTTTCACGTATCATTATATCTATCTTCTTATAAAGAGAAGAAGAAAAATTTAAAAATAGACAATTTTAAATTAAATAAAAATCGTATGGATGGTGCTACTAGCATCAGTATTAAAAAAATGAAAAATTCTATTTTTTTTTAAAGAAAACAAGACACATGTGTTTGCCATGAATACTTATTACTCCTCTATATGGATATGATTTTCAAAGAAAAAAGAAACACTCAAAACTAATTAAGGAAAAATAAACATGTTCAAGTGCCATAGATCATTCGCTTTAAGAACATCATTAACATGATTTTCTCAGACATAAATCACACCCTTTCAGGTGTAACCCTTTGCTCTGTTTTTCACTGCACTTCATTAATAGTCTTGTTGCTAGTTCTCCATATCTTTTCATTTACTTCTTAAGCATGCTGTGAACTTTATTACGTGGAAAGCTACTTAAGCGCATTTAAACAGTGCACTGCAGTAAATGAATTTCATAATTTTGTGCAACCGTATTGTAATATGCCTTAAAATATATTCTAATAAGGAAATGACTGATAATCATTGACAAGTTTTGTGTAAATCTTTGAACACCTTTTGAACTTAATTTTTAAGCAAAATATTTTCTAAGCTCCAATCTTATTTTTTCTTAGTTCTTATTTATTTCCTTCAAAGTTCTTATTTTATGGGTTTTATAGTTTATTAAGTCTTTTCCTTAATTAACTGATCAATACTTTAAGTTCTAAAGCAATAAACGGCTAATAATGTCTAGTCGGATTTTGGGTGCTTTTTTCGCTGTTCTAGTCATGGCAACTCCATTTGTATGATTTGAGACGTGCAAAATGTGGCTAGGTACTTTGCATTGATGTACCCTGTGTCAATGCAATTGTGCAGAGTTGCAAATACGCAATCATCCGTTGAGGACAAAATCTGTCTGTAAAAAGACAGAAACCAATTGGCGCTAGCCCTCTTAAAATTGGAAATCAATAAAATTCAGAAATAAAACAAAACGTTTAAAAAAAAACTTTACAAATTAAAAGTATGTCAAAGTTATCAACAAAATCAGTACATTGCTGTAGAATCTGAACTACTTCAGGGTAACCATCTTAGATTTTAAAAGGATAATCTTCTACTTAATTCTTAATTTTTTAAAAACAAATCAAACTACTCGACTTGAAGAATATCGTCTATTTTCTTTGAACTATCTGTAACCTTACTGGGGAGTCTTCCCTTGAATTAAATCTCACAAAAGCCCCCATTCTATTTTCCTAAAAAGATGTAGGTTATTTCCTTTGTGTCTATGCTTAGCAAATTTGTATCCTTTCCTTCAAACCTAATCTCTGAGCTTGAAATAAATAAACATAATTCATTTGTATATCATAATAAGATTCGTAAAAAACTAAAGAAATAAAATACAAAAAACAGGCAGACAAAATGAAGCTATAGACCGTAATGACCTACAGAAAGCGCCAAAATTGAATTTTTAAATGTTCAAATAAATTTAAATCTAAGTCATGAGCACATAAATAATGTTAATCATGCCACTTTAGAATGTTTAAAAACACATGTTTTGAAAGGCTTCAAGTCTTCTCATACGCGCATCATACATCCAGTTTACATTAAAATTAGCAAGGCAAACATTTTTAATAGATATTGGGTGAAGAAAAAAAGAATTAGTTTAAGCATCTGTTTTTTTGAACAAAAAAACCATGTTTTTTAATACAGCATGTGAAGTCTCTTGACGAAAATGTTTTTTTTTTTTTAATCCAATAAGATTATATTCTTTAAAATATTTCTTAAATAGATTAACAGTAATGGAATCTTGACTTTTGTGAACGAATTTCCCGAGTTTTTGAATATACCATTTCCAATTGAATATCCTTCAATAAGTCCATTTTATTCAAATATCGACACAACATATGCCGATCAATCAAGTACAATCTCATATTATGAGAGCACAGACGCTTCAGTATTAGCAACTGCCTCACATCTTATTCGTAATTCCTTTTCGGATGCATCAAGCTTTTATGCAAAATCTATTTTTGTTGCGACGTGGTTTCGAGTGCCAAAATGGAAAAGCGAAGAATCGGAACAAGAGCGAAGCAATGAATTCAATACTTTTCAAGTAGCCATCATTTCAAGTGATGATCAATCATATGCTGAATTTCTTTATCCACAAAATGGAATTCAATGGGTTCAAGCTGATACTGGAGAATCTGGCCTTCCAGATATTCGCGCACGAGCTGGTTTTGTTGCGGCTGATGGGCGCTATACATTGTTAAAAGGTGCTGGAACTGATCGTATTCGTAACTTGAAAGAAACATCAAATTCTGGAGAAAATGGACGTTGGTTATACCGTGTTGGTAAACTTTTGGAAAGTGAAAGTGTCAAGGAACCAGATAATATCTTTAAAGATGAAGATATTATTAAACCGACATCATGCTCAGACGGTGGTAGGCTTCAATGCCATGTAGCAGCTATTTGTGAAGATCAACCAGAACGAAACTCATTTTGCTGCAAATGCAAGGATGATTATTATGGAAATGGATTTAATTGTATCAAAAGTACAGTTCCAATTCGTGTAATTGGTCAAATTACGGGACAAATTGGATCTAAGAGTATCTCAGCACCACTACAAGCATATGTTGTGATGCAAGATGGAAGAATTTACGCAGCAATCAGTTCATTAAATGGAGAATTGGGTTCAAAAGTTCAACTTATTGAAGTAATTGGTGGCGTTGTCGGTTGGTTGTTTGCAAAGCCTTTCAGCAATACACTCAATGGTTATCAAATTACTGGGGGTGTTTTTAATCATACCAGTTCAATCAGATTCAACACTGGTGAAAATCTGCAAGTTACACAACGTTTTATTGGACTTAATCTTTGGGATCAATTAGCTGCTGAAATTGAAATTAATGGAGATGTACCTGAAGTAAAGGAAGGTGTAAAGTTGTACATGGACGAATCAGTTGAGGAATATACCGTTTCTGGGATCAATAAAATTCAATCGGTTTCATCAAAGAAGATTGAATTGTCATCGGGCGATCCTGACATTGAATATACAATCTATCAAGATGTAAGAGTTTTTGTTATAAAGCATCCAAGTTCCTACAAGAAGCTTTCATTTTCATTATAGATTGTCTTTGACTCTTGCAGTCAATTACCAAATGTAAACACCAAATTAAAATCTTCAAAAGTTTCACTAGGATACTTTTCACAAGAAAATGCTGTTCGTATATCAAGCATTAATAAAATAGGTCTCGATGAGCGATCTAATCCTTGCACTGAGGGCACAGCAAATTGTGGAGACAATACGATTTGCATTCCTAATGAGGATGCATATGAGGTAAATTGTGCAAGATCATTTCATTCAGAACATTCCAATAATCATCCATTCTATACAGTGTCAATGTAAAAATGGTTTCGTTTTTGCTTCCAATGGACCAGATCGTGATGCACCAGAAATTTGCGTTGATATTGATGAATGTTCCGGTAATCATATTTGCTCAGAATATGCTGAGTGCATTAATAGAATCGGTGGATATGACTGCATCTGTCTTCCTGGTAGATATCTGATTTCAATAATGTGATCCAATTTAACAATAATTTATTTATTAGAATATTATGGAAATGGATATGATTGTCAAAGAACAGAAGTTATACAAACAACACCACGCACTCCACCTCCACCAGTTGCACCTTGCCGCGATTGTTCAGAAAATGCTCAATGCTTGGAAGGTTGGTTAAAAACTTCTTTTAAAATAAGCTTAAGATTTATAATGGTTTAATCTTCCAAACTAGGTGTCTGTGTGTGTAATCAAGGATTTATTGGAAATGGACAAGACTGTAGCATGATTTGTGCTATGAATGAAATGTTTGATGGTGAGAAGTGCATCAAAAATTCCGAGCTAATTGAAGAAGGTAAAATGTTGGGCAATTTTTATTTTCAAATAAATTAATTACCATGTGCCTATAAATAGACGAAGTCAAACCATACTGTACTCAAACTCAATGTGTCTGTCCGCGAGGTTATAAATTGTTTGAATATGCTTTTGGTGCAGTTTGTCGTTACGATGATACACCAGAAGAGACAGCACAACATCCAGGTAGTTATATATGCTAGCTCAGTAATTTTTAAAAATTATTTACAATTAAAGTCTTGAAAATTATAGTTTCATGCGATGTTGTCAATAACTGTCACCCATACGCAAACTGTGAATTTGATCAAAATATGCAGCGCTATCAGTGCGTTTGTGCTCCAGGTAAGTCTGACTGATTGAAATAATAAATTCATTTTAAAATTAATGCAATCAAAAAATTAAAGGATATGATGGAAATGGTATTGATTGTACCGAAGTTGAAGCTAATTGTGCTCAGGAAGACATTTGCGATATTCATGCTGATTGTGTGTATAATGTAACATTAAGAAAAAGTGCATGCCTGTGTCAGGTAAGTTTATTAAGCACAGCATTTCAATATATGTAATAAAACTTAGTATTTTTGAGTAGGAAGGATATGAGGGAGATGGAAGAACTTGTAATTTAGCAGCAGAATGCAGAACATCAGCAGAATGCACTGATGTAAATTCGTTCTGTAATCAAGGTGTCTGTGAATGTGCTGCTGGATACGAAAGAGATAATTCTGATTTGTATGGCATTATCTAATAGAAATTTTGGTCATAACTCATTGATTATTTAAACTTTAAATCAGGTGTGTCCCTGCAGGCTCTTGCAATGGAGCTTATTGTGCTGAAAATGCATATTGTCGTTTTGATGATCGTGCACGAGTTCATTTCTGTTACTGCCCTGATGGATTTGTTGGTGATGGAGTTACTGAATGTAAATCAGTTCCACCAACATGTAATGTTCGAAATAATTGTGGATTGTATGCTTCATGTGTCCCTAACTACAGGTATTTTCTTGAATCTATTAAATAAGAATACAATAAAAATTTAAAATTTAATTCATTTCCTAGAACTTCAAGTTATCAATGCACGTGTAATGATGGATATAAGGGTGATGGATTTGTCTGTGTTGCTGAATATAATTGTAATAATATCCCTGAACTTTGTGATGTTAATGCACATTGCACACAAAACTTTGGAAAATATCAGTGTGTATGCAATCAAGGTATGCCTTAAATTTCTGATTTACATCAATTTATATCTCACAAATGATATTTAATTGCATAGGATTCATCGGAAATGGTTCGATCTGTACTCAACCTCCGAAACATGAAACTGGCTTCTTAATTGTTTCACAAGGCGTAGCAACTGTCAAAGTTTCACTCAGTGCCAACAAACGAAGTGTTCCAGTTTCAACAGCAATGATGTAAATTTGTTATATTTTTAAGATAATAATTGACAGTAACAAGCTTACAATGTAATTAATAGGGCTATAGGTGTCGACAAAGATTGTGCTGAAGGACGTGTTTATTGGAGTGATATTTCTGCAAAGGCAATTTTCAGCGCCAAATATGATGGAACTGACAAAAAGCCATTCATTAATGAAAATATCATGTCACCCGAAGGTAAAGTTGTGACTCTTTTCAGCAAGATTAATGGGTAATAAAATTTTTTATAAAACATGTAGGCGTAGCTGTCGATTGGATTGGACGCAAATTGTACTGGACTGATTCTGCAAAGGATACTATTGAAGTTGCTAGTTTGGAAAACTCTACTTTACGATCAGTTTTAATTAATCGTGAATTAGTGAACCCAAGAGGTATTGCAGTAGATCCATTGCAAAAGTATGTATAATAACTATATGCTTCATTCATTCAATTCATAGTATATTATTTTCTCTAGTAAATTGTATTGGTCAGATTGGAATAGAAAAGCACCGAAAATTGAATGGTCTAATCTTGACGGAACAGACAGACAGACATTATTGAGCTTCCCTAATGTTAAACTTCCAAATTCTCTAGCTTTGTCATTATCATCTGGAGAAATTTGTTATGCTGATGCTGGCAATCAAAAGATTGAATGCCTTGATACTTACACTCAACAGCCACGTCTCATTGCTGATAACTTGTCATATCCTTTCGGTCTTGCTATTACTGATGATCATTTCTATTGGTCAGATTGGACAACCAAAAAGATTGAAAGCATAGACTTTAATGGTGTTCGTCAAACACCAATTCAAGTTTTGTTCTTTAGCAGTCATAAAACATACGGTGTAACAGCCGTTATTGATCGATGCCCTATTGACTATAATGCATGCAGTGTCAACAATGGAGATTGTCCTGCAGACAATATATGTCTTGTGAATCGTATGTCACCTTCAGGAAAGTCTTGCAAGTGCATTACTAATGGAGCTTGCAACATTCTGAGCGATCAGGAGTAATTAACCAAAGATGATTTTCATTTTCTTTCAATTGAAACCTAAGATTTTAAAAATTGCATTTCTTTTAACAAAAATGATCCTTTACTTTCTTACTTACTATTAACATTTTTGAACAAAATAAAAAATAATTTTTAATTAATAAATTGTAGTCTTTCCATTCAATTCCAGCATTTAATTATTTTCAGTAACGGATTTTTAAAATTTGAATTAAAAGAAATTGTGTCACGAAAATTACACAGTTTTTTGTTCACAATTCTTTTATGATTTAAGAAGCTAAATTGTGTATGCTGCTTCACGAATTAAATTAAACTTGATATATTTGGCAAAACTATGCAATACTAGATAGTCATAATTAAATATTACAAGCAGAAAATGATGAAAAGCATGATCTTTATTTTACCAACTTCATACATAATTGATAATGATTGCCTAGCCAAGGGGGGGTCTTATTTTTCATAAAATAATTTAAAATATTATTCTCATAAAACTAGTCAAAATTGATCAAAGTAATTTTTTACGATCGTAAAACCCCCTTGAGCAAAAAAACGAATTTTTGTTTTGTTAAAAGTATTATTTCTTTTCTGATTTATTAAATGAAAAACATACTATTAGCATTTTAGTATCATGAAAGTTACAGTCAAAAGTAAGTAGAAATCATATAAAGACATGAGTCAACAGTAAAGGAATGAAGAAAATATCGATTTTGTGAAAAATTGGAAAATTTTCAAATTTGACATTGGAAAAACTAGTTTAAAAATGAAAATTATGATTTAATAGCTAATTATGCTTAAAGGTTGGACTGGAGTTGCATTATGGAAATGGATAGCAAACGACGATAATTGCGGAATTTGTCGAATGGCATTTGAAGGTATAAATCATTAAAATATAAGTCGTCTAAAAGAATGAATTTATTTTTTTCAAAATTTAGCTTGCTGTCCTGATTGCTCTTTCGCTGGCGATGACTGTCCATTAGTTTGGGGACATTGTTCTCATGTATTTCATATGCACTGCATCTGCAAATGGTTAAATTCGCAATTAAATCAACAATTATGTCCAATGTGCCGTCAAACTTGGAGATTTAATGATAGATAAAAAGTGATTAGATATCCTAATTCAGAATAAAAAGAAAAATTTAAGGACAATAGAATTTTCAAATCAATAAGTTTAAAAAAAAAAAGTCAGAAGAAGAAAAAAAGAAAATTTAAAAAATAAGTTTTGTGCTATTTGAAAACTTACTCTAATAATAGAAAATAACTAAAATGTCACTTTCTGGATTACCACCTTTACCGAACGCACTAAGTGCTATCGAAATACTTCAGCAACAACTTTTAGCTAAGCAGCAATCCCAAGAACATATGCAAATTTTTCAACAGAACAATCTAACATCATTTGATTCTCAACGTAGTTTAACGTCTTCCTCGTCATCGTCAATGAGTCGAAAAACGACGACTTTAGACACCAAACTTGCCATTCTAAAATCTGAAATGGTAACATAAAACTAATGATTCTTGTTTTGTCACTCTTGTAAAACTTGTTATATTTCATTAAAAATTACAGTACAGCCTACGACAGTTAGACTTATCATTACTTTCACAATTGTGGGCACTAAATGAATCTATTCAGGAATTTCGAGCTGTGATGCAGGAGCAAGAAATGTTATCTCCACATTCACCTTCGAATTCTGACAGTAATATTAATTCTGACGAGGAAACTAGTGAAGACAGGAATAATAATCTTTTAGATAAAACATCTCCGACTTCTAATGATAGGGACTTTATCGAGGACATGCATAAAAAGCTTGAGAAGCAAATTAAAAGAATGAATGTGGCGCCACCACCAGTTCCTGATTCCCCTAGACCGGTCTGATATGATGAGAAAAATAACTCAATTGCGCAAAGCTGCAATGTCGATATCTTTTTCAATAAACTTAATCAAATGTTTTGTGGACATTTGAGATTGTCTTGATATTATTATTATGATCAACAAAGAAATAATGTAATCAACGAAAATGAATTTTTAAGCCTTTATATTAATCAAGTCAATAATTTATGTGTGTAAAATATCTAATCGTTAACAATACTAAGAGATCGTTTACACATGGCGTGCAACATGTAGGAGGGAATTAAACAGTCATAATTCTTAAAAAAATATTCCATTGGCCAAAAATTTAAACACACGAAGTTTAAATATGATGTTTCAATGTTGTAACATAGAATGTAAATCTAATAGTTGAAATAATTAAGATTGGTAAAAATCCTGCAACGGAGAAGATACCTAGAATAAAAGTAACTTTTTGTAATTTATACATCCTCTCAAAATCATAATGATCAGAAGATTTACAAAAGGTGATGCTCACCACTATACTACCGAGGATAATTTAAACAACAAAAGTAATGATAAATTGCATATTGACAAATCTTAGAAATCTGCTGGTAAATTTCGCTTCTCTTAAAAGGCTCGATGGCGAATAAAAATCAATTAATTTGTTGGACGTTATTTGTGAAAGATCCCTGATAATTCAATCAATTAATTTGTTTGCAGACCTAATTTAAATTGGTAGAAAAATTGAATTAAACAAAAATATCAATTTCTTAATGGTAGTTGCAACTTAATGTTATTTCATTCATTGAAACAAAAATGAAAAAGAATTTTCAACGAAATAGTGAAAAATCATTTGTTATCACGATTTCATTTCATTTTTCTATTAATTATCAATCTAATAACTGTCTTAAAGTATAATAATAAACATATGAGTATTTAAAAATAAATTAAAAAATGTTGTCATTTTGCCAAGCTCTAAAAATGTTTAGCGTCGTTTGTAAACTTGAGACATGACCTGCATCAAGACACAACAAAAAGTCATGTTTTAATTTCGAATAATATAAACAAAAATACATTGGCAATGCACATAGACTATTGTAAAAGCTGCACCCACACTTTTTGAGAAAATTTTTCGAACAATTTTCTTTTTGATTGTATAGGTTGACCTCGACCTGATCGGAGAAATTAAAATTTTACTCTCCTTCATGATCGTGAGAGACAAGATCTGAAATTTGTCTAATGTTAAGCTACAAACGCTCTTTTCGAAATTCTATTTTTGGCCAACTTAAAAATTGAAAATTTTGGCTCAAAAATAAAAAATTTGAACTTAAAATCTTTACAATTAAAGCTAATTGACAAGGTTTGAAATATCTTTAATAATAAAACTAAGGATTTTAAATAGACTCTATAAATCTTGAAAGCTTACATGATTTTCATGTTTTTAAATTTTTAGACAATTCATGCCATAAAATTCTCGCCGGTTTTGACTTTTTCTAATTAGACTAGCTTTACTTAGCTATAATAAACTGCTTGCTTCCAAAAATTTTGGTAAGTTATTACAAAAAACTTCTTCGAATAAAACTTCAAATTTTTCAGGAATTTTTAATTTAGTAGGTTTACTGTGCAGCATGACAGGGGCTGCACAATCAATAATATCCAATATCATCCCTTCCAATCTTTTGGAGTCATTAATTTTTTTAAACAATATTCATGCATATCTCCAACTTATGTACCATTCAAATGATGATTTAACAGTTTAAAAATATAAAATGCATAGAATCAAAAGAAAAAAAATTATGCAAGACCTTCCACAAATTTATATCCTAAAATTTTATTTATAGAGTAATTAAATCAGTTGAGCCAAAATAAGTAAAGCTAGTATAATTAGATTGTGAATCCCTTTCCCTAGATTCCCACATTCTAATCGGGAATAAGAATTTAATTCCAAGAATCTATTCCGAAATTGACAGTCACCAAAACTGCATGCTTATTGCATGACCTTTTTAAAAATGTGATTGTGGTGAGTTTGGAAAAACTTCCAAAAGCTCCTTATTGGAGTAATACCATAGACACTTTAAAAGCTTTATGGATCAAGCATGCTTATATGTTCATGTTATATCCATAAAAATATAATACAATAACCCATTTATAATAATAATTGGAAAAACATGAAAATTGAGAGAGAAAAATTTTCTAATTTTTTAAAGGATTTTTGTTAAAATTAACTCAGTTGAGTACTGTACTTCAAATCGTTCACATCTTGCCACTTGTTCGCTACTAATTTTAGGTGAAAAAAATTTCTAAAAATAAATCAGAGTGAATTTTTTTTTGAAAAATCAATTTTTATCGGAAGATATCGCGAAAAAATTATTGGAAATGGCATAAAAGTGCTTAAGAGCCTAAAGGCAACAAGAAAATATAAGTTCTGATAAGAAATTAAAGGAATTTCCCAATTTTCCTCAATTTTAAGTCCCAGCAAATTCTAAAAATATCCTCTGATCAAGAAAAAATTTGATGATCATTCCTACAAAAAAAGTGATTCTAAAGGTTAAAATGTTATTAAAAATCAATTTAATGTTATATTTTAATAATATTTAATGTCCAAAATGGAAATAAAGTCATTTTTATGGATTAAAAAAGTATGCAAAAATGTGAAAATCTGAAAAGTAAAATGGACGATAAAGTGAAAGAAGAAAAAAGGTTGAAAAAATTCACTGATCTATTAATATAACACGGTGCTACACAGTAGTGATCTAGAAACTAAAGAAAATGTTTTAAGTAGACAGCACTGAAATCATAGTGATTTTTTATGACTAATTAATTCAATTTTGTTCACGTGCGGCTACAAGGGATTATTCAATAATGTCATCTATCTGCAATTGTGATAGATGAGAACCCCTGCTTATTTTTTAAATACTCTGACAAGAATATTGTCATTAGATCTCTTTACCCAAAACGTTAGACATTATTGATTGATAATTCTTAAAGCTTTTGTGAACATTCTGTGAAAATAAATATCGATTATATCCATAAAATTGAGATCAAGAAATGTTTTCGAAGGAAATTAATAATATTTTTGACAACAGGAAACTTATGTGTAAACTATAATTAAAACTTTTGAAATATAACTGTGAAAGAATGCCACAAACTGCATTTTCAATTGGTTTAATTTTTTTATAAGTTTATGTGAACTTTAATAAGGAATGAATTTTTAAAGAATTATAATATTTTCCGAACATAGCACTCATCCTGACATACAAATCATTAGATAACCATTCAACTTATGTTGTAATCTATCATATTGAATTGTTTTCCCCTATAAACTGTTTATTTATTAGGGAAGAGTCAGGTTGTCTCTTTTTATGAAAAAATTCATATTAATGATATTAAAGGAACATATTAAAAATTCAATTGCTTAGAACAATGTGTAAAAGTTTTCAGGGATCATATCATATCAAATTACTTCCGTTTACTTTGAAGATCTTAACAAACTTAAATAATCAAAACTAATCCCATAAGATTTAAAGAAAATAAACCAAATGATTTCCCCGCAGTTTCGTTATCATAAAAATTGAAAAGAAAAGAACCCTCGATATTAATTATAAAATGGGTATTAAAAAAAAGAAAATGTGAAGTGGAAAAGTGAAAATTTTATTAGAAAAACCTTTTTTTCGTACGTAAGATCATGAAGTGTGTATACACGAAAAAAGTGTGTAACTACACAAAACACGAAGCAGTAAAAAACAAAATCTTCGTGATCAATGTTCCTTTCGTTTTTGTGTAAAAATGACGAGAGTAATTTCATTTGTGTGAATTTCGAAAAACCGAAGAAAAACTTCTCATGAGAAAATTTCGAAATAAAAAGTTTCTTCTCAAACAAATGTTGACTTACTCTGAGCAATAAACATAAAATACTCTGAGTAAACTGTTTTGAGAGATAAGAAGGATCAAGTGGTGAAAAAGTTTAAAGACATGTTTTGATCTGTAATCTTCATCATCCTTATTTTAAAAACTTTAATTGTATAGAAATTAAATTTTTAAACTTAAAATTTATGATATTTTAAATCCTGGAATATCCTGATTTCTTATCAGCTCTTATCACTTCCGATAATTTCTTATAAATTCATGCCAATTCTTTTAAAAAAATATTCTTATGATTCAAAAATTGAATATCTCGATATATCCTTTTCATTTTATAGTTAAAACAAAGATTGGTGGAATTGATTCAAAATTAAAAGGATAGGCCAAACTTGAAAAAATGGCCGAAGCTGAAGGGGGGTCGGAACAGGATGATGTTTCATTTCTTCGTACCGTAAGATCCTTAAAAATACAAAACGTGTCAAACTCAAATAAATCGAGTGTCAAAATTTCTAGGAAGACATGGTTTGCTTGTCCTGTACAGCAACCGGCGAAAGAGTATGCTTAGCAGCAGAAGGCTTCGGTAATCGACATTGTTTTCTGGAAAATATTGCGGATAAAAATATTCCTCCAGATCTATCACAATGTACGTAAGATTGAGTGCAATAGCAATGATGCATGCATTTCAGTAACAGCTAGTTATAGTCATTCATTTGATATCCCCAAAAATGTTAACTATCCTGAAATGCATGCATCAAGCATGAATTGAATAATATTGATAGTGATTTATAACGACAAATAGGTGTGTTTGTTATTGAGCAAGCATTGTCTGTGAGAGCTCTTCAAGAACTTGTTACTGCCACAGCATCAGAATCTGTAAGTATTGAATCTTGTAAATACATAATTTTTGAGAGTTGATAGATTTTACACTCGCACTTATCGTGGAACTTTAAAACCACACATGTATATAGATATCCTTTTTAGACTTAACAAATCATATAGAACACTATTTTTTCAATATTTAGTTTTAAAAACACGTAAAATACAACTTAATTAATGATTTTAAAAGGAAATTCTAAAACGTCGATGCCCAAACAGTTAAAGTTTGCATTCTGTCTAACCCACGATCAGGAATTAGGGTTTGCTTTGAAAAATTGCTTCGCGTGATCCTCGTCTAGGTAAAGCAATTATTTCCATAAATTACGTCTTCCATGTCAAGAAGATTTTGAGTTTGCCACGATGATGGATTTTATCTAGAAACTTAAGTTATGAATTGCTATTTGTTGGTTCTCTTCGTGCTTGATTTTTTGATGATAGAATAAAAACAGTTGCAAAAAGCTTATTAAGGAATTATCGGGCTGAATTATTTATTATGTATAGGAAAAAAAATGGAAGAAATCTTCTCTTGTGAATTTTATGCTTCTCAACAATTTTATGTAGTCATAGAAATTTTTCGAAATTATAATAATTTGAAAATTCCCACGAATTTTTTCAGGATAACAGTTCAGTTGTAAGTAAAGAATACAATAATTTGACTGTTTAATGAAATTGAGAATTTTAATAACATGCGAAAAATTTTGTTTTTTTCTAAATTTGTTTTGTCTTTTTTAATGCAACTACTGTTTCATACTCTTGTTATGGGTATTAATTGAGCTCAATAGATTTTAGATTGCTTACAAAAAATTGTTTTGCCATTTTAATTAACTTTCCGTTCAAAGCATGACGTAATTTATGGATTTCTGTTCAACAAAATTTTTTAAATTCTAAAATCATGTTTGAAACTGGAATTGATAACCATATCTTTTATGATTAATTCAAGGCTCTGTACATCGATGAAAATTCAAAAACTCTTTGCAGTTCTTTGCTTTACATGAATACTTTGCTTCATGGGAATTTCATAGAATTGGATCAAATTGGAAAAACACTTTCCTATTTTGTCTTGAAACTGAAAGATAAATGATGACTGCTGGATGCTGCTTTCAAATAGGACTTGTTGGAAACAAACAAAACTTGAATTACTCCACAGTTTTTAAATCTCATTTATGTCCCCCCGAGTGGACAAAGAACTAGTTAAAAGCTTGCTATTGACTTACCTATTGATGGCAAGTAAGCATCCATTGACTTGCCTTTGCAACTAGACTTAGGGACGACTAATGATATATTTTGCACGTTTCATTTAACTGGACATAAAAAATAGAAATTATTTTTGAGATTCGAGCACTTGATTGATTAGCATGATTGCTAGTTAAAGTCTAGGTAACGTCTAGTTCTGTATGTCTTATGAATATTGGCAAATTAAAAGACTAGCAGATTTTTGTCCAATAATGGACTTTAACCAGCTGTGTCCACCCGGGATCTGTTTTCTAAAAGTGAAAAACTTGCATAAAACGTCGTTCGAATAAATATTGATCCTGAAAATGAGTATTGAGTTTCAGAGATTTTTGAGATCATTAAAAGGACCGATGCCTTGAATTATTTATAAAATTTATTAATTTTAATACGAATTTAAGAACGTTAAATTAACCTTATCTTATCAAATCACCATACATGTGTCATTCCTGTAAAATCAAGATACCCAAAAGCTTCGATACACTATTTCCAAAAGCTTTTATGTATTCGTCTGTCATCAACATTAATCATTCATTAAGATATTATTTCTAGGAAATATAAGAATTTGTGTGTAGTTTTAATTTTTTTGAGTAGAATAGATTTTATAAACACTTTAATAATTAACACGAGCGTGAACATCAACCATAAAATTGTTCAATTGGTCTCAATTGACATTTTATAGCAACTTTTTTCACCAACAATATAGTTTGTAGTACTTTGACGCTCGAAATATGATGCTTGTAATTTATTTTAAAATAATTAACTTACCCGTGAACACCATGATGATAAATATGCACCTGTAAAGGTTGTTGTCACATCACTCAATGTCATCATAACTGCTTGATATCGATTCCTAACATTCAAGATTTTCAATGTTACTTTCACTTCAATCTTAATTATTTTTAACGGAATTTTTTTAGCAAAAAGGAACAGGTTCAGGTCATCGTACACTGCTTTATGGCAATGCCATTTTACTTCGTCACCAAAACAGTGACATGGTAATAATTAAAATTAAATTCAGCTTTAAATAGTCTTTAACATTTATAATCTCTTCTATATGAAGTACTTGGCATGCTTGTCTACTTCATCTTCTAATGATAAATTGTCATTTGATGTGGGTTTGCAAGAACACAGTCACGGGGAAGCTTGTTGGTGGACGTTAGTATTTCTTACAATTAAATCTACCATTACTGATTAATTAACTAGTTCTATTACATTAACAGTGTTCATCCAGCTAGTAAACAAAGGTATACAATTTTGTTTGTATGATGATAAGGCGAAGGTTAACTTGCCATAAATTGTTTTACTATTATAGATCTGAGGGTGAAAAAGTACGTGTTGGTGATGACTTGATTTTAGTATCAGTCGCTACAGAACGTTATTTACACACAACAAAAGAAAATGATTTTTCGATTGTAAATGCGAGTTTCCACGTTACACATTGGTCAGTACAGCCTTATGGTACTGGCATATCGAGAATGAAATATGTAGGTTATGTTTTTGGAGGTGATGTTTTACGTTTCTTTCACGGAGGCGATGAGTGCCTTACTATACCTTCAACGTGGACTCGACAACCGGGTCAAAAGTAATTATTTTTTTCAAATGTCGTAAAATTGTAGTTAAATCCAAGATGCACCAACTTAGTTTAAATTTGCTCAAAATCACAATGAAGTCACAGAAAAAAGAATAGAATGAAAGAATTTAAAATCGAAATGAATGCAATTATGAAAGGTTTGCAGCATTAGAAATGTTATTTTTGAAAGAAGATTTTCATTTCCTACATAATTATGTTTAAAACCATTCAGAATTTCCTCAATTTTAGAAGATTATTGACTTTTAAATCTTCCAACGTTTTTATTTTGCGACCTCAATTTGATTTTCGGTGATTTTCAACGTAGTTGGTGCAATGTGATTAAATCATTAATTGAAGTATGTATAATTTTTCAGTATTGTCGTTTATGAAGGAGGATCTGTTATGTCACAAGCTAGATCCTTATGGAGATTAGAATTAGCAAGAACAAAATGGTCAGGAGGTTTTATTAATTGGTATCATCCAATGAGAATTCGTCATTTGACTACTGGTAGATATTTAGGAGTTAATGAAGCTAATGAATTAATATTGGTAAGGATTAAGCCACTCAAAATCAAATCAATTTTTTATCAATCATATCAATTCGCAGATATGCAGAGAAGAAGCAACAACAGCTCAGACAGCTTTTTGTTTGCGACATGAGAAGGATGATCAGAAAGTTGTACTTGAAGATAAAGATTTAGAAGTTATTGGTTCACCAATCATTAAATATGGTGATTCCACAGTTATTGTACAACATGCAGAGTCGGGTTTATGGTTATCTTATAAAAGTTATGAGACTAAAAAGAAAGGTGTAGGAAAAGTTGAAGAAAAACAAGCTATTTTACACGAAGAAGGTAAAATGGATGACGGTTTGGATTTTTCACGTTCACAAGAAGAAGAATCACGTACAGCTCGTGTAATTCGTAAATGTAGTAGTTTATTTCATAAGTTTATAACGTAAGTTACTAATAATTATCTCTTAACTTCCATTCTTACTAATTTACTCATCATTCATATACAGTGGACTTGAGACATTGCAACAAAATAGAAGACACTCACTATTTTTCCAAACCGTAAATTTAAGTGAAATGGTTATGTGCTTAGAAGATTTAATTAATTATTTTGCACAACCAGAAGATGACATGGAGCATGAAGAGAAACAAAACAAACTTCGAGCACTTAGAAATCGTCAAGATTTGTTCCAAGAAGAAGGAGTTTTGAATTTAATCTTGGATGCTATTGACAAAATTAATATTATCACATCACAAGGCTTCCTTTCCTCATTTTTGGCAAGTGATGAAAGTGGCCAACATTGGGATATGATTTCAGCATACTTGTATCAATTATTGGCTGCGATTATAAAAGGAAATCATACTAATTGTGCTCAATTTGCCAACTCAAATCGTTTAAATTGGCTCTTTTCTCGATTGGGTTCACAAGCATCAAGTGAAGGTTCTGGCATGTTAGATGTATTACATTGTGTTTTAATTGATTCGCCAGAAGCTTTGAATATGATGCGAGATGAACATATCAAAGTTATTATTTCACTGCTTGAGAAACATGGACGTGATCCAAAAGTTTTGGATGTTTTATGTTCACTCTGTGTTGGTAATGGATTCGCCGTTCGAAGTTCTCAAAATAATATTTGTGACTATTTATTACCCGGAAAAAATCTTCTCCTTCAAACACAACTTGTAGATCATGTTGCTAGCGTTAGACCAAATATTTTCGTAGGAAGAGTCGAAGGATCAAGCTTTTATCAGAAATGGTATTTCGAAGTTGTAACTGACCATATTGAACAAATTACACATATGATCCCACACTTGAGAATTGGCTGGGCTAATTCAATGGGATATGTGACTTATCCAGGAGGTGGTGAAAAATGGGGAGGAAATGGTGTAGGAGATGATTTATACAGTTATGGATTTGATGGTGTAAATTTCTGGACAGCTGGAAGAAAAACACAAATAGTTCCTGAATCGCTATCAGAATTTAATATCAAGAAAGGAGACGTCATTGGATGTTCTCTTGATTTAAGCGTTCCAATCATAACTTTCACTTACAACGGTCTCAAAGTAACTGGATGCTTCCGTGACTTTAACTTGGACGGAATGTTTTTCCCAGTTATTAGTTGTTCATCAAAAGTAAGCTGTCGTTTCTTATTTGGAGGTGACCACGGAAAGTTGAAATATGCACCTCCAATTGGATATTCTCCATTAGTACAGTGTTTAATGCCACATCAAATATTATCTTTAGATCCTTGCTTCTATTTTGGAAACTTGAATAAAAATGTATTGGCTGGTCCATGGCTTGTGGAGGATGACACAGCATTCGTTCCAACTCCAGTTGATACCACAGCTGTAACTTTGCCTTCATTCGTAGAGAACATTAAAGATAAATTAGCCGAAAATATTCACGAAATGTGGGCTTTAAATAAAATTGAAGCTGGATGGATTTGGGGTGAACGACGGGATGATTTCATGAGAGTTCATCCCTGCTTGACTCCATTTGATAAACTTCCAGCACCAGAAAAGAGATACGATTGTCAATTAGCTGTTCAAACTTTGAAAACAATTATTGCTCTCGGTTATTACATTACACTTGATAAGCCACCAGCACGTATAAGACCAATAAGGTTGCCAAATGATCCTTATATGCAAGCAAATGGCTACAAACCATCACCACTTGATTTGAATGCTGTTACTTTAACTCCAAAACTCGAGGAGCTTGTTGATCAATTAGCAGAAAATACACATAATTTGTGGGCAAAAGAAAGAATTCAACAAGCATGGACATATGGATTGAATGAAGATTCTGAAAATTATAGAAGTCCTCATTTAGTTCCATATTCAAAAGTTGATGATGCAATTAAAAAAGCAAATCGTGACACAGCATCAGAAACTGTAAAAACATTATTGGTTTACGGTTACATCTTGGATCCACCAACAGGAGAAGCAAATGAAGCCTTATTAGCTGAGGCACTAAAGCAAAAGTATGCTGCATTTAGAACATATCGTGTTGAAAAGACTTACTCAGTTACTTCAGGAAAATGGTACTTTGAATTTGAAGTCTTAACTGCTGGTCCAATGAGAGTAGGTTGGGCACGATCTGACGCAGCTCCAGGATTAATGCTAGGAAGTGATGATAGTTCATGGGCATTTGATGGCTATAATGTGAGTAGGGAATTTATTTTTTGATCTTATTACGAGATTTTCAAAAAAAATCAACCACAATAAATTACAATAGATGAAGAAGAAGCATGGTGATCATATTGAATGTTTTGGAGTAAAAAATTGTGTTGGAGATATTGTAGGATGCTTCTTAGATGCAGATAGAAACTGCATAAGTAAGAATAACATAAGAAATAATTGCTCTATGTTTTCCGTTCTCCTCTATTGTACTTTAAATCCATGATATTCATTTGTTTCTTAATTTTTGTCAAATCAATGTTCATTAATTTGTCAGGAAGAAAAAATATACGCTGGAGGTGCTGAATCTTTTGGCAAACAATGGGTTCCTGGTGATATTGTTGGAGTGTTCCTCGACCTTGTTGATCACACTATAAGTATGCATTATTAATTATCTATTCTATTGGTTCATTTGTGCTAACAGAGTTTTAAAATTAATCGTGAAATGAGACTAAAGATTTGTTTTCTTAACTTTATTATAAAGGCTTTTCATTGAATGGAGAACTTTTGATGGATGCTTTAGGAGGTGAAACAAGTTTCGCGGATGTCCATGCAGAAAATGTTGGTTTTGTTCCAGCATGCACTTTAGGTGTTGGCCAAAAAGCAAGATTAACATATGGTCAAAATGTCGATTCACTTAAATTCTTCACCACATGTGGTCTTCAAGAAGGCTATGAACCATTCTGCGTGTAAGTTTCAATTCCTTTAAAATCAAAACATCGCGTAATTTTTGCGTATTTTAACATTCACAGCAATATGAAACGTCCAGTGACTCATTGGTATACGAAAGATCAACCAATATTCGAAAACACTGAAGAGATTGCAGATTGTAAAATTGATGTTACAAGAATTCCAGGTGGTGCTGATAGTCCACCATGTCTTAAAATCTCTCACAATACATTTGAAACTATGGAAAAGGCAAACTGGGAATTCTTACGTTTATCATTACCAGTCACATGTCTGAGTGGCTTCATTAAGTATGTTTTAGATCTCGTAGGTATTATAGTTGCTCTAACAAATTTTATTTATATAGTGAACAAGAAAAGGTCCGTCGATGGGAAGAAATTCGTTTAAGGCAGCATAGAATATTAGCCGAAGTTGAAAATACAACTCCAGCTCATTACGAACATATTATGAGATCTGGTTTCACAATGAATGACATTAAAGGACTTCAAAGAAATTATAATGAAGATGCAGTTGAAGCTGATGAAGTACTACGTCCACCCAGACCACCACGAAAGGGATCATTATCAGGAAGACCTAATGGAATGTTTGATGCTCCAACTTTAGAAATTAATGGTCAAATGCAAAGATCAACAAGCGAGCTTGATATGAATCAATATAGTGAAGGTGAAATGGATAAGGATGATAAGAAAAAACGTGGTAGGTCTCCATTTAGATTGTTTGGTAAGAAACGTGATCAGTCGAAAGATAAATTGAAAGCAAAACACGATATGGATGATAAGCGTCTATTGCAAGGAAGAAATGTTATTCAGTCAAATGTCATGACACGCTCTCCAACAGTAAGAGTTTCTAATGTAGGTTGAAATATTCAAAAAATCTTCCCTCTGTATTTATTTTTATTCCTTATAGGCTGATTTGAGAGTACAAGCTCCATCTGTTCCAGATCGTCAAAAAATGTTGGGATCACAACATATAGAGTCTATTGGAAACGAAGTTTATGACAGTGATTGTTTAAAACTTATTAATGAATACTTCTATGGAGTTAGGATTTATCCCGGACAAGATCCAACTCATGGTAAATTGATTTTTTTAAAGCTAAAGAATAACGTATTAAACTTAAATAACTTCTAGTTTATATTGGATGGGTTACAACACAATATCATTTACATAGTCATGATTTTAAACAAGAAAGTGTACGTAGAGCGGCTGTTTTACTTGAAAACGAATATGAACAAACAATCCAGAGGTGAGAAAACGTAATTTATTTTATGACTTAATAATTTTTATTGTTATTACAGTGTTACTCGAGAAGCTTGTTATGTCGTGCGAGCTGATGAATTATTCAATGAAGTTTCACAAGATACATCTGGTATTTTCAAAATAATGTAATCTTATTCTCATATAATGCTTATCTCGAACTTTATTTAAAGGTAAAGGAGCTAGTCAAGGTATGTTTGTTGGCTGCTTCGTTGATACAGCTACAGGAATAATTCGTTTTACATGTGAGGGAAAAGAAACAACTCATCGTTGGCAAATGGAACCAGAAACAAAACTGTTTCCAGCAATTTTCGTTGAAGCCACAAGTAAAGAGATTCTTCAAATTGAATTAGGAAGAACTCCAACGACACTGCCATTATCAGCTGCTGTTTTACCAACAAGCGATAAACATGTCAATCCACAATTTCCACCTCGTTTAAAGGTTCAATGTTTAAAACCTCACCAATGGGCTCGTGTGCCTAATGTTGCTCTTCAAATTCACGCATTAAAATTGAGTGATTTAAGAGGTTGGTCAATGTTATGTGAAGATGCAGTATCAATGCTAGCTTTACATATACCAGAGGAGGATAGATGTATTGATATTTTGGAACTTATTGAAATGGAAAAGCTATTATCTTTCCATTCTCATACTTTGACTTTATATGCTGCACTTTGCTATCAAAGCAATTATAGAGCTGCACACTCTTTATGTCAACATGTTGACCAAAAACAATTGCTTTATGCTATTAAGTCTGAATATATGAGCGGCCCATTGCGTTTAGGATTTTGCGATTTGTTGATTGCATTACATTTAGAATCGCACGCTGCTACAATGTAAATGAATAAAAATTATTCTTTGATTTTTTCGTGGATCATAATATAGATTGATATAATTTCAGGGAAGCCTGTAAAAACGAATTTATCATCCCACTCGGTCCAGAATTAAAGGAGCTCTACTCTGATCATGAAATGTGTCATTCTTTGAGATCTTTACAAGTTCATTCAGTTAGACCATCTTTGAAAATGACAGAAATTGCGTAAGTTATAAATAAGATAAATCCTTTAATCCAAGCACTCAACACCTTAAATTATTTTTATATTTTTGACATTTCAATTCATTTTAAGTTCGATTTTCTAACTCATTGTTTTTTGAAAAGCAGATCATGACTTTTTTCCGAAAGATGCATGACGACACATAAATTAATAACAAAATTAATAGTAAAATATTCAAGTTGTAGAAATGACATGTAACTGAAAGCGTTTTTTTGTAAGAACTGATTCTAGCATTAATGAAGAATCTTTTGAAATTTTTTAAAAATGAATTTTAATTACTAGAAATAACTTACTATAAACAAATGCGAAAAAAAGTTATTCGGAAAAGATTTATGATGTTGTTTAATTAAAAAAATATTCATGTTCAATATTTTAATTTATGTGCTATGCATTATTTAAATTTTTAAATTGAATGTTTTTAATTTGATTTTATTAAATTTTCTTTTTCAAAAACCTCAATGAATGAAATGATTTAACACTTTGTGGGCATGAATCCTTGTTTTAAAAATCCAAAGTCCTCCCACACCCAATGTTCAACCACAAGTAGTAGCACCTGCTATTAGGTAAGTAACCAATTGACAAATTAATCAGATTGGAAATTAATGTTAAAATTAACTAGTGTATCGAGTAGAAACCCAATGCGGATATATTCACACTGTACCATCAAAAGTCTTATGGATAGACCAAGATTTGCTCAGCATAAGTTTGAAGGGTGGGCGTGAAGCACGGCCGAGTCCCATATCGACACAGATCAAAAGTTATACCTAATTTATGTCATAATTATGTCAGCTACAAAAACACATAGTTTGAATTTTGTCACCCTCGGGAACACTATGAACCAGTATAGCTGATTTTGGTCCAAATCTCGGCCATACTTCATACTTATTTGAACCACATTTTCTCGTAAATGTTAAAATATTATTAAAAAGTAATTAATCCTGAATTATGTCGCTATTTTGTCAAGTGTTTTAACATAAAGAATTTGTTTTTTGGTTTTCACAGTGAAGAGTATGAACAAAATTCAGATGGGGTAGTCGAAATTTTAGATTTCGATTTTTTTTAAGCTATGCATTACAAAAAGTAATATTGGTATGTGATTTATGTCAGAATTATGTCAATTCAAATAAAACATCCAAAAAATTTTTTGACCAAAGTACACCATAGAAAATCAATTTTAAATTTTGGACTAGGGGCGACCCTAGTAAAAATCAATTTTGTAACTTTTTTCTTCGAGGGTTTATACAAATGGATTGAAACTTTGCTTAAAAATTCAAGTGTTTAAAACAAATACAAATAAAACATCCTAAAATTTTTTTGAGCAAAGAACCAAGAAGGAAATACATTTTCAATTTTGGACTAGGGGCGACCCTAGTCAAAATCAATTTTGTAACTTTTTTCTTCGAGGGTTTATACAAATGGATTGAAACTTTGCATAAATATTCTAGTGCTTAAAACAAATACAAATGAAACATCCTAAAATTTTTTTGAGAAAAGAGCCAAGTAGGAAATACATTTTCAATTTTGGACTAGGGTCGACCAAAATCACTTATTTCTTCGAGGCTTTATCCAAATGGATTGAAACTTTGCATAAAAATTCTAGTGCTTAAAACAAATACAAATAAAACATCTTAAAATTTTTTTGAGCAAAGAACCAAGTAGGAAATACATTTTCAATTTTGGACTAGGGGCGACCCTAGTCAAAATCAATTTTGTAACTTTTTTCTTCGAAGGTTTATCCAAATGGATTGAAACTTTGCTTAAAAATTCAAGTGTTTAAAACAAATACAAATAAAACATCCTAAAATTTTTTTGAGCAAAGAACCAAGAAGGAAATACATTTTCAATTTTGGACTAGGGTCGACAAAAATCACTTTTTTCTTCGAGGCTTTATCCAAATGGATTGAAACTTTGCATAAAAATTCAAGTGTTTAAAACAAATACAAATAAAACATCCTAAAATTTTTTGAGCAAAGAACCAAGTAGGAAATACATTTTCAATTTTGGACCAGGGGCGACCCTAGTCAAAATCAATTTTCTCACTTTTTTCTTTGATGATTTATCCAAATGGATTGAAACTTTGCATAAACATTTTGGTGCTTAAAACAAATATAAATAAAACATTCTAAAAATTTTTTGAGCAAAGAACTAAGTAGAAAATACATTTTCAATTTTGGACTAGGGGCGACCCTAGTCAAAATCAATTTTGTCACTTTTTTCTTCGAGGGTTTATACAAACTGATTGTAACTATGCATAAATATTTTAGTGTTTAAAACAAATACAAATAAATGATCCTAAAAATTTTTTGAGCAAAGAACCAAGTAGGAAATACATTTTCAATTTTGGACTAGGGGCGACCAAAATCACTTATTTCTTCGAGGCTTTATCCAAATGGATTGAAACTTTGCATGAAAATTCTAGTCCTTAAAACAAATACAAATAAAACATCCTAAAATTTTTTTGAGCAAAGAACCAAGTAGGAAATACAGTTTCAATTTTGGACTAGGGGCGACCCTAGTCAAAATCAATTTTCTCACTTTTTTCTTTGATGGTTTATCCAAATGGATTGAAACTTTGCATAAATATTTTTATGCTTAAAACAAAAACAAATAAAACATCTTAAAATTTTTTTGAGCAAAGAACCAAGTAGGAAATACAATTTCAATTTTGGACTAGGAGCGACCCTAGTCAAAATCAATTTTGTCACTTTTTTCTTCGAGGGTTTATACAAATGGATTGTAGCTATGCATAAATATTTTACTGTGTTTAAAACAAATACAAATAAAACATCCTAAAATTTTTTTGAGCAAAGAACCAAGTAGGAAATACATTTTCAATTTTGGACTAGGGGCGACCCTAGTCAAAATCAATTTTCTCACTTTTTTCTTTGATGATTTATCCAAATGGATTGAAACTTTGCATAAACATTTTGGTGCTTAAAACAAATACAAATAAAAAATCCTAAAATTATTTTGAGCAAAGAACCAAGAAGGAAATACATTTTCAATTTTGGACTAGGGTCGACCAAAATCACTTTTTTCTTCAAGGGTTTATACAAATGAATTGAAACTTTGCATAAATATTTTAGTGCTTAAAACAAAAACAAATAAAACATCCTAAAATTATTTTGAGCAAAGAACCAAGAAGGAAATACATTTTCAATTTTGGACTGGATTGAAACTTTGCATAAATATTTTAATGCTTAAAACAAATACAAATAAAACATCCTAAAATTTTTTTGAGCAAAGAACCAAGTAGGAAATACAGTTTCAATTTTGGACTAGGGGCGACCCTAGTCAAAATCAATTTTGTCACTTTTTTCTTCGAGGGTTTATACAAATGGATTGAAACTTTGCATAAATATTCTAATGCTTAAAACAAATACAAATAAAACATCCTAAAACTTTTTTGAGCAAAGAACCAAGAAGGAAATACATTTTTAATTTTAGACTCGGTGCGACCCTAGTCAAAATCAATTTTGTCACTTTTTTCTTCGAGGGTTTATACAAATGGATTGAAACTTTGCATAAATATTTTAATGCTTAAAACAAATACAAATAAAATATCTTAAAATTTTTTGAGCAAAGAACCAAGTAGGAAATACATTTTTAATTTTAGACTAGGGGCGACCCTAGTCAAAATCAATTTTGTCACTTTTTTCTTCGAGGGTTTATCCAAATGGATTGAAACTTTGCATAAATATTCAGGTGTTTAAAAACAATACAAATAAAACATCTTAAAATTTTTTTGAGCAAAGAACCAAGTAGGAAATACATTTTCACTTTTTGAGTAGGGGCAGGTCTAGTCAAAATCAATTTTGTCACTTTTTTCTTCGAGGGTTTATACAAATGGATTGAAACTTTGCACAAATATTTTAATGCTTAAAACAAATACAAATAAAATATCCTAAAATTTTTTGAGCAAAGAACCAAGTAGGAAATACATTTTTAATTTTAGACTAGGGGCGACCCTAGTCAAAATCAATTTTGTCACTTTTTTCTTCGAGGGTTTATCCAAATGAATTGAAACTTTGCATAAATATTCAGGTGTTTAAAAAAAATACAAATAAAACATCCTAAAATTTTTTTGAGCAAAGAACCAAGTAGGAAATACATTTTCACTTTTTGAGTAGGGGCAGGTCTAGTCAAAATCTAGTTTTTCATTTTTTTTTTTGAAGGTTTATCCAAATGGATTAAAACTTTGCATAAATATTTTTATGCTTAAAACAAATACAAATAAAACATCTTAAAATTTTTTTGAGCAAAGAACCAAGTAGGAAATACAATTTCAATTTTGGACTAGGGGCGACCCTAGTCAAAATCAATTTTCTCACTTTTTTCTTTGATGATTTATCCAAATGGATTGAAACTTTGCATAAACATTTTGGTGCTTAAAACAAATACAAATAAAAAATCCTAAAATTATTTTGAGCAAAGAACCAAGAAGGAAATACATTTTCAATTTTGGACTAGGGTCGACCAAAATCACATTTTTCTTCGAGGGTTTATACAAATGAATTGAAACTTTGCATAAATATTTTAGTGCTTAAAACAAATACAAATAAAACATCCTAAAATTTTTTTGAGCAAAGAACCAAGTAGGAAATACATTTTCAATTTTGGACTAGGGGCGACCCTAGTAAAAATCAATTTTGTAACTTTTTTCTTCGAGGGTTTATACAAATGGATTGAAACTTTGCTTAAAAATTCAAGTGTTTAAAACAAATACAAATAAAATATCTTAAAATTTTTTTGAGCAAAGAACCAAGAAGGAAATACATTTTCAATTTTGGACTAGGGGCGACCCTAGTCAAAATCAATTTTGTCACTTTTTTCTTTGATGATTTATCCAAATGGATTGAAACTTTGCATAAACATTTTGGTGCTTAAAAACAATACAAATAAAAAATCCTAAAAATTTTTTGAGCAAAGAACCAAGTAGGAAATACATTTTCAATTTTGGACTAGGGGCGACCCTAGTCAAAATCAATTTTGTCACTTTTTTCTTCGAGGCTTTATCCAAATGAATTGAAACTTTGCATAAAAATTCTAGTGCTTAAAACAAATACAAATAAAACATCATAAAATTTTTTTGAGAAAAGAACCAAGTAGGAAATACATTTTCAATTTTGGACCAGGGGCGACCCTAGTCAAAATCAATTTTGTCACTTTTTTCTTCGAAGGTTTATCCAAATGGATTGAAACTTTGCATAAATATTCTAGTGCTTAAAACAAATACAAATAAAACATCTTAAAATTTTTTTGAGAAAAGAGCCAAGTAGGAAATACATTTTCAATTTTGGACTAGGGTCGACCAAAATCACTTATTTCTTCGAGGCTTTATCCAAATGGATTGAAACTTTGCATAAAAATTCTAGTGCTTAAAACAAATACAAATAAAACATCCTAAAATTTTTTTGAGCAAAGAACCAAGTAGGAAATACATTTTCAATTTTGGACTAGGGGCGACCCTAGTCAAAATCAATTTTGTAACTTTTTTTTTCGAGGGTTTATACAAATGGATTGAAACTTTGCTTAAAAATTCAAGTGTTTAAAACAAATACAAATAAAACATCCTAAAATTTTTTTGAGCAAAGAACCAAGAAGGAAATACATTTTCAATTTTGGACTAGGGTCGACCCTAGTCACTTTTTTCTTCGAGGCTTTATCCAAATGGATTGAAACTTTGCATGAAAATTCTAGTCCTTAAAACAAATACAAATAAAACATCCTAAAATTTTTTGAGCAAAGAACCAAGTAGGAAATACATTTTCAATTTTGGACTAGGGGCGACCCTAGTAAAAATCAATTTTGTAACTTTTTTCTTCGAGGGTTTATACAAATGGATTGAAACTTTGCTTAAAAATTCAAGTGTTTAAAACAAATACAAATAAAACATCTTAAAATTTTTTTGAGCAAAGAACCAAGTAGGAAATACAATTTCAATTTTGGACTAGGGGCGACCCTAGTCACTTTTTTCTTCGAGGCTTTATCCAAATGGATTGAAACTTTGCATGAAAATTCTAGTCCTTAAAACAAATACAAATAAAACATCCTAAAATTTTTTGAGCAAAGAACCAAGTAGGAAATACATTTTCAATTTTGGACTAGGGCGACCCTAGTCAAAATCAATTTTCTCACTTTTTTCTTTGATGATTTATCCAAATGGATTGAAACTTTGCATAAACATTTTGGTGCTTAAAACAAATATAAATAAAACATTCTAAAATTTTATTGAGCAAAGAACTAAGTAGAAAATACATTTTCAATTTTGGACTAGGGCGACCCTAGTCAAAATCAATTTTGTCACTTTTTTCTTCGAGGGTTTATACAAACTGATTGTAACTATGCATAAATATTTTAGTGTTTAAAACAAATACAAATAAATGATCCTAAAAATTTTTTGAGCAAAGAACCAAGTAGGAAATACATTTTCAATTTTGGACTAGGGGCGACCAAAATCACTTATTTCTTCGAGGCTTTATCCAAATGGATTGAAACTTTGCATAAAATTCTAGTGCTTAAAACAAATACAAATAAAACGTCCTAAAATTTTTTTGAGCAAAGAACCAAGTAGGAAATACATTTTCAATTTTGGACTAGGGGCGACCCTAGTCACTTTTTTCTTCGAGGCTTTATCCAAATGGATTGAAACTTTGCATGAAAATTCTAGTCCTTAAAACAAATACAAATAAAACATCCTAAAATTTTTTTGAGCAAAGAACCAAGTAGGAAATACAGTTTCAATTTTGGACTAGGGGCGACCCTAGTCAAAATCAATTTTCTCACTTTTTTCTTTGATGGTTTATCCAAATGGATTGAAACTTTGCATAAATATTTTTATGCTTAAAACAAAAACAAATAAAACATCTTAAAATTTTTTTGAGCAAAGAACCAAGTAGGAAATACAATTTCAATTTTGGACTAGGAGCGACCCTAGTCAAAATCAATTTTGTCACTTTTTTCTTCGAGGGTTTATACAAATGGATTGTAGCTATGCATAAATATTTTACTGTGTTTAAAACAAATACAAATAAAACATCCTAAAATTTTTTGAGCAAAGAACCAAGTAGGAAATACATTTTCAATTTTGGACTATGGGCGACCCTAGTCAAAATCAATTTTCTCACTTTTTTCTTTGATGATTTATCCAAATGGATTGAAACTTTGCATAAACATTTTGGTGCTTAAAACAAATACAAATAAAACATTCTAAAATTTTTTTGAGCAAAGAACCAAGTAGGAAATAC
This sequence comes from Chironomus riparius, assembly GCA_917627325.4. Taxonomy (NCBI): domain Eukaryota; kingdom Metazoa; phylum Arthropoda; class Insecta; order Diptera; family Chironomidae; genus Chironomus; species Chironomus riparius. The sequence continues at coordinate 27,093,306 of OU895878.1, forward strand.
ATTTTCAATTTTAGACTAGGGGCGACCCTAGTAAAAATCAATTTTAACTTTTTTCTTCGAGGGTTTATACAAATGGATTGAAACTTTGCTTAAAAATTCAAGTGTTTAAAACAAATACAAATAAAACATCTTAAAATTTTTTTGAGCAAAGAACCAAGTAGGAAATACAATTTCAATTTTGGACTAGGGGCGACCCTAGTCACTTTTTTCTTCGAGGCTTTATCCAAATGGATTGAAACTTTGCATGAAAATTCTAGTCCTAAAAACAAATACAAATAAAATATCCTAAAATTTTTTTGAGCAAAGAACCAAGTAGGAAATACAGTTTCAATTTTGGACTAGGGGCGACCCTAGTCACTTTTTTCTTCGAGGCTTTATCCAAATGGATTGAAACTTTGCATGAAAATTCTAGTCCTTAAAACAAATACAAATAAAACATCCTAAAATTTTTTGAGCAAAGAACCAAGTAGGAAATACATTTTCAATTTTGGACTAGGGGCGACCCTAGTAAAAATCAATTTTGTAACTTTTTTCTTCGAGGGTTTATACAAATGGATTGAAACTTTGCTTAAAAATTCTAGTCCTTAAAACAAATACAAATAAAATATCCTAAAATTTTTTTGAGCAAAGAACCAAGTAGGAAATACAGTTTCAATTTTGGACTAGGGGCGACCCTAGTCACTTTTTTCTTCGAGGCTTTATCCAAATGGATTGAAACTTTGCATGAAAATTCTAGTCCTTAAAACAAATACAAATAAAACATCCTAAAATTTTTTGAGCAAAGAACCAAGTAGGAAATACATTTTCAATTTTGGACCAGGGGCGACCCTAGTCAAAATCAATTTTCTCACTTTTTTCTTTGATGATTTATCCAAATGGATTGAAACTTTGCATAAACATTTTGGTGCTTAAAACAAATATAAATAAAACATTCTAAAATTTTTTTGAGCAAAGAACTAAGTAGAAAATACATTTTCAATTTTGGACTAGGGCGACCCTAGTCAAAATCAATTTTGTCACTTTTTTCTTCGAGGGTTTATACAAACTGATTGTAACTATGCATAAATATTTTAGTGTTTAAAACAAATACAAATAAATGATCCTAAAAATTTTTTGAGCAAAGAACCAAGTAGGAAATACATTTTCAATTTTGGACTAGGGGCGACCAAAATCACTTATTTCTTCGAGGCTTTATCCAAATGGATTGAAACTTTGCATAAAATTCTAGTGCTTAAAACAAATACAAATAAAACGTCCTAAAATTTTTTTGAGCAAAGAACCAAGTAGGAAATACATTTTCAATTTTGGACTAGGGGCGACCCTAGTCACTTTTTTCTTCGAGGCTTTATCCAAATGGATTGAAACTTTGCATGAAAATTCTAGTCCTTAAAACAAATACAAATAAAACATCCTAAAATTTTTTTGAGCAAAGAACCAAGTAGGAAATACAATTTCAATTTTGGACTAGGAGCGACCCTAGTCAAAATCAATTTTGTCACTTTTTTCTTCGAGGGTTTATACAAATGGATTGTAGCTATGCATAAATATTTTACTGTGTTTAAAACAAATACAAATAAAACATCCTAAAATTTTTTTGAGCAAAGAACCAAGTAGGAAATACATTTTCAATTTTGGACTAGGGGCGACCCTAGTCAAAATCAATTTTCTCACTTTTTTCTTTGATGATTTATCCAAATGGATTGAAACTTTGCATAAACATTTTGGTGCTTAAAACAAATACAAATAAAAAATCCTAAAATTATTTTGAGCAAAGAACCAAGAAGGAAATACATTTTCAATTTTGGACTAGGGTCGACCAAAATCACTTTTTTCTTCGAGGGTTTATACAAATGAATTGAAACTTTGCATAAATATTTTAGTGCTTAAAACAAAAACAAATAAAACATCCTAAAATTATTTTGAGCAAAGAACCAAGAAGGAAATACATTTTCAATTTTGGACTGGATTGAAACTTTGCATAAATATTTTAATGCTTAAAACAAATACAAATAAAACATCCTAAAATTTTTTTGAGCAAAGAACCAAGAAGGAAATACAGTTTCAATTTTGGACTAGGGGCGACCCTAGTCAAAATCAATTTTGTCACTTTTTTCTTCGAGGGTTTATACAAATGGATTGAAACTTTGCATAAATATTCTAATGCTTAAAACAAATACAAATAAAATATCTTAAAATTTTTTGAGCAAAGAACCAAGTAGGAAATACATTTTTAATTTTAGACTAGGGGCGACCCTAGTCAAAATCAATTTTGTCACTTTTTTCTTCGAGGGTTTATCCAAATGGATTGAAACTTTGCATAAATATTCAGGTGTTTAAAAACAATACAAATAAAACATCTTAAAATTTTTTTGAGCAAAGAACCAAGTAGGAAATACATTTTCACTTTTTGAGTAGGGGCAGGTCTAGTCAAAATCAATTTTGTCACTTTTTTCTTCGAGGGTTTATACAAATGGATTGAAACTTTGCATAAATATTTTAATGCTTAAAACAAATACAAATAAAATATCTTAAAATTTTTTGAGCAAAGAACCAAGTAGGAAATACATTTTTAATTTTAGACTAGGGGCGACCCTAGTCAAAATCAATTTTGTCACTTTTTTCTTCGAGGGTTTATCCAAATGGATTGAAACTTTGCATAAATATTCAGGTGTTTAAAAAAAATACAAATAAAACATCCTAAAATTTTTTTGAGCAAAGAACCAAGTAGGAAATACATTTTCACTTTTTGAGTAGGGGCAGGTCTAGTCAAAATCTAGTTTTTCATTTTTTTTTTTGAAGGTTTATCCAAATGGATTAAAACTTTGCATAAATATTTTTATGCTTAAAACAAATACAAATAAAACATCTTAAAATTTTTTTGAGCAAAGAACCAAGTAGGAAATACAATTTCAATTTTGGACTAGGGGCGACCCTAGTCAAAATCAATTTTCTCACTTTTTTCTTTGATGATTTATCCAAATGGATTGAAACTTTGCATAAACATTTTGGTGCTTAAAACAAATACAAATAAAAAATCCTAAAATTATTTTGAGCAAAGAACCAAGAAGGAAATACATTTTCAATTTTGGACTAGGGTCGACCAAAATCACATTTTTCTTCGAGGGTTTATACAAATGAATTGAAACTTTGCATAAATATTTTAGTGCTTAAAACAAATACAAATAAAACATCCTAAAATTTTTTTGAGCAAAGAACCAAGTAGGAAATACATTTTCAATTTTGGACTAGGGGCGACCCTAGTAAAAATCAATTTTGTAACTTTTTTCTTCGAGGGTTTATACAAATGGATTGAAACTTTGCTTAAAAATTCAAGTGTTTAAAACAAATACAAATAAAATATCCTAAAATTTTTTTGAGCAAAGAACCAAGAAGGAAATACATTTTCAATTTTGGACTAGGGGCGACCCTAGTCAAAATCAATTTTGTCACTTTTTTCTTCGAGGGTTTATCCAAATGAATTGAAACTTTGCATAAACATTTTGGTGCTTAAAACAAATACAAATAACAAATCCTAAAAATTTTTTGAGCAAAGAACCAAGTAGGAAATACATTTTCAATTTTGGACTAGGGGCGACCCTAGTCAAAATCAATTTTGTCACTTTTTTCTTCGAGGGTTTATCCAAATGGATTGAAACTTTGCATAAATATTCTAGTGCTTAAAACAAATACAAATAAAACATCTTAAAATTTTTTTGAGAAAAGAGCCAAGTAGGAAATACATTTTCAATTTTGGACTAGGGGCGACCCTAGTCAAAATCAATTTTGTCACTTTTTTCTTCGAGGGTTTATCCAAATGAATTGAAACTTTGCATAAAAATTCTAGTGCTTAAAACAAATACAAATAAAACATCATAAAATTTTTTTGAGAAAAGAACCAAGTAGGAAATACATTTTCAATTTTGGACCAGGGGCGACCCTAGTCAAAATCAATTTTGTCACTTTTTTCTTCGAAGGTTTATCCAAATGGATTGAAACTTTGCATAAATATTCTAGTGCTTAAAACAAATACAAATAAAACATCTTAAAATTTTTTTGAGAAAAGAGCCAAGTAGGAAATACATTTTCAATTTTGGACTAGGGTCGACCAAAATCACTTATTTCTTCGAGGCTTTATCCAAATGGATTGAAACTTTGCATAAATATTCAGGTGTTTAAAAAAAATACAAATAAAACATCCTAAAATTTTTTTGAGCAAAGAACCAAGTAGGAAATACATTTTCACTTTTTGAGTAGGGGCAGGTCTAGTCAAAATCTAGTTTTTCATTTTTTTTTTTGAAGGTTTATCCAAATGGATTAAAACTTTGCATAAATATTTTTATGCTTAAAACAAATACAAATAAAACATCTTAAAATTTTTTTGAGCAAAGAACCAAGTAGGAAATACAATTTCAATTTTGGACTAGGGGCGACCCTAGTCAAAATCAATTTTCTCACTTTTTTCTTTGATGATTTATCCAAATGGATTGAAACTTTGCATAAACATTTTGGTGCTTAAAACAAATACAAATAAAAAATCCTAAAATTATTTTGAGCAAAGAACCAAGAAGGAAATACATTTTCAATTTTGGACTAGGGTCGACCAAAATCACATTTTTCTTCGAGGGTTTATACAAATGAATTGAAACTTTGCATAAATATTTTAGTGCTTAAAACAAATACAAATAAAACATCCTAAAATTTTTTTGAGCAAAGAACCAAGTAGGAAATACATTTTCAATTTTGGACTAGGGGCGACCCTAGTAAAAATCAATTTTGTAACTTTTTTCTTCGAGGGTTTATACAAATGGATTGAAACTTTGCTTAAAAATTCAAGTGTTTAAAACAAATACAAATAAAATATCCTAAAATTTTTTTGAGCAAAGAACCAAGAAGGAAATACATTTTCAATTTTGGACTAGGGGCGACCCTAGTCAAAATCAATTTTGTCACTTTTTTCTTCGAGGGTTTATCCAAATGAATTGAAACTTTGCATAAACATTTTGGTGCTTAAAACAAATACAAATAAAAAATCCTAAAAATTTTTTGAGCAAAGAACCAAGTAGGAAATACATTTTCAATTTTGGACTAGGGGCGACCCTAGTCAAAATCAATTTTGTCACTTTTTTCTTCGAGGGTTTATCCAAATGGATTGAAACTTTGCATAAATATTCTAGTGCTTAAAACAAATACAAATAAAACATCTTAAAATTTTTTTGAGAAAAGAGCCAAGTAGGAAATACATTTTCAATTTTGGACTAGGGGCGACCCTAGTCAAAATCAATTTTGTCACTTTTTTCTTCGAGGGTTTATCCAAATGAATTGAAACTTTGCATAAAAATTCTAGTGCTTAAAACAAATACAAATAAAACATCATAAAATTTTTTTGAGAAAAGAACCAAGTAGGAAATACATTTTCAATTTTGGACCAGGGGCGACCCTAGTCAAAATCAATTTTGTCACTTTTTTCTTCGAAGGTTTATCCAAATGGATTGAAACTTTGCATAAATATTCTAGTGCTTAAAACAAATACAAATAAAACATCCTAAAATTTTTTTGAGAAAAGAGCCAAGTAGGAAATACATTTTCAATTTTGGACTAGGGTCGACCAAAATCACTTATTTCTTCGAGGCTTTATCCAAATGGATTGAAACTTTGCATGAAAATTCTACTCCTTAAAACAAATACAAATAAAACATCCTAAAATTTTTTGAGCAAAGAACCAAGTAGGAAATACATTTTCAATTTTGGACTAGGGTCGACCAAAATCACTTATTTCTTCGAGGCTTTATCCAAATGGATTGAAACTTTGCATAAAAATTCTAGTGCTTAAAACAAATACAAATAAAACATCCTAAAATTTTTTTGAGCAAAGAACCAAGTAGGAAATACATTTTCAATTTTGGACTAGGGGCGACCCTAGTCAAAATCAATTTTGTAACTTTTTTTTTCGAGGGTTTATACAAATGGATTGAAACTTTGCTTAAAAATTCAAGTGTTTAAAACAAATACAAATAAAACATCCTAAAATTTTTTTGAGCAAAGAACCAAGAAGGAAATACATTTTCAATTTTGGACTAGGGTCGACCAAAATCACTTTTTTCTTCGAGGCTTTATCCAAATGGATTGAAACTTTGCATGAAAATTCTACTCCTTAAAACAAATACAAATAAAACATCCTAAAATTTTTTGAGCAAAGAACCAAGTAGGAAATACATTTTCAATTTTGGACTATGGGCGACCCTAGTCAAAATCAATTTTCTCACTTTTTTCTTTGATGATTTATCCAAATGGATTGAAACTTTGCATAAACATTTTGGTGCTTAAAACAAATACAAATAAAACATCTTAAAATTTTTTTGAGCAAAGAACCAAGTAGGAAATACATTTTCAATTTTGGACTAGGGGCGACCCTAGTAAAAATCAATTTTAACTTTTTTCTTCGAGGGTTTATACAAATGGATTGAAACTTTGCATGAAAATTCTAGTCCTTAAAATAAATACAAATAAAACATCCTAAAATTTTTTGAGCAAAGAACCAAGTAGGAAATACATTTTCAATTTTGGACTAGGGGCGACCCTAGTCAAAATCAATTTTGTAACTTTTTTCTTCGAGGGTTTATACAAATGGATTGAAACTTTGCTTAAAAATTCAAGTGTTTAAAACAAATACAAATAAAATATCCTAAAATTTTTTTAAGCAAAGAACCAAGAAGGAAATACATTTTCAATTTTGGACTAGGGGCGACCCTAGTCAAAATCAATTTTGTCACTTTTTTCTTTGATGATTTATCCAAATGGATTGAAACTTTGCATAAACATTTTGGTGCTTAAAACAAATACAAATAAAAAATCCTAAAAATTTTTTGAGCAAAGAACCAAGTAGGAAATACATTTTCAATTTTGGACTAGGGGCGACCCTAGTCAAAATCAATTTTGTCACTTTTTTCTTCGAGGGTTTATCCAAATGGATTGAAACTTTGCATAAATATTCTAGTGCTTAAAACAAATACAAATAAAACATCTTAAAATTTTTTTGAGAAAAGAGCCAAGTAGGAAATACATTTTCAATTTTGGACCAGGGGCGACCCTAGTCAAAATCAATTTTGTCACTTTTTTCTTCGAAGGTTTATCCAAATGGATTGAAACTTTGCATAAATATTCTAGTGCTTAAAACAAATACAAATAAAACATCTTAAAATTTTTTTGAGAAAAGAGCCAAGTAGGAAATACATTTTCAATTTTGGACTAGGGTCGACCAAAATCACTTATTTCTTCGAGGCTTTATCCAAATGGATTGAAACTTTGCATAAAAATTCTAGTGCTTAAAACAAATACAAATAAAACATCCTAAAATTTTTTTGAGCAAAGAACCAAGTAGGAAATACATTTTCAATTTTGGACTAGGGGCGACCCTAGTCAAAATCAATTTTGTAACTTTTTTTTTCGAGGGTATATACAAATGGATTAAAACTTTGCTTAAAAATTCAAGTGTTTAAAACAAATACAAATAAAACATCCTAAAATTTTTTTGAGCAAAGAACCAAGAAGGAAATACATTTTCAATTTTGGACTAGGGTCGACCAAAATCACTTTTTTCTTCGAGGCTTTATCCAAATGGATTGAAACTTTGCGTGAAAATTCTAGTCCTTAAAACAAATACAAATAAAACATCCTAAAATTTTTTTGAGCAAAGAACCAAGTAGGAAATACAGTTTCAATTTTGGACTAGGGGCGACCCTAGTCAAAATCAATTTTCTCACTTTTTTCTTTGATGGTTTATCCAAATGGATTAAAACTTTGCATAAATATTTTTATGCTTAAAACAAAAACAAATAAAACATCTTAAAATTTTTTTGAGCAAAGAACCAAGTAGGAAATACAATTTCAATTTTGGACTATGGGCGACCCTAGTCACTTTTTTCTTCGAGGCTTTATCCAAATGGATTGAAACTTTGCATGAAAATTCTAGTCCTTAAAACAAATACAAATAAAACATCCTAAAATTTTTTTGAGAAGAGCCAAGTAGGAAATACATTTTCAATTTTGGACTAGGGGCGACCCTAGTCAAAATCAATTTTGTCACTTTTTTCTTCGAGGGTTTATACAAATGGATTGAAACTTTGCATAAATATTTTAATGCTTTAAACAAATAGAAATAAAACATCTTAAATTTTTTTGAGCAAAAAACCAAGATACATTTTCAATTTTGGACTAGGGGCGACCCTAGTCAAAATCAATTTTGTCACTTTTTTCTTCGAGGGTTTATACAAATGGATTAAAACTTTGCATTAATATTCAAATGCTTAAAACAAATACAAATAAAACATCCTAAAATTTTTTTGAGCAAAGAACCAAGTAGGAAATACATTTTCAATTTTGGACTAGGGGCGACCCTAGTCAAAATCAATTTTGTCACTTTTTTCTTCGAGGGTTTATACAAATGGATTAAAACTTTGCATTAATATTCAAATGCTTAAAAAAAATACAAATAAAACATCCTAAAATTTTTTTGAGCAAAGAACCAAGTAGGAAATACATTTTCAATTTTGGACTAGGGGCGACCCTAGTCAAAATCAATTTTGTCACTTTTTTCTTCGAGGGTTTATACAAATGGATTGAAACTTTGCATAAATATTTCAGTACTTAAAACAAATACAAATAAAACATCTTAAAATTTTTTTGAGCAAAGAACCAAGTAGGAAATACATTTTCAATTTTGGACTAGGGGCGACCCTAGTCAAAATCAATTTTGTCACTGTTTTCTTCGAGGGTTTATCCAAATGGATTGAAACTTTGCATAAAAATTCAAGTGCTTAAAACAAATACAAATAAAACATCCTAAAACTTTTTTGAGCAAAGAACCAAGAAGGAAATACATTTTTAATTTTAGACTCGGTGCGACCCTAGTCAAAATCAATTTTGTCACTTTTTTCTTCGAGGGTTTATACAAATGGATTGAAACTTTGCATAAATATTCTAATGCTTAAAACAAATAGAAATAAAACATCTTAAATTTTTTTGAGCAAAAAACCAAGATACATTTTCAATTTTGGACTAGGGGCGACCCTAGTCAAAATCAATTTTGTCACTTTTTTCTTCGAGGGTTTATACAAATGGATTAAAACTTTGCATTAATATTCAAATGCTTAAAAAAAATACAAATAAAACATCCTGAAATTTTTTTGAGCAAAGAACCAAGTAGGAAATACATTTTCAATTTTGGACTAGGGGCGACCCTAGTCAAAATCAATTTTGTCACTTTTTTCTTCGAGGGTTTATACAAATGGATTGAAACTTTGCATAAATATTCTAGTGCTTATAACAAATACAAATAAAACATCTTAAAATTTTTTTGAGCAAAGAACCAAGTAGGAAATTCATTTTCAATTTTGGACTAGGGGCGACCCTAGTCAAAATCAATTTTGTCACTTTTTTCTTCGAGGGTTTATCCAAATGGATTGAAATTTTGCATAAAAATTCTAGTGCTTAAAACAAATACAAATAAAACATCCTAAAACTTTTTTGAGCAAAGAACCAAGAAAGAAATACATTTTCAATTTTGGACTAGGTGCGACCCTAGTCAAAATCAATTTTGTCACTTTTTTCTTTGAGGGTTTATCCAAATGGATTGAAACTTTGCATAAATATTCAGGTGCTTAAAACAAATACAAATAAAACATTCTTAATTTTTATTTTCAAAGAACCAAGAAGGAAATACATTTTCAATTTTGGACTAGGTGCGACCCTAGTCAAAATCTAGTTTTTCACTTTTTTTTCTTCGAGGATAAATTTTTCTGATGATTTTTTCTTGGGTCGCCCCTAGTTAAAAATTGAAAATGTATTTCCTTCTTGATTCTTTGCTCAAAAAATTTTTTTCATCTAAAGTTTAATTTAAAAAAAATCACAGTGAACTTTTAATTTGAAAAATTTGTAAGAAAGGAAAGTTTTTTTGCTTTTTCTGAAGCAACGGCTGTTCCTACCTTGCCCAAACACAATTCAGCTCTTCTTTAGAGCAGCACGGATCAAATGTAATAAACTAGAAGTCTCTCTGATTAACTTGCATGCTTGTTTGCTGGTTTGCTTGCTTACAGAAAGCGTATTTTGCGATTTTCTCAGCAATGCCGCAACCAATTTGAAATCTGTTTTTTGCAAAAGATGTGAAATTTAAGGCACAAACTTTTCATTTCTGAACATTTTAAGTTATCTTGTTCCATATCCTCACAAAATTCAAAAAACTGATTTTTCAATCTGAACAAAACCAATAGATTCACACGTGAAAATGGTGTGAATATAATAAAATCAAGACAAGCACCTAAAATTTAACATTAATGAAAAAAATTGTAAAAAGTTATTGTCGAGCGAACAATTTATGCTAACAAGGAACTTAAAACTTAAAAGACTTAATAATTAAAACATGAAATAAATTTCAAATGTGCATTATTTTGTCACATTTTGATAATACTTTAATGTTTATGGTCATTTAATAATACTGTTTAAATATTCAAGCAGTGAGCCGATCCCAGTCATCGATCAATTATATTCACCGAAATTCCCACTTGAAGTTGTAAGGGAATTTGTTATGGGAGCTATACAAGAAGCAGTAGACATAAATCAAGTTCACAACCGTGATCCTATTGGAGGCTCAAATGAAAACTTGTTCTTGTAAGATAATTCAATTCATTTTAATTTAAATTTTTTCATTTATTTAATATATTTTCTTTTGAAGACCATTGATTAAGCTAACTGACAGATTATTGCTGGTCGGTGTACTCACTGATGATGACGTACAGAAATTACTTGTTATGATTGATCCTGAAACATGGGATTATACATTTAATAAAGGTATAAACTTTAAGTCACATACTTAAACGTCTTAAACTCAAGTCATTCATTCATACTTAATTTAATAATCTCTATGGTAATCTCTACAGAGGGTAAAGATGAACACCGTAAAGGTTTGTTGACAATGAAGATGGCAGAAGGAGCTAAACTTCAAATGTGCTACTTGCTTCATCATTTGTGTGATATGCAATTGCGCCATCGCACAGAAAGTATCATAGCATTTTCGCATGATTTTGTTGGAGATTTGCAAACGGATCAGCTTAGACGTTATATAGAAATTAAACAGTCTGATTTGCCAAGTGCAGTGGCTGCTAAGAAAACAAGAGAGTTCCGTTGTCCACCAAGAGAACAAATGAATGCAATTCTCAATTTCAAAAACTTGGAAGAGGATGAGGACAATGCAACATGTGGAGGAGATTTACGCGAAAAATTGAATGAGTTCCATGAACAATTGATGCAAAAAGTATCTTTGAATGCCTTAGTTGAACCTGAAGCACCTGAAACTGATGCATTAGCTGAAAAACAAGGTGCAATGAAAAAGTTATATAATTTAATCAATGCCGTAAAGGAAATGGAAGAAGAAGGAAAAGCTAATGAAGAGCCTGAGAAAAAGACACCCGAAGAAATCTTTCGTAAAGTTTTAATCAAGACCATAGTATCATGGGCTGAAGAATCACAAATTGAAACACCACGATTGGTTCGTGAAATGTTTGGGCTTCTTGTGCGACAGTATGATACAGTTGGTGAACTTATTAGAGCTCTTGAAAAAACATATGTTATTAATGCAAAGACAAAAGATGATGTCGCCAACATGTGGGTTGGATTGAGTCAAATTCGTGCATTATTGCCTGTACAAATGTGTCAAGAAGAGGAAGAGCTGATGAGAAAGAGATTGTGGAAATTAGTCAACAATCATACTTTCTTCCAGCATCCTGATTTAATCAGAGTTTTGAGAGTTCATGAAAACGTTATGGCAGTAATGATGAACACTTTAGGAAGAAGAGCTCAAGCTCAAAGTGATTCACCCGTGAATGCTGGCGAAGGAAATGAAGCTCCTGTGAAAGAGAAAGATACATCTCATGAAATGGTTGTAGCTTGTTGTAGATTTTTGTGCTATTTCTGTCGTACAGGAAGACAAAATCAAAAGGCTATGTTCGATCACTTTGACTTTTTGCTAGAAAATTCAAATATTTTACTGTCAAGACCAAGTTTAAGAGGTTCAACACCACTTGATGTTGCTTACTCAAGTTTGATGGAAAATACAGAATTAGCTCTTGCTCTCCGTGAGCATTATCTTGAAAAGATTGCAATTTATTTATCAAGATGTGGTTTGCAAAGTAATTCTGAATTAGTCGAAAAGGGATATCCAGATTTAGGTTGGGATCCTGTTGAAGGTGAAAGATTCCTTGACTTTTTACGTTTCTGTGTATGGGTAAATGGTGAAAGTGTTGAAGAAAATGCCAATCTTGTAATTAGATTGTTGATTCGTCGACCAGAATGTCTTGGACCTGCTCTTCGTGGTGAAGGTGAAGGTCTTTTGAAGGCAATTATTGAAGCCAACAAAATGTCAGAAAGAATATCAGACAGACGTAAACTTCAAGATGAAGCAGAAGGACAAATGAATATGGCTTTTAATCATCCACTTCCTGAAAGTGACGATGATGAAGACTATATCGATACTGGAGCAGCAATTTTAGCATTTTATTGTACGTTAGTTGATTTACTTGGAAGATGTGCACCAGATGCTAGTGTAATTGAGCTTGGAAAGAACGAATCACTTCGTGCCAGAGCTATTTTACGTTCACTAGTTCCTCTAGAAGATTTGCAAGGTGTGTTGAGTTTAAAGTTTACACTCACTAATCCAGCAGCAGGAGAAGAACGTCCAAAATCTGATATACCATCAGGATTGATTCCCGGACATAAACAAAGTATTGTTATGTTCTTGGAAAGAGTTTATGGCATAGAGACACAAGAATTGTTCTACAAATTATTGGAAGATGCATTCTTGCCTGATCTTCGCGTTGCCACAATGTTAGATAGATGTGATGGATCTGAAAGTGACATGGCTTTATCAATGAACCGTTATATTGGAAATTCAATTTTGCCTGTGCTTATTAAGCACTCAAGATTTTATAATGAAGCTGAAAACTATGCATCACTTTTAGATGCAACATTGCATACAGTTTATCGTCTTTCTAAGAACAGAATGCTTACAAAAGGACAACGTGAAGCTGTTTCAGACTTCTTGGTTGCTCTAACCACAGCTATGCAGCCAGCTATGCTTCTAAAACTTCTGAGAAAGCTTACAGTTGATGTCTCAAAACTCTCAGAATACACTACTGTTGCATTGAGAGTAAGTATACTCTTTTATTGATCAATTTAAAAAGGTAATAAGTACTGATGGTTTTCTTTATATCTAGCTTTTGACTTTGCATTACGAACGCTGTGCAAAATACTACGGATCAACTTCAGGTCAAGGATCTTATGGTACTTCTTCAGATGAAGAAAAACGCTTGACAATGTTGTTGTTCTCAAACATCTTTGATTCTTTAAGTAACATGGATTATGAACCAGAACTATTCGGAAAGGCACTTCCTTGTTTAATTGCTATTGGATGTGCACTGCCACCTGATTACAGTTTGTCTCAAAATTCAGATGACGATTTGTATGGCAAACCAACAGGTGGAGGACCAGATCAACCACAATATAATCCACAACCAATTATGACTATCAGCATTAACTTAAACACTGATCTTAACACGATCATTCAAAAGTTTAGTGAACATTATCATGATGCATGGGCATCAAGAAAGTTAGAAAACGGATGGGTCTTTGGAGATCAATGGTCAGATTCACAAAAGAATCATCCTCGATTAAAGCCTTATAACATGCTGAATGAATATGTATGCATCGATTTTGAAAAATAAATTATTATTCCTTAATTCACAAAACAAATAATCTCTGATTTTTAGGAAAAGGAAAGATACAAGGATCCCGTTAGAGAAAGCTTAAAAGCTCTTTTGGCTCTTGGATGGACAGTGGAACACTCAGAATCAGACCTGCCTGGTTCCTCAAGAGGATCAATTCGAAGATCATCAAAACCAGTAAGTTAATAATAATCAATCATATTTAATCTTTTAAAATCAACCAATTTCTTCTATCACAGGAAGCGCATTCTCAAGATTCATCATCTCCATTCAATTATCATCCACATCCGGTTGATATGACAAACTTAACATTGAGCAGAGAAATGCAAAACATGGCAGAACGATTAGCTGAAAATGCTCATGATATTTGGGCTCGTAAAAAAATGGAGGAACTGTCAACATGTGGAGGAAGCATTCATCCACAATTGGTTCCTTATGATCTCCTCACTGACAAGGAAAAGAAGAAGGACAGAGAACGATCACAAGAATTCCTTAAATATTTGCAATATCAAGGATATAAGCTCCACAAGTAGGAATTGTTTTATTTATTAAACTAAGTAGTGTTTTAATCAAAAATTATTTTAATATTTAAGGCCATCAAAAGGAACTGGAGATTCAGAATTAGCCAATATTCAAGCTGCAATTGAATCAAGATTTGCATATTCCTTATTGCTAAAACTGATCAACTATCTTGATAAGGCTACGGTTAATATGAAATTACTTAAGCCTTCTTCAATATTCAGTCGACGATCTTCATTCAAGACCAGCTCTCGGGACATTAAGTTCTTCTCTAAAGTAGTTTTGCCATTGATGGAAAAATATTTCTCAACTCACCGCAACTACTTTATTGCAATTGCAACTGCCACTAATAATATTGGAGCAGCATCTCTTAAAGAAAAGGAAATGGTTGCTGCTTTGTTCTGTAAACTAGCAAATCTTTTGCGTAATAGACTCACTGCTTTCGGAGCTGATATTCGTATAACAGTCCGTTGCTTACAAGTGCTTGTTAAAAGTATTGATGCAAAATCACTTGTCAGAAATTGTCCTGAATTTATTCGTACATCTATGTTGACGTTCTTTAATAATGCTGCTGATGATTTAGGTCATACAATTATGAACTTAGTGGATGGAAAATATAGCCATTTAAGAGGAACACATTTAAAAACCTCTACGTCTTTACAATATGTCCATCAAGTTATATTACCAGTTTTGACAGCAATGTTTGATCATTTAGCATCATGCGAGTATGGAAACGAATTCTTGCGTAAGTATACATTAACATTATTTTGAAAATTGTCTTAATTAATTCTTGCTTTATCTTTTAGTTGATGAAATCCAAGTAGCTTCATATAAAATTCTGTTAGCATTGTATACTTTGGGTACTGATAACACACTAAGTCATGATCGAAAATATCTTAAAACAGAATTTGAGAGACATAAACCAGCTTTGGGTTCGTGCTTGGGAGCCTTCAGTTCTACGTTTCCTGTAGCATTTTTGGAACCACATTCAAATAAGAATAATCCATTTTCACTCTTGAATCGAATTGCTGATCATTCTTTAGAAGCTCAAGATATAATGTCAAAGATGGATAGTTCAATGCCAACACTAGAAGCTGTAATGCATGAAGTGGAACAGTATGTTGAATCAGAAAAGAGTTATCAAGAAGCTCAACATGTCATTGATGTGATCATGCCATTATTGTGTTCATATCTTCCATTCTGGTGGAATCAAGGACCTGATAATGTTAATCCAACATCTGGAAATCATGTCACAATGATCACAGCTGATCATATGAATCAGTTGCTCAAGCACGTCTTAAAACTTATTAAGAAGAATATTGGAAATGAGAATGCACCTTGGATGACAAGAATTGCAGCATACACTCAACAAATTATTATCAATAGTTCCGAAGAACTTCTTAAAGATCCATTCTTGCCTTTAGCTGAAAGAGTCAAGAAACGTGTTGAAAATATGTTCCACAAAGAAGAAAGTTTGAGAGGTTTCTTAAAATCATCTACAGATGATACATCTCAAATAGAGTCGCAAATTCAAGAAGATTGGCAACTCCTCGTTCGAGATATTTACTCTTTCTATCCGCTGCTTATTAAATATGTTGATTTACAAAGAAATCATTGGCTAAAGAACAATATAATTGAAGCAGAAGAACTTTATAATTCTGTAGCTGAAATATTTAATATTTGGTCAAAGAGTCAGTACTTCTTAAAGGAAGAGCAAAACTTTATTAGCGCAAATGAAATTGACAATATGGCACTTATAATGCCAACTGCCTCAAGACGCTCAGCAGCATCAGTTGAAGGGCAACAACCACAAAGTGGTGGAAAAATAAAGAAAAAGAAAAAGAACAGAGATAAGAAGCGAGACAAAGATAAGGAAATTCAAGCAAGTTTAATGGTTGCTTGTTTAAAACGTCTACTGCCCGTTGGTTTGAATCTATTTGCTGGTCGCGAACAAGAATTAGTTCAACATTGTAAAGATAGATATTTAAAGGTAACTTATTGAAATAAGCCGTACTTAGTCATTGACGTTTATATTTGAAACTTTTTCAGAAACTGCCTGAATACGAAGTTGTAGAATTTGCACGTATTCAATTAACTTTACCAGATAAGCTCGATCCAGCTGATGAGATGAGCTGGCAGCACTACCTTTATTCAAAATTGGGAAAGAAACATGAGCATCCACTTGAAGAAACTAATGAAAAAGTAACTGCTGCAGAAAAGAAAGGAGAAGAGAAAAAAATTGAAGAAACAGTGGAAAGAATTGTAGCAATGGCGAAAGTTTTGTTTGGATTGCACATGGTATGTTAATGTTCATCATATAACTTTTTGTTTCAAATTTTCAGTAGACTTTAATCTCTTTGAAGTATTTCACATGTTTCATTTAATGCAAATTCTTCAATAGTTAAGGATATTGTTTTATTTACAGTTACTTATTCAAATATTCTAAAACATTTTAAAAGTTCTCAATGAATTCGACATCCGAAAAGATTTTTAAATTTATTTTACAAAATTTTACAATCATCGTATTTAGATTGACCATCCACAACAACAGAGTAAAAACGTTTATCATAGTGTCGTTAGCATTCAGAGGAAGCGAGTTGTAATCGCATGTTTCAGACAAACTTCTTTACACTCATTGCCAAGGTCGAGCACAGTAGATTTTATATGATTGCGTTTATTCTCCTTTTTTGAGCAAATTTTTGATATTAATACTGCTTAATTCATAAGAAGTTAATTTTGATTTGAGAGTGTCATGATTGAAAATTACTAATCCTAATAACATTGTATAGATATACTTAAAGATATTTTTATTTACATGAACCAGGCTACAACAAAGTCCACAATTCAAACAATGAAAAAAAGAGTTTCAGCAGCAAGAAAAAAACTTGCTATAACTTGTCTCCGAGCTAAACCTTTATATCGACTTCAAAGGTAGAAGAAATGAAGCTTCTATATTTTCTCTTGTTGTAGTAGAACATTGTTGTAATAACATTTTATTCTATGGTAAAGCACACGAAATGAAATGTTCAGTTTTGTGAAGTATTTCTCAAAGTATTCTAATCTAACTTTTGTCTCATCTACTTCATGTTGCCAATTGGAATTTAAGTCAAAAATTATTACATCGCGTTTCAAACACGTGTATGTCAAATGGATCATAGATTTTATTAAGTATGTGTAGACTTTATACAAAACTAAGCTCTTGATTCAACATTGATGTAAGCTGAAAACTAATCTTGTTGGAAAACATGCCTTTTTGTTTAAGAAGTTTTCTTTAACTAATGATTTGGAATATTAAGGAATGTCCTTACTAACCACATAGTCAAAATATTTTGTATAGTCAAATACCTTAATTTTTTGCAAGATGCAGTTTGTTAATCTAAGACCAAATAATCATTTCGTTTCAAACTTTATAGACATCGGGCATGTAATATATTTGCAAAGACATACAAGGATTTGTGGCTTCAAGAAGAGAATACAGGACAAGAAGTTATGATTGAAGATCTTACGGTAAGTATTCAAAATATCTTTCAGGATTAAACCTTATTTTGTGAAAATTTTCAGCAATCTTTTGAGGATTCGGAAAAAAAGAAAAAGGAAGATGAAGAAGAGGAAGGAAAACCTGATCCATTAACACAACTTATCACTACTTTCTGTCGTGGTGCAATGACAGAAAGATCGGGTGCTCTACAAGAGGATCCTCTTTATATGTCATATGCTGAAATTATTGCCAAATCTTGTGGTGAAGAGGAAGAAGAAGGCGGAGAGGAGGAAGAGAATGAGTAAGAAATTATGCAGCATAATTTATGCACTTTACCAATATTTATTCTTTTTTACAGAGCTGAAGAAGAAGGTGGTGCTAGCATTCATGTAAGTTAAATCAGTATTAATTGAATAGAACAGTAAATTACATCATTTGATTCTCTTACAGGAACAAGAAATGGAGAAACAAAAACTTTTGTTCCATCAAGCTCGCTTAGCTAATCGAGGAGTAGCTGAAATGGTGTTGCTTCATATTAGTGCATCTAAAGGTGTACCATCTGATATGGTTATAAAGACTTTGGAATTGGGTATTGCTGTCCTTAGAGGAGGTAACATTGATATTCAAATGAGAATGTTAAATCACCTGAAAGAAAAGAAGGATGTTGGATTTTTCACATCCATTGCTGGTTTAATGAATTCATGCAGTGTACTTGACCTGGATGCTTTCGAAAGAAATACTAAAGCTGAGGGTCTTGGTGTTGGATCAGAAGGTATAATTCTGCTGATCTTAAAGTAACTCTAACTGAGTAATTAATATCTGTTTCAGGTGCTGCTGGTGAAAAGAATATGCATGATGCAGAGTTTACATGTGCATTATTCCGTTTCATTCAATTGACTTGTGAAGGTCACAACTTAGAATGGCAAAATTATTTGAGAACACAAGCTGGTAATACCACAACAGTAAATGTTGTCATTTGCACTGTCGATTACCTTCTACGTCTGCAAGAATCTATCATGGACTTTTATTGGCATTATTCAAGCAAAGAGTTGATTGACCCAGCAGGAAAAATTAATTTCTTCAAAGCTATTGGTGTTGCTAGTCAGGTCTTTAACACACTTACTGAAGTTATTCAAGGTCCATGTACACAAAATCAACAAGCTTTGGCACATTCAAGATTGTGGGATGCTGTAGGAGGTTTCTTATTCTTGTTCAGTCACATGCAAGAAAAACTTTCAAAGCATTCATCACAAGTTGATTTATTAAAAGAACTTTTAAATTTACAAAAAGACATGATTACAATGATGCTCTCCATGTTGGAAGGAAATGTTGTAAATGGTACCATTGGTAAACAGATGGTTGACACATTGGTTGAATCTGCATCTAACGTAGAATTAATTTTGAAATACTTTGATATGTTCCTTAAAGTAAAAGATTTAATTTCATCTCCAAGTTTCATGGAAATAGATCCAAATGCTGATGGTTGGGTATTGCCCAAAGACTTCAGAGATAAAATGGAGCAGCAAAAGAGCTACACCCCTGAGGAAATCGATTTTATGATTGGTAAATCAGGAGTTTTATTTTTATATCCACAAACTGTAACGTAATTCCTTCATTTTAAAATTATAGCTTGCTGTGAAGTAAACCATGATGGAAAGATTGACTATATCGGTTTCTGTGATCGTTTCCATGAGCCAGCCAAGGAAATTGGTTTCAATTTAGCTGTATTGCTTACAAACTTATCAGAACACATGCCAAATGAGCCTAGGTAAAATTTCAGTTGTTCATTCTTGCTTGACAATTACTAAAATTGGTTTTGATTTTTCAGACTTGCCAGATTCTTAGAAACTGCAAGTTCAGTTCTTAACTATTTTGAACCATTCTTGGGCAGAATTGAGATTTTGGGATCATCGAAGAAAATTGAACGAGTTTACTTTGAAATTAAGGAATCAAATATTGAGCAATGGGAAAAACCTCAGATCAAAGAATCAAAACGAGCATTCTTCTATTCAATTGTTACTGAAGGAGGTGACAAAGAAAAATTGGAAGCTTTTGTTAATTTCTGCGAAGATGCAATCTTTGAAATGACTCATGCTTCAGAAATTATGGCAACCGATGAGAAAAGTGGTAGCACTAGAAGAGAAGCTTCCTATAGTTCATATATAAGTGAAGAAGATGAAGAAAAGGCTAATAGGGATCCAATTAGAAAAACTATACAAGCAACAAAAGACGGATTAAAGCAGCTTGCTTTCTTATTTAGTCCAACTAATATTAAGCATCAAATTGGTGTTATGCAAACTAAATCAATTCCTGAATTGATTGTTGGATTCTTTAAACTAATATTTTATGCTTTCTATTACACTGGTTACGGATTTTATGCAATTTTACGCTATTTCTTTAATATTTTAATGAACTTAATGAGAGGACCTGCAGTAGAAGAAGAAGAAATGCCACTTATTCCGGAAATTGAAAGTTTACCGACACTAGCACTGCCACCTTTACCAGATGAACGATCAAGTACGCCGCCTATGGAAACGACAAAAGAAGAAGGAGGAACAGAAGCAGCAAGTTTGAGTAAAAAGGAAGATGGTAGTGCAGAAGGATCGTCTCCTGAAGAACAAGGAGAGTCAACTGATTCTGAAGTGCATATCGAGCCACCAATGACACTTCAAGATCTTTTAGGTGGTGAGGCAGCTAAAGCAGCAGAAAAAGAAAGATCAGAAGCTCAAAAAGTACAGGAGGCTGCTATGGCTAGTATCGAATCAGAGAATAGAAAACAATCTCAAAATACAACTGAACCTGCTGCTGTCAATCAAATTGATTTCTCACAGTATGCTCATAAAGCAGTCAGTTTCTTAGCACGAAACTTTTATACTCTTAAATATGTTGCTCTTGTGTTGGCTTTCTGCATCAATTTTATGCTTCTGTTCTATAGAGTAACAACATTTGGAGAAGAAACTGAAGGCTCTGGAGATAGTGATTTGGGTAGCATTGATGGATCTGGAGGATCTGGATCAGGTGCTGGTATAGATCTCGGTAGTGCAGAAGGTTCGGGTGGTGAAGAAGAAGAAGATCCGCTAGAGTTAGTACAAGTAGATGAAGTTTATATAGAGCATGTTATGAGATGCGCTGCAGCTCTGCATAGTTTGGTTTCTTTATGTATGTTGATTGCTTACTATCACTTGAAAGTACCATTGGCTATTTTCAAACGCGAAAAGGAAATTGCACGTCGGTTGGAATTTGATGGACTCTTTATTGCTGAACAACCAGAAGATGATGATATAAAATCACATTGGGACAAACTTGTTATTAGTTCAAAGAGGTATTAAATCGGTGAAATTCTAGATTTTTGTGTAAGTAAAATTTTATTTATTATTTTAGCTTCCCTGTGAATTACTGGGATAAATTTGTCAAGAAAAAGGTTCGACAAAAGTACAGTGAGACATACGATTTTGACTCAATATCAAACTTGCTTGGAATGGAAAAGACCGCATTTGGAACTCAAGAAGTAAGTGAAAGTGGAGGACTTATTCACTTTATTTTGAATATTGATTGGAGATATCAAGTATGGAAAGCTGGTGTAACAATTACGGATAACTCATTCTTGTATTCACTTTGGTACTTTACCTTTTCAATCTTGGGAAATTTTAATAACTTCTTCTTTGCTGCTCACTTGTTGGATGTCGCTGTTGGTTTTAAAACATTGAGAACTATTTTGCAGTCAGTAACACACAATGGAAAGCAACTGGTGTTGACTGTCATGCTGCTTACTATTATTGTGTATATTTACACCGTCATCGCCTTCAATTTCTTCCGTAAATTTTATATCCAAGAAGAAGAGGACGAGGTTGATAAGAAATGTCATGACATGTTAACGTGCTTTGTGTTCCACTTGTATAAAGGTAACAAAGCGTGAAAATTCAATTGATGAATCAAATACTGTAAAATTATAATTTTTCAGGTGTTCGTGCGGGTGGTGGCATCGGTGATGAAATTGGAGACCCAGATGGAGATGACTATGAAGTTTATCGTATCATATTTGATATCACATTCTTCTTCTTCGTTATTGTTATCTTGTTGGCTATCATTCAGGGTTTGATTATTGATGCTTTCGGTGAGCTTCGTGATCAACTTGAATCGGTGAAAGAAGACATGGAGTCTAATTGCTTCATCTGTGGTATTGGAAAAGATTACTTTGATAAAGTACCGCACGGCTTTGATACAGTAAGTGCATTTAAATGTTTTTTATAGACTATTTATTAATTGATGATAATTTTTCTACAGCACGTAGCTCAAGAGCATAATCTGGCAAATTACATGTTCTTCCTTATGCACTTGATTAATAAACCGGACACGGAATATACGGGTCAGGAGACGTACGTTTGGAATATGTATCAACAACGATGTTGGGACTTCTTCCCCGTTGGTGACTGCTTCAGAAAACAATATGAGGACGAACTGGGAGGCAGTCAGTAATTTTTTTTTAAGTTTTTTAATGCACCTACGAATATTAGAAATTTTTCAACGATACATTAAACGAGAATAGTAAAGGATATGAAAAAAATTCATAGAGAATTAAACGAATTTTTAATTGTTGTTATTTATAAAGTTATATCAAGTGTGAATTTTTAAGAGTTTTTGATTTAAAATTTTGAATTTTTCAATAAATGTTTTAATATTTCTGTTTAAATATATTCGATCTCTTGTCCTATATATAGTATATAATGATATAAAAACACAGCTGTTTAGATGAACAATTGCATTTTTATAGCAAATAAATTTCAAAATAAACACAAATTAAAACATGTGCCTCCATCTTTTGAGGAATTATAGCAGAAAACGGTTATTAAAACCATACGTCCATATACGGCTCTAATACGTTAAAGCATATCATAAATTCTGTAACAGCGTACACGGTTTAATTCTCTATTGGAAATCTAGAAATACGACAATAAAGACGTAACTTTTAAACTTCTTCTCAGCATCTATTTCATTTCAAATTGTTTGTTGTGCTTAAGCGCTTGTGAGGTGTTAAATATCAAGTGAAAATATTCAAATAATTTAGGTAAAAATGTCGACCAACTTTCAAGTCGGATTTATCTCACAAAAGAATTCTTCAAAGTAAGTACAATTGAATAAGTCTGTCTGTAATTATGAAAGAGTTTAACATAGAATTTGGAAGTTATTTCCAGAAAGTTAATAAACGTTACAGTTTACAATAGTAAGTGTAATAGTATAATGAGCGAAATTAAAATTCATATAGTCCCACACGTACGAATTTTAGAGAATTTTTAGTAGGATATTCAAATATAAGCTTACATTTTTTTATTAATATATTCATTCAGAAAAAAATAAAAATTTAAGAAATTATATATAACATTCCGAACATATCTTTTACCGTTATTATCTAAAGAGAAGACATTTATGCACAATACATGTACAAATATACAAAAAAGAATGAATAATGGATTCTGTGTGTTATATGTGTAGTTTTTATTTTATTTTGACCATGTACTTTCTAACCATTTACTTTTTACCTGCATCTAAATGTACTTAAAACGTGCATTCAAATTCAAAACGAAAACATAGAGAAAAAATAGATTTGTCTGTGTGCATGATCACTTCCTCCTTTGAAGAAGAAAGAAAGACAGAAATAAAAAAAATATATATAAATAATACACTAATGTTGTATACAAATAATAACAACAATGATGATATGAACCAGAAGGCGTTGATAAGAACATTACACAAGAAAGCGGTTGTAAAGAAATTGTAAGAAGATCATTAATCACACATTGAAGAGAGAAATAACAATTTAATGTGTTTTTTTTAAAAACTTTCGTTGAAGCTGTTGGAAATCAAAGAGGTATGATTGAGGAATAATTGAAAACTGAGACTTTCACACACAGTGAGCATTCTTTTTAATTGCATACAGTTAACAAGAAAATTATTTTTGAAGTAACAAATATCTAGCGATAAGCGAATAGCGTAAATTTTTCTATAAAAAGTTTAATCTCTCGCTAAAGAAGAAGTGATTATTGAAATATGTTCTGCAGCTTGCTTAGCTTGAAACTATTATAAAAAGAAAAATTTCTCTCATATTTATTTTTCACTATTTTTTCTTCTCTCAAATATTTTCCACGAGAAACTTTTGAGCGTAAATGTCGGTTTTTCTCATAAAGCTTTCTGTATAAAATGTATCGGGAAGTAAAATGAATTTTAGTTTATATTAAGTTGTGCAAGCGTGTAGTGCCGGTGAGCATAAAACATAAACTACTTCCATACCCTTTTAGAAGGTATAAGAATTTTTTTTAAAATAAAGTCTCGTCTGAGGTTAATAGCACTATTATTGAAGGGAGAAATTTCGATGCATAAATTTTAAACTCCTTAATCCAGTGAAAATCGATACACATTTTCCTCTTCCTTCCCATTCATTATTTTTAATTCTAAAAAGCATTTGTATTATCGCTTAAAGTGAAGACAAATAAGTGACCCCATTGCACTTACAGTGCATATTTATTTCGAAAATATTCTCCCTGACTACAAACTTTTTTTCTATTGATTTATTAGTGCTCCCGAAAAATTCTTTTACATTCTAATCAATCTTTTGTGTAAAGTAATTCAAGTCTCGTGCATTTCTGCATAGATATTCGATCGTTACATTTATAAATTGATAATATTACGAAATGGCAACTTACGCTGCATTCAAACACGTTGAACTTTATAACATCGGAAGTGGAAAGAAAAGGTTTGTATCATCATTGTTAATCTCAGTGTAATTTAATCAAAAGAAATGTTAAATTTCTCCTTTATGATCGCTCCCAATTGAATTGAATTTGTAATTCAAAGTAAAATAATTTTAATTACATTTTGCACATTTGCAAATTGCTGAATAAAAAAAACAGTTTCAAAAAATTAATCTTTGTGAAGAAAGTGCAAAAAAGCATAACGAAAAAGTCGAAAAACTGTAACATTCAACAGCTTTCGGAGTAGCAGAGCATTTCATTTTATACACAAACTTAACTTTATAACTGTTTTGTTAATCAAAAGAAAATTTAGATAAAAAATGTTAATATCGATGGAACATTGAATTTATTTTTGTTGGTTCCATAAATTGGGTTCATACTTCAAGTCTTCAAATAAAATAAATTCACTAAAACTTTTTGTTTTGCGTTTGCCGTACCATTCAAAGACATTTCACAAGGAAGTCAAAAAGAAAAACTAAAATGAAAACATATTCTTAGTGGCGTGAGCTATATGATAAAAAAATAAATATATATAAATCGTCTTGAAAAAAGGTTAAAAATCATATTTCCCATTCCTTTCTGGTAACAAATTCCAACCAAAGCTACATTCAATTCATGTATCACGAAAACAATATCAAAGGCATTGAAATTATATCTGTCAACGATAATAGATGAAAAATCAAGGTTCTCGCTTATGTTTTATTCTTTTTCTTTGCCGAAAAATAAGAAAGCGAGAAAAGAAAAGCGGATACTTAAGGTTCTAGACTACTATATTCCCTATTATTTATGTTAATACATTAACCTTCATGAATGAATTAACCAAGAAACTTTTGATGATGGTTGACACGCAGTTTGATTTTTATTATTTCATTTCTTTTTTTGCGGGAGAACCTTCTACTTACAACCGAAATTTAGTAATTTCTTCTTTAATTATTGATTTACCAACTAAAATGTATATAATGCCATTATACAGAGAAAAAAACTATTTATATTATTTGGGTCGAGAGAATGACTTTATCGCATTTATTAACAAACGATAATTTCAGATTTTTTTTTTTACTTTTCTCTTTTTTAATCGCATTGTTAATAGTTGTTAATTTTCCAATTTTTTTCTTCATTTTCTTCCTTTTCTTTTCTTCAACAATGTGTAGAGTTTTGAAACCTCCAGGTAAATAATCATTTTGCTTTCATCATCGATATATTTTGATAATCATAATTGCAATCTTTTCTCTCTACTCACGAATTAGGTGGTGGAAGTAGTGATATCTTCTCAGGAGATGTTCAAACTACTCCTCGTTCCATCAAAAACCACATGAAATCGAACATTTTTTCAGCACCATCACCAACAAATAAGAACGGTAATTTATAGACTTTTGAGTAATAATAATAAAATATTCTTAAGAATACGAAGGATAGTTCAGGCCCCTATTTAATGCTATGTTGTAATTTTTTATTAATGAATTTTTCTAGTTCTTCAAGGACTTCATCGTTATTTTTACATGGGTATAATATACTATATACGATATTATATCAAATTTCAAACACATTTAAATGAAATATACTAATATTTACTTACATTTTAATAAGTTTACGCAATAAACAAAAGAACTAAGCATTATATACTTCACACATCCTTTTCCATTCTTAACATTCATACCGACTAGAACACTTTTTTATTGTTTCAAATTCAAGTTCAAAAATTTTATTACTTCCACGACATTAATGCATGGAAATAAACGTATCTAGAACAATCCATGTAATTAATTGTAATGCTTACACAAATACTCAAAATAAAAGTTATCAAGTTGTTAGGCTTATTAAGTAATTAATCGACAATTTTCACAAATTTGCACATTTCAAGATTATATTTTATTATATTGTTTATTAATGACTCTAGGAGACGCACGTCGTCAACACGTCGACTCTCATAATCGTTTGTTTGGAGATGTTGATCGTATGTCAACACCAGCTAAGAATCACTTTAAAAGCAGTATTCCAATTGGCGGTGAAGAGGGTGTAGATGGATCAACAAAGCATTCAAATGGTGGCCACTTTGATCAAGAAAATGGAATGAATGGAAAACATGCAGGTAATGACGAATTTTTTATAATTTATAAAAAAACAACAAATACACGATTTTAATGATATAGAGGAAAAAAAGTACATCCAATTTTTTTTTGTCTTCCATTTTTCATATAAATGTGTGTAGTAGAAATTTTTTTAATAGTTTTCAAATTTAAATTTATTGATGCGAGACTATTCTCTGATTTTTAGCAATTTCCTTTTGCTCCCTAGCTCTATATGAACGTTACACTTTATTAACTTCATTTCGAACTTGAAAATCGTGATTCTTTACAATGTCTTTTTCTATATAGGTGATGACTATAATGAATATCATAGTCATGCAACTGATAATTTCGAATCTTCCAACAAATTTTACGGTCATGAATCAAATTTATATAAAACTACACACTATTTAAATCCAACTTACAATTCTAAAATTAATTTTTGTATAAATGACGATTACATTTCAATTGTCGATGACGAAAACAACAGAAATCCATCTGATTTAAAAATAAATGAAAATGAAAGAGAAAGTAATGAGCTTGATGAAAATATGAACTATGTTACGCCTTTGATTAGTACAATCGATTTAAATAACCATAGCAAAGTACCAAAAAATCTCACAGGTAAATTACGAAACAGATTCAATATAAAGTCTCTTTCAAATCATGCATTCATTACTCTCTTGATTTGTTTTTCTTTCTTTTTTTTCTTTCATTTTTTTTTATTTCAATTCCGACTCATTTCCAAAATTTTTGTTTTCAATCAACAACATAAATTCTTTTCATGCATTATATGTTTAATGTTATGTTGCGTTGTATGGGTTTGAATTTAAGGCACACATAAAACAAGAATGTTTTTCATTATCTACATATATTTTTTTGTGTTGGACTTCCAAAATTTTACCATTTATGTTGAATTATGTAATAGTATGTAATAGTGCAGCAATGTGCAGCTCAGGAATATAATTTACCATTTATTTTCTTTAAAAAATTGACATTAGTTTCGTTTTCATAATTAACGCCACTTTATTCAATGATTAATAATCATGTCTTAATATTTACAGTCCAAATGTCTTCAAAATCTGATATTAGCAAATCATCAATCTCTGAAAATGGATCTACAAATCATCAAATATTGAAAAATCGCGTTCCACCAGGTAAATTGAAATAATATTAATTGAATTGATTAATCCTTCATTTCTGGGGGTTGTTCACAATTTATATTGAATTACGTTTGTCAATTCAATCGCTGTTTACAATGACTAGAACATTGAATTCGGGTATTAAGTTTCGATCTATTAGTTCTCTGGATTCAAATCGGGACTTTAACAAAGAAAATTAATGCCAAAATCGCTTTGTTTCTGAAGTATGGACATCATTTGTGAACGACAGCTTATAAGAATCAAAGAATTTTTCGTGCTTCATTCAAGCATGACGAAAAAGTCATTACTAGTAATTTTAGAATAAAAGATTCTTCTCCATTATACGCATCAGAAATGCAGGATTTATCTCATTCGTTTCTTATTTAAAGTAAACATTTTGCTGATTCTAATTTTCCATTGTTTCCGTTTAATTTAGGTGGATTTGCTTCTGCTTTGTGGTAATTATTTAAATGACTTAAGCATAAAATGATTTTAACAAACTTAGATTCACGAAAAAAAAGGAAGGCAGGCAGAAAAAAAATTTAATGCATTGATTACTAATTTTATGGAATCGTGAAAATTTCTTTTGAAACAACTTTCACATCAGATGAATAATGGTTAATACATAATTTTTTTATTGTTTTACTAAATATTATTCCGTAATCATTATGGATTTTTCACATATTGAATTGTTTAATACTCATTTCTTTTTCAATGCATTTCAAATAAAGTTTAATTAATAAAAATAATACATTAGAAAACAATGGTGGGTCTTTTTACTCTTAATTCCTATACTTATTATTATCTGCATGATTTAATATGATTTTGGATTTTTCATGAAAGTAAACTTAAAGCTTTTACTTTTAATTGCTCAACATACAGCTTTTCTCACTCAACCGATCAGCGGGTAGAAATCACATGTGAAATTTAAACAACAGTGATCCACACGAAAATGAATATATCATTATTTTCAGCTTAAAATCAACAAAGGCCAAGAAAAAAAAAGAGTGAATGTACGTGTTATTGTACGTGCTGGTATTTGCATTTCCATCGCAAATATCCTTACTTATTCGTTTACTCTTTCACTGAATTGTTTTAATTTCATTGACTGCAAATACCTACTTAGAAATCTCATTAATAAATAATGAAATGGTCTCTATAAACACGAGATGACTTTAGCGCATTTACCTCGCCAACATGAATGACCAGAACTTAAACTTTGTACTTTGTGTGCAACAAAGTTCATGATATAAACAAATTTAATTCTATTGAAGGAATAAAAAATCTAATTGAGGGTTGTGACTTTTACTGTAATCGGAGATAGGATTATCTTTGTGAATATCTAGCTGAATAGAAGCCAAAAAAACCTTACTATTTTCATTAAGTTGTGTCGGAAAGTTTGTTGCAATTGATGACCTGCTGAAAAATTAATTAATCTTTGTATTGAGGATCTCACTCGCTTTTTTGTTTCAGTTTTGTAAATCTAAAGCTAAAATTTAATTTGACATGATAGATTAAAGATTTGTTTTTATCAACCTGAATTTGGTAAAAATTTCAAAAATCTAGCAGAACTTTTGTGAAAGTCTAGTAAGAATCTATTTAGCAAGATCATATTAAAATCAATTTAAGATCTCCAAATTCTCCTGTTATGCTCAATAGGAGACTAGATTATTCATGAAAGATTGATAAAGAATCAAAAGATTCCACATAATAAATATATTTGGAATTTTTCATACATGATCGAATGTACAAAACACAAAAAGAAGTTACTCAAAATCATAAAATTGAACAATTATGGGGCCGTTCACTTATTACGTTCGCATTTTAAGGGGGAGGGGGGTTTGAAAAATTGTAACAAAAGGTAACATAGGGTGGGGGGGGGTTGTCAAGAAGTATGTAACGTTCTAACTGTTGCTGTCGTTTAAAAAAAAGTTCACGAAAAAAAATTGTTTACAAATTCAAACCAAAAACATTTTTTTAAATTTTTCACCTTTTTAATGGTAAAATAAATTATGAACGTTCAGGGGGGGGGGGGGGGTGTTGTGAGTTGTAACATATTCTAACAAGGGGGGAGGGGGGGTGGTGAAAAAGGTCGTTTTTTTGCGTAACGTAATAAGTGTACGGCCCCTATGTTAAGCTACAAAAAAGTTGAATGGATATGCAATGGACTGAAACTTAAAAATAAACGGATGGACAAAAGTGCTATCAATAGCGCCCCTCATTTTGGAAATTATGCAGAAAATTCCAATTCAAGTAGACCCTCGAGTTGTAGTGCTTAAGAATATTCAATTAGCACTACACATTCTATTTACTACTTCATCCGCATTAGGTCTAGTCAATGAAGAATAATTTGGTCAATCTAAAGTGGCTTATTTACTTGTTTAATTTAAAATTTCGACATGGTCGTGTATACAAAGCATTATGTTTTCATTTATAAGTATTTACTAATCCTAAGAACTTGATGTAAGAAACACGTAGCTGTTCATTTTGACCATAGTAGATAATTGTTTTCTCGATATGCGCTAAATAATCGACAAATGATTATTTGGTTTCATATATTAACAAAAACGTATTAATTAATTGTAGGAATTACTGAAATTACCACATTTTCCATTTTATTATCTTTCTTTAAATTGAGATTAACTTTTTTGATCTTCTCTTAATTTACAAAATTGATTTTCTATAGATCAAGTTCGAGATAGTAATTGAATAATT
Source organism: Chironomus riparius (assembly GCA_917627325.4). Lineage (NCBI taxonomy): Eukaryota > Metazoa > Arthropoda > Insecta > Diptera > Chironomidae > Chironomus > Chironomus riparius. Next base: position 27,123,741 of record OU895878.1, read on the forward strand.
GCAATAGAAATAGATAGTTGTTAAATTTGGAAAATCGCTTGATTGTTAATAACATAAAGATTATAAAAACGTATTGTTTAATGTGTTTTAAATGAAAATATGTGTTGAAGGCAGAATAAAGATCTTTCAACTAATTAGAACCAGACATGCTATGACCTGGACTATATATGGATAAATTGAAATAAGGAAGTTTGTTGGAATCAATTGAAGAATTTGTCTGAAATTTAAAATATTTGTAAAAACCTGATCACATGAGCTGCAACTCTGACTGTTGAAAAGGAAATTCATTAAAAATCATACAAATAAAAGACACAATTAACTTTTTTAAGTACTTGTGTATTTCTTTTCTAATAATATAATCTTTTTCTCTCTATAATATTTTTTAATTCGAATGTAATTTTAGCTTAAGGAATAAATTTGATTCTCATTCATTTACAATTGCACTATTAAAAATTTCTTAAACCCAAACACCGTGAGCAGGTGCATTTACTAACTGTCTTGGAGATCCAATCATTCTTCTTTTGCCAGAACCTAGATAAATAATTATTATTTTCGCATGAAAAAATCGTATAATGAGCGAAATTATTATTTTAAAAAAATAAAAATATGATAAATTTACCATCATAAAATAAATGATGATCCTCCGTGGTTACTGTAAGACTTTGAAGATTTACTTCTTTCATTTCGTGAACCAATTTTTCTAATTGCTTCTTCTTTTCTACTATTGACATCTCTAACATCAATACGTCTTTTTTCAGCGAGTCTGTTGTTTTTTGTGTACTATTTATTGATAGAATTAAGCCATTAGTTAATTTAACAAGCAACATAATATAAATCATGTTATCTACCTTTCATTGGAATGCATAACAAAATCAATATCTGATTGTATTCTATCAACTTCAGTCATTAACTTTTGTTCCAAAATGTGGTGATTTTCTTGTTGCTGCGAGAGACTCTTTTGTTCCAATTGTAAATCATTCATAAGTTTTTTGATCTTATTTTTGCATTGTAGCAATTCCGTTTCTAATATTCCCAATTTAGATCGTAATAATGTTATTTCTGCCTTCAATGATTTTTCCTGTTGGTGTACTAGTTCATTTTCCTCTTCAACGTATTGTAAAGTTTGAAGCTGAAATGATTTGATGTATGAATTTGGAAAATCTGCTTGAAATTTCGGTAATTGTGCTGTCTAAATTATATGTCCGAAAATCATGAGTATGAAATGGTGTTCATGTGAATTGTATGAGGTATTAATTTGATTAATCCCTTGTTAGCAGATTATTTAAAATTTTGATACCATGTAGTTATTCACACATTACATAAAGTTATAAAATAGTTGCTAGTATTGTTTTTGATGGTATAGTGAAAATTACAGTACCGTTCAAAACTGTTTCCATCAGTTTCCATGTTTAAAGAAAAATTTTCTTTTCATCATATTTATTATAAACTATTACATTTCCCCAACATGTTATATATCGTTTTAAAGCTTGTTTAATAAGCTATTTAAAAACGATAAGCAACTTTGGAAAATATTTAATTAAAGTAGATTTTTTGCTTAAAATATACACTGTCACATGGAAACACTTTTGAGCTAATAATTGTTTTTCCAAAATTTGAAACAAAGTAGAACTAATTGGTTAAAGTTTGTTTATTATAGTAAAAAGTAATTAAAATATAAGATAATAGTACATAAATTATGTTGATAGACATCGTTAAAATATTTATATAAGAATGTCAAATCACTTGATAAATTTTCATATAATTTTGCAAAAAATTACTAAATTAAAGCCAAATGTTGTGATGTTTGCATCTAAACAAATGTATTTTAGCTTATTAAAGCTGAAAAATAGTTTTTAGTTGTAAATAAAAGCATTTGAAAGCAAAAAAATTAATAATATTTCATGGAAACACTTAAATTTTCACAAATATTCAAAAAATTTATTACTTTGCCCACTTCAAACAACTTTAATCGCTTTTTCTGATAGATTTTATGTTAACAAAGAAAACCATATATGATTTATGTAGTCATTGTGAGAGGAAAAGGATTTTTTTACAATTTTGTTGGTCAATGACAGACATATTCAAAAAATTTATAAGCATTTATAAAAAATTCAATTTTTTACGTAAATAATTTAAAAATCCAATTTATAATGATTATTGATCATTTTGGATTGTCAAAAGTCGATATTTACGTAAAAAAATTGAATTTTTATAAATGCTTATAAATTTTTTGAATATGTCTGTCATTGACCAACAAAATTGTAAAAAAATCCTTTTCCTCTCACAATGACTACATAAATCATATATGGTTTTCTTTGTTAACATAAAATCTATCAGAAAAAGCGATTAAAGTTGTTTGAAGTGGGCAAAGTAATAAAATTTTTGAATATTTGTGAAAATTTAAGTGCTTCCATGAAATATTATTAATTTTTTTGCTTTCAAATGCTTTTATTTACAACTAAAAACTATTTTTCAGCTTTAATAAGCTAAAATACATTTGTTTAGATGCAAACATCACAACATTTGGCTTTAATTCAGTAATTTTTTGCATAATTATATGAAAATTTATCAAGTGATTTGACATTCTTATTTAAATATTTTAACGATGTCTATCAACTTAATTTATGTGCTATTATCTTATATTTTAATTGCTTTTTACTATAATAAAAAACTATAACCAATTAGTTCTGCTTTGTTTCAAATTTTGGAAAAACAATTATCAGCTCAAAAGTGTTTCCATGTGACAGTGTATATTTTAAGCAAAAAATCTACTTTAATTAAATATTTTCCAAAGTTGCTTATCGTTTTTAAATAGCTTATTAAACAAGCTTTAAAACGATATATAACATGTTGGGAAAATGTAATAGTTTATAATAAATATGTTGAAAAGAAATTTTTTCTTTAAACATGGAAACAGTTTTGAACGGTACTGTACATACGTTTATAGTAAAATGTTTTATATTGAGATTGGTTTTTAGATCTCTAGTAAGTATACAATTTAGCAGAAACCAGCAGAAGTAGCTGTTATAGCCAGGGACAGAAACCTGTTCAAACGCTTTATTAACACCCTACGATTCACAGTGGATCAATAGGAACTAATCATCAATCATCAATCCTGGGATTAAAATGTACTGAATCCTGCGTTTGATCCCGGGATTACATATATTTCAATCCCGGGATTGAAAACCATAATACAATTCATGTCAAATATGCAAAGGATTGTCAAATGAAATTTTTCCAAACAACTTTGTTTTAGATTATTATTCTCGATATTTCATGAGGTTTCAAATCACTCCTTTGAATATATTTTCTGAAAATAAACTTCATTTGTAAGATATGAGAATTCTTTTAAACCCTAAAAGCTATTCAATCGAGTCTTCTTATAGCAATTTTTGAAGTCACAATTTTTAATAAATATAGAGTGATTTACAAATGAAGTTAATCATAAATCAGGATTTTCAACCACTACGACTTTATAACATTTTGTCTGACAATTTCAGACCCCACATTATTATAATGGATGTAATTGATGAACGAACTCTTTTGCACCACTAAGTAGCAAGCCACAATAACTTGACTATAAAATTTTGAGAATACTGAAAACAACACAATTGCAATTAATTTTCCGTTAATATGCCGCAGACAAGAAGAATTCAGACACCACTCATTAAGATAGTGTAAAATCAACATATTTAAATAATTGTATCATTTACGGAAAAAAATCTGTGAATAACTTTTTCGTGTGTTGATTTCGATTTTCATTCATTAAAATATAATTTACACATTTCTTACTTGGTCATTTCCTTGTCTATATGCTTGGTCCGTTTTTGTCAGTTCATTAGAAATTAATTCAAACTGCTGAAGCTGCTCTCTACTTTTGCTTTCAAGATAAACTATTTCAGCATCAAACTTGAGTATGGAAATAAAAATCACGAAAATTATATTAAAATTTAATTTCAAATAAAAGTGAATGCACAAAAAACTTACTTTTGTTAAATCATTTTGTTGATTGATAATTTTATCTCTTTGAAGCTTAATAAGCTGTATCAAATCCTTATATTGAATAGTATGTAAAAGATCATCATTTGATTGTATTGGGGAATTAAGAACCTCTATATTATTGCTACCATTATTAGATTCGATAGTTTTAGACGAATTAGGAAGTTGAAATTGTTTTGCCGGTGAAGGTGGATTACGATAAGGGGGAGGATTTAAAGATCCAGAAATTCCAATTGGCGAAGTTACGGGAGATGGCGAATTCTTAACTTTAAATTTTTGATTAATAAAAGCATCTGTTGAATTTTCAGTATTAAGTTGCAATTTCTCTGGCGAAGAAGATTCAATTTTATTTGTGCTATCGAGATTTTCGTTTGACTGCTGTTGTTGATACTGTGGTTTTACTATTCCAACGTTTTCACTAAAATCAATAAAAAAACAAAAATTTTGCAACACATAAAAATAATATGGAAATTTTGATATTACTTTATGGCCTTTTTTGTTTTATCTAGAGGAGATTTCTTTTCAGCATTTTCACCGACATTATTTTCAGTTGCCTGCTGTACTGACTTCTCTGACTTTTGAAGAATAAATTGTACTTCTCCCGAATATTCACCAAGTTTATTCAAAATCTAAAAAAAAATCAATAATCATGAGACATGATGATAATAAGCTTTCTCCAAATATTAGCATATGTTTATCGTATACCTTTAATGGAGATTCAGTAGGTGCTAATAATCTGGAATTATTTCTCCATTTCTCTATCAATGTGAATCTTCCAGTTTTCCCAGTCGCTATAAGAAATATAAATTGAACTTGAATATTTTATCATAAATTTTGAATATATGAAATCACATACCATGGGCAAGTGCAAACACCACATCCTGAAAATTAAAAAAAAAATCAATACGAATATGCAGTAGCATGTAGTATTAAAGAAAAAGAAAATCTAAATTCAGTTTAGTTTACCTGACAAGTTGTTGATTCGGTTACACCACAAACAATTCTTTGAATTCCTTCAACCCAGACTTTCAATTCCATAATTTGTTTTCTTTATCGTGTATACAACTTATGTGACCTAATTATTTTTCATATTTTATAAGAAAATGTTAATTCCTTCAAGAAAACAAACAGTCACAAAACAAAATCTCTTTTCGTGTAAAAATATTCCAGGAACTTGCTGATTTTCAAATAAATTATTAAGTAAATGTTTAAGTTTTTAATGATATGGTAGAAGTAAATTTTTTTGTAAAGAAAAAATAATTTGCTGGTCCTTCTTCCTAATTACTAATGCACTAATTCTAATTATGTCTTTATAAATGATTTTTGCAATTTTTTAATTTAAATAGAAATGAGTTTTATTGAATGTAATGAAGATAAATATTTTCTTAAATTATTGTATTTTTGAAAGAAAAAAATGTAAAATGTACTATACTAAAAGTGTTTTGTTTTTGTACAGACTTCAGCACTACCTCTATGTCGTTGATTTAAAATATTTTTCAAGCTTTTTCTTTAAGCTCTCCATTCAAACGTTGCATGCTTCTCAATCCACATTAACGGTCTTGCATTGTATTCATTCCTAACAGGTTCTCTTAAACGAAGAGTTTATGAATCATTTGATTAATATGCCTATAACGAAGAAAATATTATGAATCATGCATGATTCTACAGAGCTAAGGATATCACATTCAAATAGAATTGTATAATTTTTTGAATAGCTCATGGCCACAATTGACACTTAAATTTAGGAGTCTGCTGTTTTTGAAGGTAATTAATGAGAATTCAAAAATTTTAAAACCTATTTTTTGATACACAATTAATAAAAATGAATATGATCATTTTAAGTTTTCGCGTGTTAACATCATGCATCTTTTGTTTGTAGCTTAAAATTTAACATACGCAATGATTTATGAAATATTTCATAATGTCAAGTAGCGTTTAAATACAATGTTAACCTTTGTGGTACTGAGCTGTCAAAAATGATGTAAATTATAAAATGAAATTTTTTAATTATTTCGACATCATTCGCGAATGCTCCTAAACAATTCGTTTCTCCAAAACTACCAAGTTTCACGCCTTATCGCGAAAATTTTCTGCTTTAGAAATTAACTCTGGAATTTATTTTTTTGTTTTACATATGTAAAAAATTTTAATCCCATCTTACGAGTTTCACATATAAAAATAAAAATCAATGATCAGTCAGTCCATTGACGGCCTTAATGTCTTTTGTTTAAAATGAAAATTTATGGAATTTCGCAACCAAAATCCATTAACTAGTCGTTAGCTGTTAGAATTTTTTTCCAATGCCTAGAATATTTTTTATTATAAACTGTCAGTTGAGATTGGCACGCCTATAAAAAAATTATTATGTTCAATTATTTTGTCGAGATATATAAAATTGAAACAGCAGCAAGGTCACAGTCAAATTGTAATGACGTCATTGCAGTATTTCGAGATTTTTGAACTTCGCAGTGTTGTAGAGTGCACAAGTCATAATAAATTGGTTCCTCGTTGGCTATGTGATGATCAAGATTCATTAAATTGATGAAGTATTGAATGATAAAATCTCAATTTGTTTAAAAAATAACTTTATTAATATTTTCAATTTATTTTCCGTACAAATTCTTCAATAAGTAAAAAAGTAACATTTACTTTAAAGCAGGTGCTGAAAGATCGTTAATTAAATTTGTCTTTTTCAATTTTAACGTTGCTGAGTATAGATCAAATGGACTGTAATAATATCAAACGAGTATATATAAAATAATATAATTAAAACTTCAGATTTTTATATATTCATGCATACATGTACAGGATAATTTGGCACATTATTAGAAATACATTATGTACTAATAAGGTTCAATAAAGAAGTAAATGAATCAATGAATAATGTGGTATAAAAACAAAGAAACAAACAAGAAATAAATTCAATTAACTACTTGACAATTTCCTTTCGCTCATCATCCCACATATTGTGCCATGGTTCAAAAGTTTTATTCTTTCGCACTGCAGAGTTTGACGAACTTTTGATCGTGTTATCGTTATCATGCGAATGTTTACTTTTAGAAAGTTTTGTACGTGGAAGAAGAGTATTTTGTTTACTCATGTTAATCTCTGAGCGAGGCACTAAGTGATCATTCACAAAAATGCAATCATAAGGATCTGAATTAACAGAGACTTCTTCAGTATCGGTCTCGCTTGAATGATATTGCTTCAAAATTTCTTTTCGTTTCACTGTTCTCATTAATATTTCATCGTCATCATCATAAAAATTTGTGTCTTGAATCTCTTTATAGTAATGCTTTTCATTATGCATATTCATTGGAGTCGGAGCGGCATGATTTCTTCTTTTGGGTGCTTCATCGTACAAGCTTTCTGTGATATTCATTTCGTGGTCATCTTGCATCTTCTCTCTCGTGTTAACAATTTTGTTACTGTTATCCATTTCTTTTGGCAAGGGTTTTTCACTGAGTCTTTTCTTATTTTTTGATGATTCTGCTGGTTGTTTCTTTAAAGTTCTATCATGATCATCACCATCTATTGGTAATAAATCCCTATGTTTCCATAATCCCATCCCTTCCAAAACATCTTCAGATTTACTAAATCGCCAAAATGCTTTATTTCTACCCACTGTTCTATCTATCGTTAAGTCACCATAACTATTTGACTGTCCTTTATTCATAACATTCTCATTTTTCACGACACTCGTTTGTTTTTGCACTGGTTTCTCGGCAGGTTTTCTTTTTTGCGAAATGACAATGAAAATTATTAGCAATACTCAAGAAATTAGCACTACTATGACACAACATTATGATAATTGACAAATAACAAGTCTAATCTTACCTGATTGGAACTTTTTGCGGAATTTCATCATCTGAATAATCAACTTCTGGTGCAACTGGTGCTATTTCATTTGAGAAACCGCTATCATTACTGCTATACATTCCACGCATACTTTTCTGTACATCCTTTTCATTAGAAGTAGGAATGAAGATAAGAAAATGTAAATATTTGTGTGGATTAAATCAGGTAGTAATGGTAGAATGCACAAATTAATTTACCATTGTAACATTCTGCAATGGTGGTGATGGTGGTCGTGCCATAGGTGGATTTTGGAATTTTCTTTGTTTGCTCACCGATTGATATTTATTGTTATTATTAATTTCGCCATCTGTTTCACTTTCTTTTCCATTTCTTAACATCCAAAAGAATTAAAAACACAACAAAAGAGAAAGATAGGAAATAATGTAACACGTACGAATTAAAAAAAAGAGCCAAGAAGAAGAAAAAATTAATTCACTAAATACCTTTGTAAATTCATGTCAACATATGAAGATGGGAACCATCCAAATAATTTTGTTGTAAGATTTTCACCAAATTGCCAACCTAGTTATTGTTTTTAATCATATCAGCATGTTATTAATAATTAAGACATGTTTTTTCTCACCATTCAAATTTTCTCCGATTAAGCATAACTTATCTCCTTCAGAGAAATTTAGTTGATTTTCACTAGTAGCGGAATGTCCATACAATGCATAAACTATGTTACGATTATTTTGACTTGTTGCCAACGAGTCCATTGAGAAACGTGATCGGACAGTTTCAATGTCATTTGTTTTATTAGCAATTGACAAATTTGATACACTTTCATCACTCACGCTTAAGCTCTCTCTTTCCATGCTTGTTCTTTGGTTCATGTCATTAAAAATGCGATTATCATTGTTCTTTTCTGGCAGAATATTGCTACTAATAATGGGCGAAGGCATAAACATTTCGCGAGTTGAAGCAATATCGCTCCACCGTTGTATGTTGTTGTCGATAGTTGCAAAGCTATTGTTGAAGAAATGGAGATAATGTTTTGCAACACTTTCTGTATAACGTTCCAATATGAATCCATATCTATTGAAAAATAGTAATTGTATGTGAGATTTTTAGCCATTAAGTACAGAAATTATTTATTTTTTTTTTCTTTGAAAAAACAACCTTCGACGTTCTTGTAGCACCGCATTTTTATAACTCTGATCACAAAAGTTATCCAAACTCTTCTTCTCATCTTCAAGTATTTGAATACACTGTTATTGATGGAAAATATGTGTCAATCGTTTATGGTAACAATGAGAAGCATAATAATAATATTTTCACTATCTACCTTCAATTCCCTTTCAGCGTTATTCTTTTTCTTTCTGTTTTTCTTTACAGCAGCAGTTGCTTAATGGGAGAAGTAGAAAAAAATATTGATGTTTACTTTTTGTAATGTCAAATAACTTTCATCACGTTTTACCTTTATCAAAACTTTCCATTTTCATTTTGAATTGCTGGGCAAATTTTTTCTGTTCTAATTGAATTACTTTAATGTCCTTATCCAAATTTGTTTCCAATGGGCATATAAAATCGACATAAAATGCCTTAAGCTATGGTAATTTTTCGTGGGGGGTAACATAACATAAATAAACAAATATTTAATTAATGTTGTCAATTGTGTGTGTTTGTTTGAATGAAAAGGTTTCTTACAATGCTCATATGCTGCTCCTCAATAAAGTTGAAAATATCTATGATTTCCATTAGCGCTGAACCTATAACATTGAAAATGAGATATTTTAAATACGCGAATTTTTTTAAAATTCCGTTATTAATTCGTAGCTAATTTCTCTTATGTATGCACATATATTTTTTTTTGTTTTTATTAAAAAATTTATATATATATATATGAAACATTTACAGATTTCTTAAAACCAGTTTGCTTGCTTTCCTATGTACATATAATATATACATAAATTTTTTCTTACAAAAAAAAAATTAAACATGCAAATATTAATATTCCGTGAGTGATCTAGTCTCTTACCAATATCTGACGTTCCTTGCGTAGACTCTCTGGCATTTCTTGCGATCTTTGAAAGGGAATCAGCAAATATTTTTGAGGCTTGTGATGAGCTGTGAAGAGCTTTCAAATATGCCTTAGCATTAATCAACATTTTTTTAGATTCAGGGTTGAATTTTTCAAGGATGTTCTGTAAATCGTACAAGCAACATAAATAATTTTTCAAGTCATCTAATAGTAATAAATAATAAAGAAACTAGTACACAATTCACTGGGATTCATTATTCAAGCGCATTTTTGCCGGTGATCAACACAGAAAATTGGTTCAAGTTTCACGGTCATAACGATTCTTCTTCATGAATATTTTTTTTATGGAAATCTATTGATTTGCAGTAGCTTTGAATCTACAAAAATTTTGATCAAGTTCATTGCGAAAAAATTAAGAGCACTTAGTGGTCGTTCACTAGTGATGTACGACATTTAAATCGAAAAAGAATACAGAGAAGGAATGTGAGGATGGTTTAGATCCTACTTTTGGACATAATTTATGAATGAATTAATTATTAGACCTTAATTAATTCAAAAACAGCAATTTTAAGCTTTCATGTCATATTATAGCCAACAACTTTACAAATTAGTCAAACTTTCATGAAATTTAATAAAGGGAGGTTTTCCAATCTAAATATAATCAGCACCATGTAACAAACTTTAACCGGAACCTTTCAAAAGAAACGTGTATGCAATTAGGCATAGATTTTATAGCTTTGAATATATTATCCAGACAAGCGATAGGAGGCCAGTCATCAAAGCGTTTTTAAAGAATCCAGTATTGGCAAAAATATGCTTTAAATAAATATTTTCTATAAGAGTATGAGTTTAGTAAAATACAGGAATGCTAGATCTTATGAAACCTTGCAGGTGCGGCAGCAAAGCATTCCTTTAATTTTCTTTTCTTTTCATTCATTGAATTATACTTTTAAAAATATATATTTATTATATACATTTCACGTATTGAACAAGAATCAAGAAAATTACCTTGTATATCCCATCAATAGCTTTGACATTTTTTTCACCGTCCATTACTCTGATGTTTCTTTTTTATGAACAAAATAATACGAATTTTTAGATTTGGAAATCGTCAATTAACTTGCAGTTAAGTGTGGTGGAATTTCTTTATAGAGTATATCTCAATGTCTGTAAATGTCGTGAATGTATTTAACTCTTTTTTTTTTCTCAAAATTCAAAAAACGAGAAATTGATTTTCTCCAATATTGGGTCACTAATGTTAAACTCTTTTGTTTCTTAATCTATTAAACTATTCATGTCATTTTTATTATAAATTTTAACAAATCTTCAACAATTATTCCTTTCAGCAAATTTATTTTTTTATTGGTAATTATTACGTCACTTTAACAAAAATAAGTCTTAGAAGATTTTGCACAGTTTTGATGTTTATTATGTGAATGAAGAAAACTTACTAAACCTAACTCAACAGCAGCAAGACAACCTTTCCATAAACTGCTTATTAACGAGAATGTTTAAGTAATGTTTTACAAAACATTGAAATGAAACATCAAGAAAGCTTCACAAGAAATTGTTTATAGTAAAACGTAAAACATGTCCACACACGGTTGATGCTAACTTGAACTTACAAGTTTTTAAAATCATTATCATGATAGTTTTTAATAAATTGCATAATATTTTCATATGCTTTTATTTAATGTTGACAACATCATATCATTTGCTTATTTTCTCTTCCGTTTTCTTTCCTCAGTGAGTGTAAGCTCACATATGAAGGTATGCAATGTCCATTAAATGCATTTCCTATTTTTTCTAAAACTCGTTTTTATCGGAATATGCATATATGAAAAAATAAAGATTATATGTTTAATAAAAAAGAGAGAATTTCAATGTTTTTATTTCTTTCCTCTTAAAATTATGAATGAATTACAAATATTTCGCTAATTAAACACTTTTATTAGCTCTTTTATTAAAAATATATGGCAGTAGTAACTTTAAGAAATTAAGTTATCGGCAAGAAGAGTAAATGAAATTCTTACTGTTATAATTTTCATCATGAAGACAAGCAGCAGTCAAAAAATAAAACAAGTGGATTTGGTTTAAACATTTTGTGGATTTTATTTATTTTTTTTTACCACTGAGGTTTTCATGAGAAATTTATGGCAATAGGAACTTCATCATCTTTCCTTGATTATTCGTATTATTATTATTATTATTATTATTTAAAAATATTTGTCTCACTTTATCAACATATTATATATATGGCAAAAATATCGGTGATTCTCATATGTTTCTTGAGCTCAAGTAAAAAAATTCCTTTAAACTAATTGTTGTGTCAATGGTACTACATTTTATATCACTAATTAAGGCTATTTCAATTACAATGAAATTTTTAAAAAAATTAGTTATGATTCCTTTGCGATGATGTCTTATAATTTAAGAATTTGGCACTGGCAAGTCTATTGAACATTTCAAAAATATGAACATAGGAAATTTATTCATAAATAATTGTCTCTGTGTTGTAACTTTGCTAATCTTTTGTTCAACAATAGATTAGCTTCTTTTTAGGAAGTACATGTTCGGTAACGATCAGCATGATCTCTTATACGTTGAATATAAGCATCAATTTCTCCATTAAGTCTCAATATTTTTTGTTCCATTTCCGATAGTTCAGCATCATTTGACGATGTTATATTGACCATTTCTGTAACACAAATGTAATTATCAATTTTAAGCCATAAACCAAAAATTACCTATAATTACCTTTAAGTTCTTTTAATTTGCCGTTTGTATCGACTGTGATTTTGAATGCTCTTTGAAGTAATTGCTGGGCCTTTTCTCGAGCATATTCTGTAGATTGAGCCTTTGAGTTCAATTTATCGTTGGCTTCGTTGTATTGATCTTTCAACTAAATATGAAAAAATAAAATTTTAAGAATGGATCTTACTGCGACTTATGAAAATCTGCATACCTTATTGGCTTTTTCATGAGTAACACTTGATAATTCCTTTGCAACATCTGCCTGACTCTTTACTTCCTTGGCATCGTGTGTATTTTTGATGAATTTCTTTTGAAGCTTGCTCAATTTGGTCTGCAAGTTGTCAACAGCTGCTGCTGTTTCATCGACATTGCTCTTAGCACTTTCTGCGTCAGTGTTTATCTAATAATTTTATGAATAAATCAATCAAGTTTCGCTCAATAAACTGACATTGAATACTCACATCTTCCAAGTCCGTCTTGGCTGAAGCAATATCATCATTAGCCTTTTTAATGGCATCTCTTGCTGCGTTCTGCGAAAAAATGTGATTTACGTTCGCATTTACATATGTTCATCTTCTTTTGAATATAAATTTGAAAAAAATATTACCTGTGCTGTTTCTGCTTCTTCAAGGGCTTTGTTGACTTCCATTGCACGTTTCAATACATCACTTGCTCTCTTTCTATTATTGTAAATTATTACTAATTTTTTAACAGCAAATGTTTAATAAATATTTGAATATACTTACTGTGCTTCAACAGCATCAATCTTAAGCTTCTCAACCATTTCCAAGTCATGTTGTGTATTTTCAATGATAGTTTCAACATTTTCTAGTTCTGCTACTGTCTTATCTATATCGTTTGCCAAATGTTTAATTTCATCAGGATCTAAATGTAAATCGAGTTTTAAGACACCCTCAGCAATTTCTTTGATTTCTGCTGGTGATGCAGTATTATTCGAAAGAATATTTGTTAAACTAGTAATTAATCCACGGCCTTCGTCTAACATAGATTCAGTGTTATTAAAGGTTTGTTCAACTTTATCAAAGGTTTCCTTTGCCTTTTTGTAAGCCTCGACAGCTTCTGTTTTGGCATGCGAAACTGATCTAATAAGTTCATCAGCTTGTTGTTCTTTTTCCTTAATTATTTTCTCAGTGTCTTTGGCGTAATTCAATGCTGTTTCTGCTTTTGTCAACGCACCTTTTTCGCATGAAATTCCTCCACATTTATTACATCCAGCACCACCACACAATGAATCACAAGGATTACCACGTTTGTCACAAATTTGTTCATTTAGGTCTGGAATTTCAGCATTAAGTTCATCCAAGCTCTTCTGTAGATCTTCAATTTGTTTTTCGTTTGTAGCTAAAACTCCTTCCGTTTCAGATTGACGAGTAATAAGACTTTCAATTCGTTTACATTGTCGATCAGCTTCTGAATTTAAATCGGTAGTTTCTCCATAAATTGTAGATAATCCTTGTACACGAGAGTAAGCATCACGAGTAAGGTTCAATGCTCCCTCAATGTTTGCCTCCTGGAGTGTTGTTGCATTTTCTTTCAATGCATTTGCTAATGCTTTGATTTTATCGCTCTTCTCTTCTAGATTAGTGATTTCCGCTCCTGCTAAGTTCATTTCCTCATTCAATTTATCCAAAACTGTGTCTGTTTCCTTAAGTTTTTGTTCAGAATCTTCTAAACGCTGGCGCAACTTGTCAATTTTTTCATTAATCTTCTTGATGTCTCTTGTACTAACAACTGTGTTGCTTAATATACCACGAATCTTTTCAATCTTCTTTTCAATATCTTCAAACTCTTTGGTATAAGCTCCTGTCGCACCTTGTGTCTTGATTTTCTTAGCTTTCTCAATTATCTCATCGGTTTCGGATTTCAAATTAGTAAGAATATCATCCCAATTATCGAAACATTCGCCGCACGGAGAACAGTATGGTGCCTCACCCAAATAACCTCTTGCACATTGATCACACTTGTAGCCACCAATTCCTTTAATACATGAACATTGTCCAGTTTCACGGTCACATTGGTATTTTGATGAACCGTAAGTGTTACAATCGCAAGCTACAGAGAATAATAAATAGAAATGTCTTGAGCTTATAAATCAGTATAAAGTGTGCAAAAAATATTTTACCTTTGCATTCAACATTCGGATCACCCCAGAAGTTTGATTCACACTGATCGCAAGCTCTTCCTCCAAAACCAGGTCTACATTGGCATTGACCATCGAACTTTAAAAAAAAAATAAGTCATGCGAAAATAAATATTTAAATAAAAAGTTTCTTACCGGATTGCACTGTTCGCTATATGCTCCAACTTCATCGCAGTTACAAGCTTCACATCCTTCTCCGCTGGCAATTTTCCAATGATTATCCAAGCACTGATCGCAACGCATACCCACAACATTAGGTAAACATGGACACTGTCCTGTGAAGCGATCGCAATGTTGTCCAGCTTTGGTACCTAACACATCACATTCACATGTTCTACAATCTTGTCTAGCGGCATCACCATAAAATCCATCACGACAATATTCACAATGATCACCATCTGTGTCATACAAACATTTCATACATTTTCCTGATTTCGCATCACAATTTCCTGATTGATGGAGATCAATATTGCCTGTACAATTACATGAATTGCAAGAACCACCAGGTTTTTCGGGATTGCCAAAATAATTATTGTCACAAACATCACACTTAGCTCCTGTATATCCTGGTTCACAATAACAAATTACATCATTTGAGCTTGGAATAAGAGCGCATTGAGATGCATGTGTATGACCTGATGCAATTGTATCGGGACATCTACATGGTCTACATCCAATTTCACTTCCAAGTAATGGATCTCCGTAATAGCCTTCTATACAGCGATCACAATTATATCCAGTTGTATAGTCTTGACAATTCAAACACTCTCCTGATGTAGCATCACATGCTGGTGCATGTCCATTACAGTTGCATGGTTTACAATTTGGGAAGCCCCAATATCCAATTTGACATTGATTACATTTTTGACCATAAGTATTTTGACGACAATTACACTGTCCAGTAATTAAGTCACATTCACCATCTTTGGCACCAAAACTGTCGCATTCGCAATGTTGGCATCCATTTGGAGAAAACCCATAAGTTCCTGGTGCACATCTATCACATTGACGACCAATTACTTGACTTTTGCAAGTACAGTACCCTCCATTTTTCTCGCACTGCTTACTAATTGAACCCGTTGGATTACAGTCACAAGCTACAAATTAAATGTATTTACACGAATTAATATTAAATAATCACATTAATTGTTCGTAAAAGTATTCACATTGGTTATTTGGTAAAGAATAAACTACGAGATTAATATGATTAATATACACTACTAGCAAAAATATACAAAAATATTTGAGATTTCTCATTTTAAAAAAATGTTTATGTCTTCTATCTCCGTGATTAGTTAATAGAATTTTTGAGTGATAAGATAAGAGTTCAAATTAAAATATCGACGTTAATTGATACTTACGAGTAGCACCATTATAGAAGTATTTTGCAGTCAAATCCCAGAGTTCTTTGCACTTTCCTAATGCAGAATCCAAAGATATGTCATAGTACGATTCATTACATCTGTAATATTGATAATCATCTGCACGAGTGTTGGCAATTTGTGACCCAGTAAAAATTGATGTCACTTCAATTCGTGGTATCAATGCAAGCTATTTAAAAATTAAAAGTAGGGAACATTAAGTGATGAATTTAATCGAAAATTATTTCTGTTTTTACCGAATCAATTAAAATCTGGGCCTTTGGATTTGGTTCATAAGGGCTCTGGCGATTGAATGAGAACAAAAATTTGTACGTTCTTCCTTCTTCTAAGCAAAGATCTGCGAGTGCAATTGCTTTTGTTTCATAATCATTCAAACGAAGAGACATTTCTTGTTCCTCTAATGGTTTTATATTGTAGCATTCACTTCCCTGACCAATTCCATCAGGTCGTACAAGACTTACTCGAACATCCTCCCAGTTACCTCGTTGTTGTGGTGCATATCGCAGCACTACATCGTAATTCATTGTTTTAGGAACTCCATCGATTGTGAAACTAAGATCACCACCTTCATATACTTTTAAAAATCCTGGACCAGTCCATGATGGTCGATCAATATTCTGATCTCTAATGACAATTGAGCAGTTCTGTAGAACATATATTTTTTATAAGTAAATTAAATATTAAATAGGTGCTAGCACAATTAACTTACATATGATGAACCACTCTCACAAACTGTATTGGATCCTTCAGCTTCTGTGATGATATGTAAAGTTGGAATGAAATGATTTTGTTTTGGTTCACTACAATCTCTTCCTTGCATATATGGTCTACATTTACATTGTCCAGTAATGACATCACAATTATTATCTAAAGAGCCACCGGCATCACAATTACATGGTGTACATCCATCTTGACTTTCAGATAATCCATATGTTTCTGGCATGCACTGATTACAATCCTTGCCCATTACCAAACGTTTGCAAGTACATTCTCCAGTATAGAAGTTACATCCCAAATTGTCAACTGTTCCAAGAATATTACACGTACATGATTCACAACCATCTGGATTTTCCGATGTCATGTTCCAGAATCCTTCCTTGCAATAATCACAACGACGTCCTTTAACATTTGTTTTACAGTGACAAGCTCCTGCTTCAACATCGCCTTCTGATGTTGAGTCACAAATTCCTTCATCCAAACTACCTAATGGATCGCAATCACATGGCTTGCAAGCATAAGGACTTTGAATGTCTTCATTTGGATCACGATAGAAGAATGGTATACACTGTTCGCAATGTTGACCTTGCGTGTTGTGTTCACAGTTATCGCAAACACCACCACTTATTCTTCCTGAATGCTCATAAACAGCTTGATCAAAGTGACAACTTGTGGCATGGTTATTACAGTTACATTCTATTGGGAATAAAGAAGGAATGAATAAAGAATATGATTGAGTAATTCATATTTTATGACATACTTTTACAAGCATTTGTTTGCTTTCCAAGAGCTGGCTTCCATGGTAAGTCATTGAAAAAATCCTCACAAAACTCGCAATTTAAACCCTAATGTCAAATGAACGTATTAGTACAGGAAACTTTTACTTTAAAGCACCACAAACCTTAGTGTGATGTGTACATTCGCATCTTCCATGAACCATGTCATTTTGTGTCTCAAATCCATCCAAAGGCAAGCAACGAGATGCATGACCATAACATGAACAGGAACCACGAACAACCATATTAGAAATACCGTAGTAATACTTTTCTTGAATTTCTGATCGATCATCCAAAAGAGTATCTCCGAGTGTATGAAGCTTAGTAAAGTTTATTCTCAAATTTGTCATCTTTAACATATTTTGTACGTGATCAGCGTAGGGATTTGCAATATTCATGCTTGGTGGAAGTACACGGAAAATGACTTCACCATTTTTCGATGGTTCTACATTAGAGTATCTGTGATCGCACACAACATCCGTAATATTCTTTGATTCACTTTCAACCAATGCATGTGGAAATGACTCTTCACAATTAGCTGCAAAATATCTGTACACATGCCATGTCTTGCCGAAATCATAAGAACGTTCAATTAACATAGCAGCAGGACGAAACGTTGCAAAAACAATAATCAAGTGAGTAAAGTGGAACTCAGCTTCAAGATCCAATTGAATAGTAACATTTTCTTTTCCATTTTCGGATTGCCACCATGTTGGTTCAAGAGTTCTGTAACGACAATGCATAATGATAAAGAATATATTTTCAAAATATTATCTTTATTTGCTTACCCGGGTCTATATTTGTAAATTATCTGTCCAACTCGATGATTTTCCTGTGGCCTATTTTCAGTGTAAGGATTAGTCTCGCAGATGAAGCATTTTTTCTCTTCTAAATGCGACACTATACAAAATTTTTCTTTTTGACCTACACCACAAGTGGAAGAAGCAGTAAGTCTATTCTCTCTTCCAATGAGTAAATTGCCAGTTGCGGGATAACAACTACTTTGTTCACATGGATGTAATCTTACATTTGGTCTTTGTTGAACACGTGCTAAAATTAACATAGATTATTTTTTACATTTGCATGCAGGTATGAGTATTTAATTATGCAATCCTTACTTCTTGAAATTCCCGGTCTTTGATTCCTTATTCTAGGATTTTGTTGAGCACTTACAATAGTATCTATATGATAAAAAAAAAATTGGATATCATCTATTTCATGATAGACACAATTCAACGGATGTCACACTTACTTATTAAAAATAGGAGCAAAAATATTAGAGAAGCATCTTTAGCTTTTAGAAAACTGGCCATTTTGACTTCAATGGCCCACTTATATTAAACAAGACAAATCTAAAAAGAATAATCAAATGTGTTGGTACATATAATAAGTATTTAAAACAACTGAATGAAATTTGTGTAAAAACGAAAAAAAGAAACATGAACTTCCGCTCCATTCCTACTAAGCTGATAACAAAATAATTCTCTCTCGGGTCTGTATAATGTCCATATCAAAAATCTTATTTAATGTAAAACTTTTACACTTTTGCCACATTCTAAAAATGTATGTGATCTTCTAATTCTGTTTTTCATTTCTTACGTACACAGATTGATTCATTGAAAAAAAATTTCATAAGCTTTTACAACTAGAAGATGACCAAAAATCACTGATAACCTTTCGTGCACTTATTTAGATTTTTCCTTTTAAAAACTATTTTTCATATCAAGTCTAAATTCTTTTCAATCAAATTCTTATGATCGTTTCCGATAAATTAATTTTTAAAGAATGCAATAGATGCAGTTTTTTATGCTTAAGCATCGGTTTACAGACAAAAAAAAACAAACGCTGGCTAAAAATATACTTTCTACATTGATAAATTCATGAAGTTCTTTTCGTCTTATGTATATATTATTTTTTTTTTCTTTCTTCCTCTTTGAAAATTTTGAGCATAGCGCAGCAAGAATGTTTAACATGATATCCATTTTATTCATTTTACAACAAAATGTCGTAAAAATACTATTTCAATCATCTAGAAACGATCAATCAGATTATTTATGATAACTTTTAACGAATCTTTTCAAATTTTTGATAACTTTAATCATTTTATGTATATTATTGATAATAATATGTACCAATATTTTCTTAATTTACAAGAAATGTCTTAGCCCCTCGTCTTTTTACGACTCATCACACTCACGAACAAAAACAAACTAAGAGATCTTCTGTCTTCTGTTTTGTTCAGATTCTTTTCATTCTCTTCCTTTCGCTTTAAGAGTTCTCTTTTTCATGTTCGTTTCTTCCTCATATTCACACCGCTTTCATAATTCATTTTGTTCTATGTTAAGAGCATGCATGTTCACAACGATCTAGATGATCGTGTTTTTGTAGATTTCAAACATTCTAGAAACATTTTCTCCATAATTATTGCTTTTATGATTGTCAACATGCTTGTATTACTGTAATTGAAGTTATAACTTGTTATGAGCAGAAAAGACATGTTATATTCACACCGTTTTCACTTGTGAATATTGGTTTTGTTCAGATTGAAAAATCAGTTTTTCGCATTTTGTGATAAAACAAAGCAAAATTGGTTATAAAAGGTCACAGAAGAAAAGTTTGTGCCTGAAATTTTTCATCATTTTCAAAAAACAGATTTCAAATTGGTTGCGGCATTGCTGAGAAAATCGCAAAATACGCTTTCTGTAAGCAAACAAGCAAGCAAGCAAGCATGCAAGTTAATCAGCAAGAAATCTCAATAACGAGACATTGTAGAGACTTCTAGTTTTTTACATTTGATCCGTGCGGCTCTATAGAAGAGCTGTATTGTTTTTGGGCAAGGTAGGAACAGCCGTTGCTTCAGAAAAAGCAAAAAACTTTCCTTTCTTACGAATTTTTCAAATTAAAAGTTCACTGTGATTTGTTTTATTTTAAATGAAACTTTGGATGAAAAAAATTTTTTTGAGCAAAGAACCAAGAAGGAAATACAATTTCAATTTTGGACTAGGGGCGACCCTAGTCAAAATCTAGTTTTTCACTTTTTTCTTCGAAGGTTTATCCAATTACAGTGAAACTTTGTGTGAGTATACTAATATTTATACCAATTTATACAAAACAGTTTTAAATATCTAAAGCAAGAAATGTATTCTATATGTCGTCAGACCCAAATTTTATAAATTTGGTTGTACATTCAAAAACAACGTGACTTAAAATTTTGTACAAAAAAATGATTTTTATTAATTCAGAAATGTGTGACCTGAAGATTAGAATGCTCATACAAAGTTTTACTGTATTTGGATTTATCCTCGAAGAAAAAAGTGAAAAACTAGATTTTGACTGGACCTGTCCCAAGTTCATAATTGAAAATGTATTTCCTACTTGGTTCTTTGCTCAAAAAAAAATTAAGATGTTTTATGTATATTTGTTTTAAGCACTAGAATATTTATGCAAAGTTTCAATCCATTTGTATAAAGCCTCGAAGAAAAAAGTGACAAAATTGATTTTGACTAGGGTCGCCCCTAGTCCAAAATTGAAAATGTATTTCCTTCTTGGTTCTTTGCTCAAAAAAAAATTAAGATGTTTTATGTATATTTGTTTTAAGCACTAGAATATTTATGCAAAGTTTCAATCCATTTGTATAAAGCCTCGAAGAAAAAAGTGACAAAATTGATTTTGACTAGGGTCGCCCCTAGTCCAAAATTGAAAATGTATTTCCTACTTGGTTCTTTGCTCAAAAAAATTTAAGATGTTTTATTTGTATTTGTTTTAAGCACTTGAATATTTATGCAAAGTTTCAATCCATTTGTATAAACCCTCGAAGAAAAGAGTGACACAATTGATTTTGACTAGGGTCGCCCCTAGTCCAAGGGGGTTGTTCCCGAGGGTGACAAAATTCAAACTAAGTGTTTTTGTAGCTGACATAATTATAACATAAATTAGGTATAACTTTTGAACTGTGTCGATAAGGGTCTCGGCTGTACTTCACGCCCACCCTTCAAACTTATGCTGAGCAAATCTTGGTCTATCCATAAGACTTTTGATGGTACGGTGTGAATATATCCGCATTGGATTTCTACCCGATACACTAGTTTTGTTAAAAAGTCAACGAATTTCTAAATTTTAAATTCCCTTTTGTTCGTATTTTAATTCGATTATGTAAACAAATGAAATTAATAAAACAAAAATCACTTTAAAAGTTGCTATAAGCTATAATTAGATTAACTGGATGTTAATGGAAATTAAACAATTACTTCAATCTCCGTAATGAATGAGCTGTGGTAATGATTTCTCATCAATAAATACGTTTTTTCAGTGATTATTTCATTTTACATTTTTTGTCAAAAGTTTTAATTTGGAACACATTTTGAAATTCTAAAAGCTGTTATAACTTTAAATAATTTAAAGCCGTTGTGAACTTGAAAATGTAATTAAGTCTTTATAACTTTATTTATATCATTATGCAGAGTAAAAAGCAGCTATTTGTACGTATCCAAAATTTTAAATCAAGTCAATTTTCCAAATCATTACGTTTTCTAGGAAATTTATTAGAGTGTATCTATATTAAACAAATAATAGACAAATCACTGAGTGTTACATCGTAAATTACGGCGCGACTAGTTACGATCATATTGAAATTCACTCTCATAATCTCTTTTCTTTCTCGGTTGAATATTCTAATTTCTCCCGCTCACCATTCACACACTGTTTTAATTCTTAACTTTTGTGTTTAAACAATCGGAAGAAAAGAAAAAAATCATTAAGAAAAATTTGTTTGGCGCTGAAACAATTTAAAACTTTAATAATTTAGTAATAATCGCATTATGCAATCTTCCAAAAGTATAAGCATAACAAAAAAGTGGATGATGTATCATGTTGAATGAAAATTGCTTCATAAAATGCTAAAAAAGAAATTATGACATTAAGACCCAATTTTTCCTCTCAATAAGTCAATTTACAATTTTATTATTTGAAATTCAATCACATAAATCTAAATGCATATCTTTTCTCAAAAATATATTTTTTTCTCTCCTTACATATTTCCATGAGTTTTAAATCGTTAAATGATTCTTCGTTAAAATTACAACGTCATAAAATTGCATAAATTCGTTATGACACAATCTTCCTTTTTTTACAATATGTAATAAAGCAAGAACAAGTTTTTTTTTACAGGAATAAATCTAAGATAAGTTGCAAAGTCTTTAGGTGCACAGGAAAAAAAATGAGAAGCATTGGTAATTTTTTCTAAAAAAATATCAATCGAAAAATATGCAGATTCTTCTTTGTCTCCTTTCTAATGCATTACGCTTGTATTTTGTTGCTAGCTCTTAACTTGGCTCGAGCTTTTAAATATTCTTCATTGAATTCGGAATTGTTCTGTGAGCTGTCAATGTCTTTTGATGAGCTTTCGAGTTTTTGAGCACGTTCTGTGATAACTTTTCCCAGTTCCGTTTGTATGGACGGGGTTGATTGTGTTTCAAAATGAGCAGCTAAAAATTGACGTTCCTTTTGTCGTTGCAGAGCTATTTGAAGTTCCGATTTTTGATTGAGCACATTTTTTCCACTTAAATAGATTGAAATAAACAATTTTTTTAATGTAGGTAGGTAGGTAGGTAAGGCAGGCAGTACGTAAACAAAATGTAGAAAAAAATGTATTAGAATACAACGCAAATAAGCTTACACTTTCTGGTTGAACATTAATTCCCTATGTAAATTTTGACGATCTCTCGACTCCAAGCATGGATTTATCAACTTTTTTGGCAAGATAAGGCCTTCTTCATCACGATTCATTTTTTTGTCCATTTGTTATGCTTCTTTCCCTCCTCTATATATAATAAACTAAACAATTGTGTAAATAGAAAATAATTTAAATTAATTAGATTATGACTCCCACAAATGTTTGCGGACGAATAACACATATACATATATTTTATCGTATATCGTTAATTAAATTAAAGGGTATGCAGTTTTTTAAAAGACATACAAAAGGCTCTGGTCGAAAATCTATTTTAAGTTAACAACGCACACTGCCAAATATGATCAACAGCCACCGACTTGCTCCTACTTTATAATTTTTTACAGTTAAGCACTACTGACGAAAATAATTTCACAGAATTTATCAATTTGCACTGATCCTTAAACATTTAATTACTAAAACAAAGCTCGTTAAAATCTCAACAAAATAATATAATAATTATTTGAAGCAGTTACAGGTGTTGGACAGCTGTTCTTAGCAATAACAAGCACAATTGAGTACGTCTAGGGAAAAGTTTTCGATAAATTTTAATAAATCTCCCACTGTTATTCACGCATTCCTCTTTTTTTGACCAGAGCCACAAATCAATGTTATGCTTACTTATTTAGAATGAACTCAAACAACTGGAAATGCAAAGTATGCATCAAGGTCATACTTCCAAAAGTGCAAAATATATGTATACTTGCTGCATAAATATTTTTTTCGATTTTCTTTTTTTGTTGTCTTCTTTCAGACAGCTCTTCAATGTAAATCAATATATTTCCAATAATCTTTAATAGATCACAGACTAAGAGACTTAATAACCAGTTATATAAAAAAAAAATGCTCTTATAACACTTAATGTAACATTTTTCAATCCTAGTTTTTTTTTCTTCTTAAGTAATAATCAATTTATCTTATTTTCTTATCTCTTCAAACTAGTAATCAATAAAACTTTTCTAAGAGTACCTTTTCACGGTGTTGTACTTAAGAGATATATTAATTATACTACATTTAAACAGACAAAAAGTCACTTTAAAATATATTTCGTCGCTCTCTCGTATCTTTTTCTTCTATTTATTTATTTTTCAATGCATCTCAATTTTTGGGGGAACACAACTAC
The DNA here is from genome assembly GCA_917627325.4 of Chironomus riparius. NCBI lineage: Eukaryota > Metazoa > Arthropoda > Insecta > Diptera > Chironomidae > Chironomus > Chironomus riparius. The sequence continues at coordinate 27,148,220 of OU895878.1, forward strand.
AGTAAATTGTTTACGATTTGTTTACAAATTCAAAAGTTTACTCCCTTTACATATTTAACGGAAATTTTTTCATTTTAAATTTTCAAAAAGCATAAAATTTAAAATAGATACAGCCGTTGAATTTTAAAAAATGCCATAGTTTAATACATGTGCAAACTGACTTTATGATGAATTGTAATCCCCCTGACTTGATTCATTTCATCATAGCTTGTACATTTCATTTGACTGACTGTCTTCACAGTTACATTTATGTGATAAACACTTATTGATGAGAAGTTATTAATTTTATCTTATTTTTCAAAACCTTTTTTGGGATTTTAGTTTAAAACTACATAGTTAATTTTCATAAATTTTATTAACCTTACCTCTTTGAAATGCGCTCATGAATTGTAAAATATAATGCCAAAAAATTACAATTTTCCACTTTTCGAACAAAAGTTTGAATTTTTTTTATTCGTTATTATTTTTCGATAAAAATGTTGGCGCCATGTGCGCAAAAAATATCGAAAGCACCTTGTAGGATTTACCTGTTGTATTTTTAAAAATAATACTTGTATGAAAACTATTTAAAGTTTCTTTAAATTGTATCACTTTATTTACGGAAATTAAAATAATTTCGACTGTCCTCAATAAATTTTCCGAAACCATAATGATACTTTGATAGGAATGACAACAAGGATTAAAAGTTTGTGTCACTTCAACTTTTTCTACATGACTTTAAATGCCAAAACATGGATCGATGATGAAATTGAGTAAGGAAAATTCAAGAGTTTTCTCCACAATTTCCATAATGAAAGGAAACATAAATTATCTTGGGTAAAAATCATTTCTCACAATTTGCTATATTAAATATAATCAAAGATACAAATTATTCACTCAAGTTCTATTGCTTTTGTCAATTGATATGACTTTTGAATTCTTGAATGAATTCTCAAAAAATATGTATATGCAATAAAGTAAGCAAATGATAAGTGAACGATCAGAGAAAATTCACACAAGTACACTCTATATTCATGTAGGTAGCTACTGTAGTTGACAAATAAAAGTAGTTACGGATTTAGAAAATAATGTATCATCATCATCATCATGTCTTTACTCACATATTTTTAAAAAAGATTTGTCGCATTTCTTTAAAAAAAATCAAGGTTGGCTGCATACTAAATACACAATATTCATTTCCGAAAACTTGAACTTGAGCTTCTGTACAGAAATATTTTCAACTGCATGTCTCTTCTCTTCATTATATTATGACCGGCAAAACTTTGTAGGAAAACAAGCTTTAAGTAGTTGACTAGTATGTGTTCACCTTCTGTAGTTTATTTATAAATCACGTGTGTGATCACCAATTTTAAGAAACACATTATTTTATAAAGGCATTCTCGGATTAAATTTTCAAGATTTTGCTAACAGTTTGTATTGTGCTGTTGAATGAGACGTTTACGCTTGCTGAACTAAAAAAGAGAACGGGACAAAAATAAAAGAGATAAATATTTTTACAAGCATAGGATATTGACTACTTTAGTGATTGAAAGAAAAGCTTCAGCAACACATTACTGGTACATTACTGAATTTATTATTTCAAAAAAAAAGAATTATGGACAGTCCTTAGTGGAATTTAAAATCTGTTGTGCATGATTAAAAGTCAATAATCCGAATCAGTTTACTATTTGCTGTGCATTTGAAGGATATTAAAAAAATTATTTATTTTTTTTATAAAAATTAAATTTTGGCAAACTACTCATATTTATTACATACAAAAAATTTGAGAGCGAAAAGTGCACATGTAGAGTACATACCTAAGCTGAATCAAATTCGTGACATTGACAACTATATATATGGAGTAATAGTTGAATATAGTGCAAAAATTTTAATACTTCACATTAAAAAGCTTTGTTGTATAAATATTTTAAAAACCAGATCAAGTTTTGAATTGATATTTGATAAGTTTTAATTTTGTGCCTGACTATAAAGTGTACTTAAAAAAATCACCATATGTGCATGATAATTTATAATTTTAATTTAATAATTATTTATTGATTGCAGTTATAAAAAGCATCAATACAAATTCCCATGAAAACGCAAATGTCAACAGAAAAAGGAAACATCAATCCCGCATTTAATGAGGGTGATGAACCTAACATAAAGTAAATAAAATGTTTAATACAATTTTTTTTCCAACTTTCTAATCGATGACGGTTTTTATTCCAAAGATATACAGTCAAGAAAAAAGAACTTGGATTAGAACTCAAAGGAAAAGCTGAATTCTCAAAAGGTCAGAATGACTACAATCCATATCTTAATCGAGAGGTTGAACACCCGACGACAAATTTCGAAACATTCATCCATTTACTAAAAGGAAGTCTTGGAACAGGTAATGACTCTTCCTAAAATTTAAATCTAAATTTATTACTACTTCTCATTTACTTTACTTCCTATTTTTTACTGAGCTATAATTAAAACTATTGCACTTTTTTCGTCAATAAATTTTTATTTATAAGTTGTTACAAATGCTTTCTATAGTGCTGTGGTAGTATGGCTTTCGATAATCAATATTCTTAATATGCAAGTCGTGTAATAATGACGCTCATTAAATTATCGGAGAAACCAGTACTTTAAGCTGCAGTGAATGAAATTTCTACATTAGACTGTAAATTAAAGCTGCTTTGCTTAATGATTGTGAAATATTGAACACTACGAACCACTCCTATATAATGAACTTTTGAAATTAATAGGAATCTTTTATTCAGTTTTGTTGACTCGAAATTCTTTAAAAGAATCTTTCATGTCAATACTTGAAAAGAGAAACTCTTAAAATACTAAGCAAAGTTTCATTGCCAAAAATCAACTAAAATACCAGTATTTTATATTCTTTAATTCGCTCCATATTCGATAGCTTTATGTTTATCCTTGAAATATTCTTTATGGATTTGCATCAAAACAGACTCTTAAATTTAAATGCCTACGGTTTGAAGATATTCAAATCTGAAGCATTTATCATCATCCTATAACCCAAACCCAGTCAAACCATGAAGGATTAAAAAAATGAAAGGATAATCGGATGATTATAAAATCTTAATTTTATTTCGAAATTCACCAAAAAAAGCTTGAATGTACAATCTCTTTCTCGTTTATGAACTTTAATGATCATGCATATTTTGAAATGATGAGGCCAAAAGTCCCAAAAAGGTATTATTTACAATCAATTATCACCGATTTGGATATGGCAAGTTTTAAGACATACTAAACGAAAACAAAAGTCTACATATCAGCAAACTTTCCATACACTTTACGATAATTGTGATTACGAAGCTGATTCCATAATCCCGTGAAGAATTTTTACGTAATAAAAGTTTAAGTCTCATAAATGCACAAATTCCTTTTTTAGTGCATTTTTCATTTTATCATAAATAAAAATTAACAGCTTCTAAATCATTTAGATTTATTAAATGCCTTATTAATTTATTAATGCATTGTAAAATTAAACTCAAATTAATTAATTCACATGTTGACATATAGAAGTTTTAAACCTTTCATTTTCCTATCAAGATAATGATGAAATAGAAATTCCTTTAAGTACAATTCAGATAGTTTTCCTTCAAATGAAACCATGAAAAAATGAGTGAAATTAGTTGTGAATAATATGTTTATTTATTTAAAGGAATCTTGGCAATGTCAAATGCATTCAACGATTCAGGTTACGTAACAGGTATAATAGGAACCATAATTATTGGTGTCTTGTGTACATACTGTATCCACCAATTGATAAGTGCAGAATATGAATTGTGCAAGAGAAAGAAAGTTGCAAGTCTGAATTACGTTGGCGTTACGGAAGCAGCTTTATTAGAAGGACCAAAGTGTTTACATAAATTCTCAAAGATGAGTGTGTAAGTATGATTATCTTTATTTAAACGATTATTTTTCTCATCATTATTCAATTTACAGATACGTTGTAAATTTATTCTTGGTTGTATATCAACTCGGCACATGCTGTGTTTATGTTGTTTTTGTAGCATCCAATATTAAACGAATAACTGACTTGTATACAGATGATGCCACTGATGTTAGGCTGATTATGGTTTTTCTTCTCATCCCTCTTATATTCTTGAATTGGGTACTTGAATCATAATTTATTTGTGTATAAAAATCTCTGAAATAACTGTTTTCATTTTAATAGATAAAAAATCTAAAATTCCTAGCTCCATTTAGCACATTCGCCAATGCTATTACGTTAATTTCATTCGGATTTATTCTATACTTTATCTTTGAGAAGCCTTTTGTGATTGAAGATAAACAAGCGTTTGGTAAAATTCAAAACTTTCCACTCTTCTTTGGAACTGTGCTGTTTGCTTTAGGTAAGATAAAATTACAAATTTTAAAATCATCATGCTTATATTTCACTTTAAATCATGTAGAGGCGATCGGTGTCATTCTGCCCTTAGAAAATGAAATGAAAACTCCAAAGGCTTTTGGTAAGACACAAAATACCTTATCCTGATGATATTCTACTATAATTAATTTATCTTATAGCTTCAAAGTTTGGTGTTCTCAATAATGGTAAAATCCCTTGAATATTTTTTTTTTGTAAAAAAGATTATTTTAAATAAAACAAAATTACTTTACAGCTATGGTAATTATCGTCGTTTTATACGTCGGAATGGGTCTTTTTGGATATTTGAGATATGGAAGTGATGTTATGGGTTCAATAACTTTAAACTTACCAACCAATGATATAAAAGCGCAAGCTGTTCAAGGAATGTTAGCTTTTGCAATTTTTATTTCTCATGGCTTAGCATGTTACGTAGCTATTGACATAATATGGAATGAACATCTGAGTAAAAAAGTCACTAAATCAAAGCAATTTTGGGAATATGTCACACGAACACTTTTGGTCTTTTTTACATGTAAGCCAAAGATTTAATTGCCAAAACTTTTTTATCATAAAGATTTTTTTTTATTTACAGTTTTATTAGCTATTGCCATTCCTAATTTAGAATTGTTCATTTCACTTTTCGGAGCACTTTGCCTGTCAGGTAAACAATTCAAAATTTTAAACACCATTTAAGATCTTTTTTAAATAGATTATAAATTATTCAATTACAGCTTTGGGACTAGCTTTTCCAGCTCTTATTCAAACATGCGTCTACTGGAATACAACCGAAGGATTTTCAAAAGCAATCATGGTGACAAAAAATGCAATAATCTTTATTCTTGCAACTGTACGTAGTCTATAGAATATTTGTTCTTCTCTGCAGCAATAAATCTTTCTTTATTTATTTCAGGTCGGATTAATTAGCGGAACTTATACTAGTATTAAAGAAATTGTTCACACATTTTTCTAAAAAATCAACTTTACCCAGAGAAGAAGAATTATTTTTGAAATTTAAGTTCCAATAAGCTAAGACCAAGTTGAAATTAATTTCACTGAAGTAATCAAAAATTTGATGACATCACTGACTGTCTTAAAAGTGACTGCAAACGAAGTATGTAAAATTAAACTAGGTGCCAAAATTTCGTCAACCTTCGTCTACAGTCTAGACTCTTACAATGAATTCCTTATTATTATATTACGAAAATATTCCCAGTGTTGAAGTATTTTTGTGATTATTCAAATACTCAATTAATTATCAAAAAAGTTCACTATTAACTTGATACATCCTCACTAGACCAAATTTTAGATATCATTATTCTTAAACAAATTACTGCTACAATTAATTATTTTATACTTTAGTAGATTTTGAATCAGTTTTGGTATCTAGGTGTCAGTTTTCAGTTCCAGTACTGCATACATTTTGATGCTGCTATTACTAATTACGAATACCTAGTTATCAACACTGAATTCTGAAAAAACAGTAAAAATACATTTTTGTATTAAATTAGCCATGATTTAGATATTAATAAGCTTTTTTGTAATGCACAAAGAAAGACAGAGCCATTTTTGGTATCACTAGGAATCAATAGCTAAAGAAATGTTAGATACAGGTTATTAATAGATATGTATTTAAATGCCTAATGAATTAATAAATTTAAATGGAATTGAAGTTGAGACCATCACATCAATCCTGAAAAACAGAGTAATAACACGAACATGCGTTGCTAAAGTTTTGTTTATCGGATTGAAAAATTCGCAGTATAATATTTCCAATTGAAAGTTCAATGAATTATATTAAGCTATAGTGACAATAATAGAATTAAGTTGAACAAGTTAATAATAAATAAGTATTTTAAATTTAAAAAGAAAATTCAATAAAAATGATTCAATTTTACAATTGTATATTCTCGTTATTATTATCTCATAAATTTCATACACGTATGACATAATAACAACTTATTGTCATTGCGTAATCATCAATTTTTATCACTGCGAATATTTTTTCGCAAAATAAAATGTCAAATCGAATTTTGGTTTTTGAACCAAAAGTTTTTTGAAAAGGTTCAAATACCAATAATGATTTTCAAAACTCTTACTAGGAACATCAAGTTCATCTTATGCACAAACTTTTGACGCCTTACAAATTGAATTGTTTAAATCTATCCTGACAAAAAAGATAAATTTTATTAAAGAATGCAATTTTCAATCTGTTGCCCCACATTTTTCAATGGAATTTCCTTGCACACAAATTTAATTCTATTTTTATTTTTAAGACTTCACTTTGCATTTTCCTAATAAAATATGAAAATTTAAGTGAAATCCATTTGTCAAATAAAATTTCTGACGTCTTCTTTGCAATTTATAAAAAGATATTCATAAAAATTTGCATACGTACTTACTCTGAATTCTTTTTTATTGTTCATAACTATACAAATACACACATTACCGCATATTTTGCGAAACAAATCACTCAAAAAAGAATGAAATATGCCCTAAATATGCCCTAATAAAGTTTTTTTACTTTCTCATAGTCTGATAAGTGTTGAAACTATTTTAAATAATAATATTTAATATTTTTCGGATAATTATCTTTAGTAACGCTCAATTAAAATGTTTTCCAGAATCCAGTCAAGTGGAAAAATTATTGATTCATCAATTATCTCCATACAGACCGAAATAAAGAAAAGTTTCAATGAAAGAAATTTTAATATGCTACCTTTCGATTCAAGCAGCTATGGACTGTTTAATGGAAATTTCGTTCCACCACCACCACGAATGCCTATCGATGAAATTAAAGGTAATGAGAAGACAATCATTATTGGATATTGCCAATAGTAACTTGTGAATTTTCTTAGACGTTATTTCGGACGGTTTAACTACTTGTGACTTATGCGATTGGGCATCAATGAACAACGACAAAACATTTTTCTCGCTGGAAGGTCATAGAGGTTTGTATATGGCTATGAATATCATTATCTTCTAGTAAAAAATTAGTCAATGTTCATACAGAATCTTCGAAGAATGACATATCATGGGTGGTTCTTCTCATCAGTGTTTCTGTATGTTCTGCATTGTTTGGTGCTATAGTCATGATACTGACGTTGAGACTGAAACGAAATGCTTCTATTGGTGGTAAACTAAAATCCTTACTTTATTAAAGATTATTAACACGTGTTCATACAAGATATAATATAAATTTATGGTTTAATGAAAACTTAAGTTCTATATTAGGGATAATAAGAGTTTAAAGTAGACGACTCCTTATTTAATAGTTGTCAATAGCTTACTCGAGTCTTATCCTATGAATACATCTATGTCTCCCATGTATCATCAGAATAACTTTTTATAGCATTTTTATTTGAGAAACAAGGGATATCGTCAACAACAAACTTGGACACAACACACAACAGCAAGCTTGAACTGAAGAAGATAGACGAATCATCTAATGTAGATTTAGCATTTTTTATGGAGCAAGAAGAGAATTTATATGCAACTCTCGATGATCATGATCACGACTCAATTTCTTCTGAAAATATCAACAATTCATTTAACAAAACAACGTACATGCGAAACGATGAGGTAACTGGCTGATTGTAGATCAAAATAATAATAAAAGCATTTCATAATTCCAGACTGATATGCCGTTATTTTCATCAGCACCAAGCAGTGCTTATTATTCCGATTTATCCAATCATATTGAGAAACCTTATGAAAATATTGAATCATTTAACTTGGAACGAACAGACATCATAACTATTAATCATAACCGATTATCAGCCATAAGCGAAAATAATTCGGGTTCACGTAACAACTGTAATTCTGAATATGTTTAATTTCTCGCAATCAGGAACTAAAATCAATTGGATGGGTTAGAAGCTCATCATAAAAAAAAAATCACAACGAATTGTTGCTGACTGCAAACTGCATAAAATCAAAACAGAGCATCGAAAAATCAATACAAGATTTACACAATTTTAAAACTTTGATTTAGAATAGAATTTTATGTCAATAGAATTAGTTTGAAACATTGATTTAGTTTTCATCACTATAAACTTAATTATTAATTGTCATATTAACAGAATGATCATTTTACTATAAGGAACTATCATTATCACAAGCACTTTAGAAGACATGAATCATATTTTAGAGCTTAAAAACACTATTTTTGTTAGGTTTAAAAATGAATGGATTTAGTAAATATTAAGGTATGGATAATGTTTAAATTTAAATTGATAAATTATTGGATAAAATAACTATATGACATCCTGCATATATGGATAAGGTACAGCTGCATTTGAAAAATTTAAATGGATGTAGAAATTCACAATTTTATGAACTTCATGAATATTTTCAGTATCCATACCTTAATAAAAATAGTTTGAATTATAGAAACTAGGTTCAGATGTGAAATATTTTACACCGAATGTGTTATGGCAACATTATAACCGGATTTTCCGCTCTCCAATTTAAATTCCTGACTATTACCATCATTAGAACTATGATTGTATTCCTTCTTATAATTTTCATCGGCAACATCATACTTCTTCTTGTCAGTTGATGACTGCTTTTTGCTAGAAGCTGACTCTTTGTCAGCATTAATGTGTGAACCCTTTTTCAGCTCATAATCATCATTATGGTACTTTGTGTGATCCGATCCATGCTTAGAGAAGTGTCCCCTTTCATCGGCATTATCTAAAGATAATCAAAAGTAGAATTTAATAAATATTTAAGAATGTTAACATAATAAAGGTTTTTATAGATTCATACCGTAAAATATGTGATCTTTTTTATATTCATCCTTCATAAATACATTGTGATATCCCTTTGCTTTTGATCCTTTCTTGTGATGCTTCTTTAAATTGTAATTCTCGCCATTTTCTTTGTGACCTTGATTATTGTCATCTTCTGATTGTTCGTGATCTTCAAAGTTTGACTGTTTATTTTTCTTCTCAGAATTTTCATCGCCTAAGTCATGCTTCTTCTCATAAGAATCTTTTTTCCCTTTACTGTATTTTTGGTCATTATTATATCCTTCACTTGTCTTAAAGCCATGCTTTTTATGATAAGAATTCTCAAACTTTTTACCTCCTTCAGTTAATGTGCTCACTTCACCATTGCTTGATTTTATTATTATATTGCTTGCCTTTGGATGTCTTGGTTCTTTTGTATCATATTTTTTTAAAATCGATTCTTCATCTAAAGGACTTATTTTGATCCTTTCTGATTTTATACTTTCTGGTAAAATTAACTTTTGTGGTTCAGTTTTTTTGAATGGTGTCGGTGGACTTACTTCATAATAACTTGGCGATACTATTTTACTGTTATATTTTGGTACACTTAATTCATGTTTCTCTAATTTTTTAAATGGTTCCGGACTTTTATGGTAATTTATAACTTCATAATGACCATCAGTTGGGAAGTAAATGTATGAATCTTGTTTATTTAAATATGGGTAGCCGTATATCTTTAAAGGACTATAAATATAATCACTTGGTAAAACATACTGATCCTTTGTGCTTTTTAACTCATCACCAGCACAGCAATTGCAAAATATCATTAAAATCAGTATTTTTTTGTTCATGTTAAGCAATTTTCATAAACAACGTTTTTAAAGTTTAAAATTCAGACAACAAATGAACTCGATTTGATTATAATCAGTGACTTATATATAAATTTATCTGGTACAACTTAAACCACCATAATCATGTTCCATAACTGTGGTAAATCATAGTGTCATATTATCTGTGAATGAAAAGTATGTAGTGAACATTGAAATTTGGCATGCACAAACAATCAATCAGGTGTGAAGTGAATTTATCTTTGTACTACTTTTGTCTATGTCTGATTTTGAAGGTTTTTGACCTGGTGCATAATTAAACTCATGTCTCATAAAATATTTTGTATCATAAATATTAAAACACGTGGTTAAGAGCATGCTGGCATACGTTTTTAACGAACTTTTTTTGAATTTGAAATTATTCAGCAAGTTCAGCAGTTTGTTTTGGTCATATTAAATCATAAGTTTAGTTTATTTCTATTTTTATAGAGAAATACAGCTGTTCTTTACTTCTTTTTTGTTGGAAATTGTTAAGTTGAGTTATGTTTATAATATAAAAATCGATTTCCATCATTTTTCCTTATAAAAGTAGGAGAATTCAGGATATTATTTTCGTGACGACTTTATTCAATTATTCAATCATAAATTTTTCACATTATGATGTAAAAAGGTCGTCTGAAAGAGATACTTATAAAGAACTGTTGGATATTCTATTAGAAACACTTTGTTAAACTATTTAAGGCGTATTAAATACTAAGGTAAATAAAAGCTTCCGAAAATAAATGAGAAGATAATTTTGGTTACTTTTTGTTCCTTTCTAGAATCAGCGAAATCATGTCCCAAAAAAAGAAAGTCGAGGATGTCTTGCTTCTTGGTAATATAGACTATTCATTTTATTTGATCCAGCTTATCATATACAACTGTTTATTTCAGTTCCTCAAGTAAAATACAAGAAAAGTGACGGGACGTTATATATTATGAAGGAAAGGATTGTTTTTATGCTTGAAATCAAAGAGGAGATAGCTGTATCTCATAGCTTTTATGATATTAAAAGTAACTATTGTGTTTATTAATTTTTAAAAGTCATAAACTAATGCCTATTTATTTCAGTGCAAAAAATATCACCAGAACATAAGCCTAAAATTCAGCTCCAATTAGTCCTGCATGATGGGAATAATTCGACGTTTCATTTTGTGAACAAAAATGGATTACAGAATCAAATTCAAGATAGAGAAAAAGTTAAGGAACTGATACAGTCAATATTACCAAACTTTAAACGTAAAATAGATACAGAGCTTGAACAAAAGAATAAAGTTCTTACTGAAAATCCAAAATTGTTACAACTTTATAAAGATTTAGTAATATCAAAAGTACTTACGTCAGAAGAGTTCTGGTCTATTCATGGAAAGGATTTAGATAAACTCAAAAATAGCTCGTCCAAACAAGAAATTGGAGTTTCAGCTAATTTCCTGACTGAAATCAAACCAGTTAATGATGGATGTAATGTTTTCAAATATAATTTAACAACAGAAGTAATAGAGTCGGTGTTCAAAGCATATCCAGCTGTAAAGAAGAAACATTCAGAATGTGTACCAACTAAGTTAAGTGAATCAGAGTTCTGGACGAAATTTTTCCAATCTCATTATTTTCATCGTGATCGAATTATTACTGGAATGAAGGATATTTTTGCTGAATGTGGTAAAATTGATGATAGTACATTAAGGAAGGAAATAAGAAGAAATATGAATGATCCATTGTTAAACATTTCAAAGTTTGGTGATAATACAATTGAAGACGGATTTTGTAGTTCCAGTACGTCAGATCAAAAACAGGATACAAATATAGTTCATCAATCTATAATTAAGCGCTTTAATCAACATTCATTTATGATTTTAAAGACATGCAATGAGGATAAAAATCATCAAGAAGAGGTAGATAAGGAAAAGGATAAAGACAAGAATAGTTCTGAAAAAGAATCAGGCAAAAAACATAAAATTGCTGAAGTTGATGAAATTATAGTCGTAGATGAGAAAGAGCAACAAGTAGCTAAGAAGCGACGAATTGCAGAAAAGATTACGTACGATGATCTTGGCGATGATACTATAAATTTAAAAGCCACTTCAAATCGTGCTGCCAATATAAATTTGGATAAGCTTGAACGTTATTTATATGGACCTATGCCTTCATCTCAAGATAATGTCGTACATTATAATAAGGGTAAAGAGTTTTCACTAGATGTTGTCGACCATACAATAAGGAATAACTTTTCTGCATGGAGTCAACGAATAACGCATAAGCAGCTTATAAATCCAAATTCAGCAGTAAATGTGTTAGGTGAATTAAGTCCCGGCGGTTTATTAATGAGTGGATATCAAGACCATAATTTATCGCAGTTTGTGCCGATCGATGTGGAGAAAGAAATGGGCAATCTATATTTATCTGCTAGTGAGCTTCTAAAAGAATTTTGGCTCTGCTTTCCGCCAATAAATGCTGATTTGGAAGCGAAAGTCGTAAAGATGCATGACACAATACAGAGATTTAACATGTCAAAAGTTAAGCCCTTTGAAGATCGAATTATTCGAGATTTAGCTCCACTCGGTTCTCAATTAATGTCTCATCTTAATTTACTTATTGACACTGCTTTAAGAAAGTTTTCTAATTGGAAAGAGAAAAAAGGCAATAAACTGAAATAGTGAATGAGGAAATTGTTCAATTCCGATCAAGATATACGGATTCCTTTCCAATAAATCAATTGTAAAAAGCATCCATATATCTCGATACTCTCAGCTATTCTTTTTAATATGTAACAAATTTTTATTGCAGTTTGTGCTTTTAAATACAACTATTGCCCCAACAACCGCACTGTCAATATGAACACAAAAAAAAAGAAAAGAAATAAAGGCAAAACGTTATGAAAATAAACAGCAATTAATGTAAAATACATTACCCTGAAAACAAAACATTTAAGAGAATGGTTAGAACAATAATTTGCAAATTTTCCTATAAATATGTTACCATGGAATTTTCTTAGATCCTCCGTACGATGTTATCGATAATCGACGTTTTCCAGACTTTAAACTCAAACTTGTTGATGACTCTCTAGACGATGCTATACTGTTGCTGTATCTTTCAGACATTGACGTACCTTCATTATCCGCGTGACCGAATGCACTATCAGACCGAGATCGCTTTTTAAATGAATTTGTAGATCGATTACTTTCCTTTCTGCTCACTTTTGAATCTTGACTAAGTTGTCGGTGATTTTTGTGCTTATTCGATTGCTGTAAAGATTTATTTTAATTAGTTTTCTGGGAAATTCGAATGGGGCTGTTCACTTATTACGTAACGCGAAAAAATGACTTCTTAGACCCCCCCCCCTCGTAACAAAATTTGTATGAAAAAAAAAATTCATTGTTTGAATCGTAACAAAATCTTAGACCCCCCCTCCACCTAAAAGCGTTACGTAATAAGTGGATGGCCCCAATGGAGATGGCCATAAAATTGTTTGGCGTCAGCTACAGGACGTTGCCTTTTGATCACTAATACTGAACTTTTCAACACTTGACTAGAGCATTTTTCACAAAATTTATGGCCCTCCCCAAATATTTACAGATTAATTAATTACTGGAGTACTGTTGTCTAAACTCATTCGTCGTTTCGTATGTAAATGCGAATGACTATGATTTTTGTGAATGTGTGAATGATGTGAATTTCCTGTTGAATTTGGTTCCGTTTTCTTTTCAGATTCTTTAGAGTCTTCATCCTCATTTGCTGTATTTTGACTAGGTTTTTCACTACTATCGGATACATTTACAATCGAGACACGTTTTGCCTTTTTCTTATCATCCTTGATTCCATTTGGTGTAATTTCTGTCGAACAGAACTTTTCTATACATTTTCTGTCAAATGCTGGTGTTGATGGCGCGGAGACTGTACAAAATAATGAGCTGTTTGATGATGTTTGAAATGGTGGAATTGAGCTATTTAGAGGGGCAAAATTTAGGTGTGAAAAGTCTTGCATTCGATCAGGAACATAATTTATTGGATTGATTTCACCGGTTTTGAAATTTACAGGAGGTGTCAATGGGGATGATGGATATGTAGGATAAGGGGATGGGAGATTCTGCATGTAAAAAAGATTCGGACTGTCTAGTTCTGAAATTGGCATAGTACTAGGCGTTCCTGTTTCTTTATAATCAGACTGTATTTCAGGTGGATATGAAAGGACTAAAGATAATTCAGACCGGAAAGGCTTTGGTTTCGTAAAATTCGTATTGTTATTATTGTTTGGTTCTTTTTGCTCTGAAGGCATATCAGCACAATGTGTTTGCAGTTCCATAATATCTTTTGATAAATTTTCTATGTCATATAGCAGTTCCTCAAGATTTCCACCAGTCTATTAAATGAAAACTTAAATTTTAATAATATGATTAGCTACTTAATGAATTAAGTGATACCTGAAAGGATGACGATGATGAAGACACAACAGGATTCAAGATCGGATTTTCAGTAATTTCTTTTGAAGCAGCTTTATAATTAGTATTGTTTGGAATAGTCTCGATAGGGACAATTGGTAAATTATTGGGAATCACGTTACTAATGAAAACATCAGGCTGACTAATTTGAGGAGGTGCTTTTTTTCGTATAGGCGAGAAAAAGTGTTTTAATCGAGATTGCTTTTTTGGTGCTGGAATTCCTTGATTCGCTACAATCGGGTTAGGAATTGTAACTTCGGATATTTCTCGAATAGTAACAGCTTTTGGTATTGAATGTTCCTCACAAATAGCTAGAACATTTCCTTGTGTATCTATTTTAAAATAATAAGCGTCATTACAATATGCAGATGGAAGTAAGCTCAACTACTAACCAACAGATCCGCCAATTTTATCATAAGGAAGATTTTCAAAATGTGCAAGCGGAGGACTTAATTTTTGCAAATAACTTAAAGAACTTAATGCATCTACTTTGTGTAAAAATGCTGATAAATCATTAATTGGAATGGAAGTGTCTTCATTTTGCGTCAACGAATTTCCCTCAGAACTCTCTTCGGTAACAACAGAAAGATGATCAAAATTCAGCTACGAGGATTCAGTACAATAAATTACACATTAAGTGAAATAGACAAAAGTATGCAATAAACAAAAGAGATTCGTACATTTAGTCGTTCCTTCCCTCCGCGTTTTGGATTTATGTTTACATGTTCATCGTTTGAAGTATCTGACGATAGCTTCGATGATGATGCTCCTTCTCCACGTTCTGTATTAACGACATTTTCATTGTTTTTCATATTCTCTGTTGATGCTGGCTCGGATTTTTCATTCTCACAACAATCATCATCACAGCAGCTTTCACATGAGCATTCGCTACATTCAGACTGATTATCTTCTTCCACATTTTCATTCCGATCTTGGTTTGAATTAAGAAACTCATCTGGATCAATGCCTTTGATACGTAGCAAATTTTCCAATTTATCATATTCATCCCGCAACGTCCATATTTCTCTCCTCAACTGCTCCCTCTCTCGCTTTAAGGTTTTTATTTCAGATTGACCTATCCGTTCATTATTCCATTTTTTATTACATCCACAAAGTGATATGTAGACAAAAGAATAAAAAGATTAAATATTATTAATCTCTTCCTGTAAGAAGTACAAAGAGATCGTACCTTTTTCAACTTCTGCATTAATATTTATAGTTCTAATCCTTAGCTCTTCATTCTCATAGATCATTCCCCGACTAGATTTTGCATCAAGCCTATATAGCACATAGATACGCATAAATGTATTTTTTCCTTATTCCATTTGGATCTTAGCATGATGATTTTTACGTAAATATATTACACAACAAATCCCTCACTCCCAGCGCAACCCGTAAAGTCATTAAGTTTTAATTTAATTATCTTAAAAATATAAAAACTTCATGCTTGCTTTTCCACATATTTCGTACTTGTTGTACATGATTATGGTACATGAATGTTTTGCGTTTGCTTGGTTCGTTAAACATCACAAAATGTTTACATTTGAGCTTTCATTAGAATTATGATTAATTTTTGCTCGAAAAGAAAACAAACTTCTGTAAGGTTGTTGTGTAAATAGCTATTTTAAATCCTAGGACGTAGGTGTATGACTAAGACGCACTTTTCCAATGACCTGTTTAAAATTCTTTGGAAATCAAAAATATAAAATAAACATTGCATTTCTGTCGACACTATCTATCTCTTGAACACCTTCGGTGATTTTCTTAGAAATATGAGACTTTTAATGACTTTTTGACTATTTAAATTGAAGGAAATCGACTTTTATTTTCATTCATTAGTTTCATTCACAGCGTGATTAATTCAATATTTCATGGAGGCTTGTTTCGATCGGAATTACTTCTTCCAATGAAGTCAATAAGTTATCTTGATTTAATTTTCATAAAGCTACTCTTCTCTTATCAATGTTGGGCCTCATAAGTGAACAGCCTGAAGCTGTTGAAGAATGCATTTAAAATTTCGTATTGGAAGGACGGTAAAATGATTTTTAAAATCCTCTCTGAGTTACACATTCTTTACAAATGATCCACAAATAGAGAATCACATTTAAATAGAGAAGAAAAAAAAAAGTCAGGAATAACAAAAGCTATTTTGACCGAAAACAGAATTTGGCTGGGGAAATTAAGGTCTATCCACACTTGAAACACATTATCGTTAATTAGACAATTTCTTTGATATGAAATGTTATGATGACGTTCGATTATGATCATTATGTGCGCTATTTGTGCCTTACAATTTATGAGTTTCAACTTGATTTTTATGATGTTTGAAATGTTTTGAGAGTTTTTCACACAATTTTTTTTTTATTCGTGGCTGTAAACGGAGACATAAATTATAAATTCATAAAAATATTTACCTTCTATTAGGCTTGTAATTAGCATGTTTCCTTTTTTCCCGCAGCATGTTGTTTCTTTTGTACATTAATAATAACAATAATTAATAATTACTTCAGAAAGAGAAAGAGAAGATAGGAGGAGCACAGAGCACAGTGATAGAGAGCGATCAGCACTAGTTTTTATTAGGATATTAATTTTCCAACACTTAATTACGTTTAGTTTATTTATTTAATTTATTGTTGTCCTAAAGACTTAATTAAAAATGCTTTAAAGTAACAACCATATGACTAATTTATATATATTTTTTTTGCATAGATATACAACACATGCGTCTATGAGAAATCGGAATTCCACATCACACTTTCTTTTTGTTTAAAATGAATTCCATCTACACGCCTTTTAAATAAAGGAACATTTGTTTATACTGTAAAATACTTGTCATCTATTTTTAACGCATTCAATATGAAAATTAGTAAGTAGTCGAAGAAGAGATACGAAAATGCTATAAGAAAAAAAATAAGCATAAGAAAAGATGTATTATGATAGAATTAAGAGCAAGTAGTAAAAATGAAGGAAAAACTACGTAATAAAAAAGAAAATGAAATGAAATGAAATGAAAATTCCTCTTGATTAAAATTCACATCGTTATTTAGAATAGAGAGAAAGAAATACGATTCCAATTGATCAAGTTGAAATACTGGGATAAAATAAGTATGCTAAAAGCTTAAAATAGCTCATTTTACTTCACTTTACTTTATTTTGTTTTAACAATATTTCATATTTTGATTTCTTAATTGCATTCAATTGAATGTTGTCAAACTGTACAGTAATATACACTCAAATATCTACGCTACGATTGGCACGATTTTTTATTCAGTTAATTTCAGTTCGATTTTAGAGATCCGTCTCGTTCACCAGATGATTTTCAACTGAGAACTTTTCCTCAATTTTCTCAAAAAGATATTTTTAGAGAAAAATACATGAGACTGCAGTCGACTGGTATCACAACAAATACGTTGTTGGTTCCATTCTCCAAGCTTTTATTGGTTCTATATATGATTAGAATTTCATCACTTAATGTCGCATTAAAGTTTATTGTAACGTCTCATGCAAATGCATTTGTCGTCAATCGAACACGTGATTGGTTTTTTAACGGCTTATATTTCTATAGAGGCCGTTCACTTATTACGTTCGCACTTTAGGGGGGAGGGGGGTTTGAAAAATTATAACAAAATGTAACATAGGAGGGGGGGGGGGGGGGTCAAGAAGTATGTAACGTTCTAATTGTCATCTGTCTTAAAAAAAAAGTTCACGAAAAAAATTTGTTTACAAATTCACACCAAAAACATTTTTTTAAATTTTCCACCTTTTTAATGATTTATAAATGTCCAGATCACTTTTGATAGATAAGCAATACATAGTTTTTGTTATATAAAATAACAAATCAAAAGAAAACTAGTTAACAAGACTTTAAAATACAATCATAATTTGTGGAAATTTTCAAAATTAAATCAATCATAAGTTTAAAAGTAAATCTCTCTAAATCTGTCATTCATATGATGATTAATATGATCCCATCATTGTGATATTTACATTCAAAATAGATTGAATTTTCCAAAATTCGATCGGGCATAATATTTTTGAATTTTCTTCAAAAAAAAACAAATTTTTGCTTTATATCACAATCCAATAATTCATGAAAATACTAATAGTATCAATTAAAACATGACCTATTTACATAGTTGTACAGTATTTTGATGTTTAAGAAAAAAATACAAAAGAATTTAACTGAATTTAACCGTCTTTTTAGAATAACAAATTATCAAAACTAGTGTATCGGGTAGAAACCCAATGCGGATTATATTCACACCGTACTATCATAAGTCTTATGGATAGACCAAGATTTGCCCATCATAAGTATGAAGGTATGAAGCTTGATAAGTCAACTAAGCTTCGCTCAGCATAAGTTTGAAGTTATAAAGCTATCGCGTAAGCTGAGCTACGCTCAGCATAAGTTTGAAGATATAAAGCTAGAGAGGCAGCTGAGCTTCGCTCAGCATAAGTTTGAAGATATAAAGCTAGAGTGTCAGCTGAGCTTCGCTCAGCATAAGTTTGAAGATACGAAGCTAGAGAGGCAGCTGAGCTTCGCTCAACATAAGTTTGAAGTTATAAAGCTATCGCGTAAGCTGAGCTACGCTCAGCATAAGTTTCAAGATATAAAGCTAGAGTGGCAGCTGAGCTTCGCTCAGCATAAGTTTGAAGATATAAAGCTAGAGTGTCAGTTGAGCTACGCTCAGCATAAGTTCGAAGATATAAAGCTATCGAGTCAGCTGAGCTACGCTCAGCATAAGTTTGAAGATATATGTAAAGCTATCGAGTCAGCTGAGCTATGCTCAGCATACGTTTGAAGGTATAAAGCAGAGATCGAAGCCGATTTTTTCGGCTTAACTCAATTTTTGATTTTTTTGATAGAAAAGAGCCATTTAACTACCATTTTAAGTATTTAAATTGAACTTTATATGCTTTACTATGATTCTGTGTAATATTTTGTCAGCGTGTAGCTATAGTAAGCTCAGAATTTCAATTTAGCCGATTTTAAGCCGATCGGCTTAAATTTCAGCTTAAAATCGTTTAACTTGAAATTCTGAGCTTACTATAGCTACATGCTGACAAAATATTACACAAAATCATAGTAAAGCATGTAAAGTCCAATATCAATACTTGAAATGTGTGTTAAATAGCTTTTTTCTATCAAAAAAATCAAAAGTTGAGTTAAGCCGAAAAAATCGGCTTCGATCTCTGGTATAAAGCTTGACGAATATGCCAAATATTCTTTAAAATTTTTTAAAAAAAAATTTCATCCAAACTTGAATTTTATAAAAATCACAGTCAACTTTTGTTTTAAAAAATTCGTAAGAAAGGAAAGTTTTTTGCTTTTTCTGAAGCAACGGCTGTTCCTACCTTGCCCAAAAACAATACAGCTCTTTTATAGAGCAGCACGGATCAAATTTAAAAAACTAGAAGTCTCTACGATGTCTCGTTATTGAGATTTCTTGCTGATTAACTTGCTTGTTTGCTTGTTTGCTTGCTTACAGAAAGCATATTTTGCGATTTTCTCAGCAATGCCGCAACCAATTTGAAATCTGTTTTTTGCAAAAGATGTGAAATTCAAGGCACAAACTTTTCATCTCTGAACATTTTAAGTTATCTTGCTCCATATCCTCACAAAATTCTAAAAACTGATTTTTCAATCTGAACAAAACCAATAGATTCACACGTGAAAACGGTGTGAATATAAATAAAATAAATTATGAACGTTCAGGGGGGGGGGGGGGGGTTGTGAGTTGTAACATATTGTAACAAGAGGGGACGGGGGGTGAAAAAAGTCGTTTTTTTTGCGTAACGTAATAAGTGAACATAGAGTATAAGTCTAAAGCAGAGCTCGCAGAAATTTTTTTAAACTCAATCGTTAATTAATTCAATCAAGTTGATATTAAGCCAACGATTAGAGAATCCTTTTCTACATCCTCAACTTAAATGTCAAGCTTCTATGAGCATAAAAGTTATGAACGATCTTTGATAGTTTGAAATTTTGACGCGGCACTTGAAAGCGCTGAATTAACTTCCACGCGAAAACGAACCAAGCTAATTTCTTTCTTTTTGAATTTCGCTAGAGAAAATGTCATACAAATTCTCTAATAAGGTAACAAAAATAATTAATTTAAGTGATTTGTACAAAGTTTTTGGCTCAAATTATTAAAGAACTCATTAGTTAAAGTGATTTTATATTCAAGAATGCCCTAATTATAGTGAAATTAACACAAAATATGAATAATTTTGAAAAAATACATTGTGAGTTTTGTTATTCCCTCACAAAACGTGGATAATGATTTCATATTTAAAATTAAGGAACATTCATAATGTGGCAATGATGAGCACATAAAATTGATGCTCATTTATAGCTTAAACATGCACAACTATTGAGTTCTTACTATAATATTAATTTTTTTGAGCCATATAACCTACAAATTGATTCTGTAAATAAACTTATATTATCTCTTTTATTTTAAGGCTATTGTCATTGATGGCCGTGGTCATCTTTTAGGACGATTGGCATCAATCGTTTCTAAGCAAATATTGAATGGCACAAAGGTTGTCATCGTTCGTTGTGAGGACTTGCAATTATCAGGACATTTCTTCCGGTGAGTTTAAATGTGAATACTATTTGTGCATTACTGGATCTTATAATGATGATTACCAGTACTTACCTACATTGTATGATTTAAACAATGATATTACCTTTGGACTGATTATAAATCCTGCACAACCATACGATTATTTTATGCTAGAAATTGGAATTAACGATAAATTTTCTTTATTTTTTCAGCAACAAAATAAAGTTTCTCTCGTTCTTAAGAAAGCGCTGTAATGTAAATCCAGCTCGTGGTCCATTCCATTTTAGAGCTCCCAGTCGTATGTTCTGGAAAGCAGTCAGAGGTATGGTACCATACAAGACACGTCGTGGAAAGCTTGCTTTGGCCCGCCTTAAGGTATTTGAGGGAATTCCTCCACCATATGACAAACAAAAGAGAGTTTGTGTTCCACTTGCTATGAAAATCTTATGCTTGAGATCAGACCGTAAATATTGTCAAGTTGGACGCGTTGCACATGAAGTCGGCTGGCAATACAAAGATGTCGTCAATACTCTTGAAACTAAGAGAAAGATCAAAGCTCGCTTGCATTATGCTCATAAACAGCGATTAGCTGTAAGTTATTATATTTACTGCGGCTATTGTAAAGCAATTTTACTATATATTTTCCTCATTTTTATTTTCAGAAACTTCGCTTACGCGCAACACAGAAAGTTTCAAAGGGAATCAAGAAACAGAATACCATCCTTAAGAATTTCGGATTTGTCACATCAGAAAATGAAGTTAAAGTTAATGCATAAATTATTTGCTGAAAGATTGTAACTCGTACAATAAGATTCAATAAAAGCGGAGAATCTATGAGAAAAATATATCCTTAATGAATTATCCTAGAAATTACTTTTACTGTTCTTTAATATCGTTTGCTTTCAGTGGTTATTCAGTAATATACTTCAGTATCTGCAAGTATTATGTGATTATTAGAAAGACTCAAGTTTTTATTAAGTAAGTCAAAAACCAATGCAAAAAGGATTTATGGATATATTGGCTCAACTGATATTATTTAAATCTCAAACATTATTTCAATTTGAAAGTTTAAACTAGTAATGAAGCCGATCACGCTTCATGGGAATATTCACACAATCCTATAGAACTCTCTATGTATTGTTCAGAAAATCTTGAAAAATCTTCTCTCAAAAAAATGTAAGACTTAATATCAACATTTTGCTGTATTATCAACAAAGTATACCACGCATTAAAAACACGTTTTACAACGAAAATCATTGACTTTCACACTTAGTAAACGATAGATCATGAAATTGAAAAATCACTCAAATTAATGCTCTCAGATAGTTTTTTATGTAGATCCGATTTCAATATAGCTTACAGTCTAAGATAGTTTTGCAACTTGTGTGCTATTGAAATCTGAGATTTTTTTACTTATAAGTATTATAAGAATTTTTAAAACGGGTAAAATTTTCACGCCTTGCGTGCACTTCGTTACGTTCAACTGTTTAAAGATTACAGTAGGTTTATAGGTTACAGATCGTATTGGATTTTTAAATGTATCGACCAAGAATCCAAAACTAACCATGTCTAGAACTCAAAACCAAAAGTCTGTAAAATTTTAATTATGAAGCTTGAAGCAAAGATCCAGTAAAGTTTTAACCATGACTGAAACTTAAACACAAGATTCAGTAAAGTTTTAATCATGTCTGCAACAAATTACAAAGATCCAGTAATGTTTTTATCATGTCTGAAATTTGGAATCAAGATCCAGTAAAGTTTTAATCATGTCTGAAACTTAAAACCTGGATCAAGTAAAGTTCTAATCATGTCCGCAACAAATTACAATGATCTATTAAAGTTTTAAGCATGTCTGAAACTTGAAAACAAGATCCAGTATAGTTGTAAGAATGTCTGAAACTTAAAACCGAGATCAAGTAAAGTTTTAATCATGTCTGCAACAAATTACCAAGATCAAGTAAAGTTCTTATCATGTCTGAAATTTGGAATCAAGATCCAGTAAAGTTTTAATCATGTCTGAAACTTAAAACCAAGATCCAGTTAAGTTTTAATCATGTCTGAGGTTTAAAAACAAGATCCAGTAAAGGTTTGATCATGTCTGAAGCAATAAACTTAGATCCAGTTAAGTTTTAATCATGCCTGAAGCTTGAAAACAAGATCCAGTAAAGGTTAAATCATGTATGAAGCAATAAACCAAGATTCAGAAAAGTTTCAATCATGTCTGCAACAAATTACAATGATCCAGTAAAGTTTTAAGCTTATCTGAAACTTGGAACCAAGATCTAGTAAAGTTTCAATCATGTCTGAAACTTAAAACCAAGATTCAGTAAAGTTTCAATCATGTCTGCACCAAATTACCAAGATCCAGTAAAGTTTTAAGAATGTCTGAAACTTAAAACCGAGATCAAGTAAAGTTTTAATCATGTCTCCAACAAATTACTAAGATCTAGTAAAGTTTTTATCATATCTGAAACTTAAAACCAAGATCTAGTAAAGTTTTAATCACGTCTGCACCAAATTACCAAGATCCTATAAAGTTTTAAGAATGTTTGAAGCTTAAAACCAAGATCCAGTAAAGGTTTAGTCATGTCTGAAACAATAAACCTAGATCCAGTTAAGTTTTAACTATGTTTGAAACTTGAAAACAAGATCCAGTAAAGGTTTAATCATGTCTGAAACAATAAACCAAGATCCAGTTAAGTTTTAATCATGGTTGAGGTTTAAAAACAAGATCCAGTAAAGGTTTGATCATGTCTGAAGCAATAAACCAAGATCCAGTAAAGTTTTAATGATGGCTGTAACTTAAAACCAAGATCTAGTAAAGTTTTAATCATATCTGCAACAAATTACCAAGATCCAGTAAAGTATTAAGCATGTCTGAAACTTGGAACCAAGATCCAGTAAAGTTTTAGTCATGTCTGCAACTTGAAACCATGATCCAGTAAAATTTGAGAAAAAGTTCTAAGTGGGCTTTGACAATTTCAATTTCAATTTAAATTTTTTTATAATTAAGAAATAAGAAAAATTTCTTAGTGGGCTTTGACAATTTGTTGAAATTGAGAGATCATTGTGAAAAGTTGGTTAAATAATTTAATTTGTCATTAAAATTTAAATCCAGTCCACTAAAATTGAAATTGAAATTGTGCTATCGTTGGAACCAAGATCCAGTAAGTATAAAGCAAGAAAAAAATCAATGCTGGAAACAAAAACATATTTCCATTATGATACAAGTAAAGTATGTATTCAATAACATAGATCCAGTAAGCTGAATCTTGTGAAGGAACTCGCTAGTGCTCGCTAGTTCCAAAATTTTTTCACATACATTTAAATTAATGCATACTGTCACAACCATTTTATTAATATCAAACTACTACCAACAAATATTTCCGTTGTAAACAAAAAAAAAATATGTTATGTAATAATCGGTTAAACTTTTTCCATACAAACATGTTTATCCATCTTGTGCCTCACTAGAAGCATCTTATGACTCCAAAAACAATACAGTTCTTGCGATAGCCATTATCTATCAGAAGCAAAAAACCGAAAGTCTTAATATTTCTTAATATCTCGGAACTGGAACTGCCAAATGAAAAATTGTTTTCACCATTAGATAGGTATTTCGAGGCACAAACTTTTACATATCAGGTATTTGGGTTGATTCCGTAAGCCTGAAGCAGAAAGTTAAAAAACTGATTTTCCGAAAAACCAAAAACAATATATTCACAAAAATTGAAAATTTTGTGTGAATATGAAACCGTTATTTTTGAGAAAAAAAATATCAACTTCTAAAACATTTTGAGATTCTCTAGCTTCAAAATGCATATTCATTGTTCAGAAAAGTCTACGTTCATAATTGTAATTTTTTAAAAATTGGTGTTTTATGAGCATGTTGTAGTCTTTCGTGAAAACTGACATTAAAAAGCATAGAGTAGATGAAAATGTCATTCACATATTGAAACTAGCTATTAATTGTATTCTCACTAAAACGTCGGCATTGTAGTATCACAAAAAATCAACGATGTCAAGTGTCGCGCCTCGTTTTTTTTTTATAACCGATAATAAAGAGAAGAGAATCGAATTTAATTGCAGCAAGCAAAAGGGATTAGAAAAACTTCCGCCTTGATACAATTAAACTAATTAGTTGAATTATAATTTCAAAGTAGATGCGAAAAATTCTCAAAAATATTCGCTTACATAAAGCATGTACTTAATTATTAATGAGTTATTTTAAAAACCACTCTTATTTCATTTTAATCGAATATTTCATAATTATTATTCAAAGTTTAATTTACAGGTGAATTTCTTGTGGGTTCCTTGTTATTAACAAAAAAAAAAATTGAGTCATGTTAGAACACAATTAAAACAAAAAAAAGTCATCAAAATATTATGTGTAGTTCCACCTGCACGATATATGCAAAAACAGAAAAATATGCAGTCGCATTTTTTTACAATTTTCGGCTTTAATTGCAGCTGAATTTTATTAGGTCTTAAATTTAACATAAAGTATAAGTAATTTTTATTTTCGAAAATTTTAATAGCTTAAATGTGTTAATTACGTTAAGAGTATCATGAACAATTGCTTTAAGTGCATTTTTAAACAAAAGGAATAGCTTTATAATACTTTTTGCCTTTTTTTATGATTATATGGCACAAAAACACATACGAATGATCTTTAAGTGTAAGAAAGAAGCATGAATGAAGAATTTTAATTTAAATTGTGGAAGCAAATGATTTCATAGATTCATCGTGCCTGTGAAATTCTCAAAAGAATTTTTTTATTATTACATTATGCAAATAAAATTCCATTTTAAGTCTTGTGGAATAAAATGTATATTTATGGATAATTACAAATAATATCTATATTGTAGTATGTTAATTTTTCGAGCATAATGACATCCACCTTTTCCATTTAAATAAAACATTTTGGAAATGAAATCTTAAAGAAGTATGAATAAATTTTATACGATTAATTAATGATAGCCTCATGCTTAAACATTAAATCAAGATGGAGTTGCAGCTTAAGGCTATTTGAAAACTTTGTATGTAATATTAATTGCAAGTAAGCACTAGAAATTAATGTAAGATAAACCGGGTCTCTTATTACTGATATTAATTGATTTTTTTAGATTTAAAAAAAGTCGTCAATGCATTGACATTGCAATATCTCTATTCCTCATCGTCTTTCGACGAGTTAGTAATGTTAATTTTATTGATCTTAATTTAGAACATCATGAGACAAAATACAACAATTTAAGTTTTGAAAAATTACCAATCCACTTCTAAACAAATGAAGTAAATGTTTGCAAACGACAAAAGCAAATCTTATCCAGCGCACTAAATGCAGTCATTTACAATGACAAAGATTTAACACAATTTCAAACAATAAACTCACCAAATTCAACAAATTCAAACTCAAAGCTAATTTAGACTATTTTATTCAAAAATGATATTGTTGAATTAACCTTCAACAAAGCCATAATTAAATCAGCTGTTAATATTTACTATGCTATTTCTTTTAATATATCGAATCTAGATCTTAAAAATCTGTCGAAACCAAAACATTGAAAACCCACAAACTAATCAACAATAAGCTAGATCTGTGCTTGATAATACAAGATATATCAAAATCAGATACTTGTGCATTAGCACTATATTATATCTGCTTACTATAGTCCACTCTCCTGTCAACTCAATACATCAGTTAATCTGTCAATATTCAGATCAAACATTGCAAAATTATCGCAAAACATGCATTAATGACACGTGTAGATTTTAATTGGATTGCGCAAGTTTGCATTACTTTAATTTAAAGAATCATAAATAAACATATCAGCAAACTTCGATCCTATTTTTAAAAACACAGCACATACCCAAATCATCGTTTAAATAGAGTTGCAAGAAGGAACCAACCTTGTAAGCTTAACACATGCAAACACATTAAATAGCTCTATATCAAAAAAGATCTTTAACATGTTTGCATTTGTTGAGAGTTTCAACATTTAAAGTGTAGGAAATAAGAAGCAAAAGAGAAAACTTAGCACATATGTTTGGAGTGCATGTTCGTCAATGAATTTAAAACTGTGTTAAACTTGTCATTCAAAAAATGAAACCAATTAACATATTGTTGATTTTTGTAAACTTTATAGACATAATATGTTGAAACTTGCGAGAAACGTTGGAGCTATCAGCTGAGCTGAGCATGTTACGTGCATTAAGTAAGCAAAGTATTAAATTTTAAAGACAGATAATTTAGAATTGAAGATGATGAAAAGCTGAAAAGAATTTTTGAATGTTTTGAACTTGAAAATGTTAAGTCAATGAGGATATTCAAACCATAAACTTCACAAAAGAAAGTGCTGGAGATTATCCTCATATCCTGTTTTTTTTTGTTATAAGCTACTGCTCGTTACTAAGCTACTAGCTTAGTAAAGTTTTTTGAACTTGAAAATTTTTTGTAATCTTTACTAAGCTACTCCCAAAAATAAAGCTTAATTAATCTTTTGCAACTTTCTTAGTATCAGTTTCAATGCCTAATGACATTGTCATTGAAATAAAATCAAGAAGATAGCAAAAAAAAAAATAAATTCAAAATTTTCATTTAAGTTCAATTTTTTTACTAAGCTACTACTCGTTACTAAGCTACTAGTGAGCCAAAAAATCACTTTTTTATAGGGTTCGCCCACATGCGCATGCATGCGCATGTTTTTGCATGTGCATGCATGTGCATGTCAATTTGACGAACCTTACTTTTTTAATCTACTAAGCTACTAGCTTATAACCAAAAAACAGGGTATTCACTTTTGTTAAGATTGATAGGCTAAATTCAACTCTAATCCGACATAAAAATAAGATTTGGCAGGTTGTTCTATAATAACTGCACTAAACTCAAGTGGATTGGTGAAAAAGTTCCTCGAGTGCCTTCATTTAATTATGACATTTTCATAAAACTTGCAAGCTATAGAAAAGCAATTAAAAACTGCCCTTCGAAGCTCCATAAATTTTTTTATATCTTGTTAAACATCTTAATGCATAATGCACTTATTTCCAAAGATAAATTTTTATATTCTCTCATAAGGCGAATCCATTTTAATGGTATTCACTTAATTTCATTCATTTACACGTAGTTAATTCTTTAAAAGCATCAAAAAAGAGTTTATATCATAAATTATATTTCTTTTTTATTGCTATTTTACTTTATATTTTGCATCAATGAAATTTATATAGATACTCATGTATATTAATGAATGAATGGAAACAACAGAAAAAAACAAGATAGAGTTATGATGAATTTATACAACAGTATATTTTATTATGAGCATGACGCATAAACATTATAAATAACGAATATACCTTTTCGTGAATTTTGATTGGCTGTGTTACGCCTTTTATGATTGTTCGTTTTCACTCCCCTTACATTATTGATGTTTTATATTTTCGACTTTATGCTTTGCTAGCAATGGCTTCTAAATTAATCTAATTTCTCTATGAAATGTTAAAGTTATCGAATATTTTGAGTTCTTTTTTGGTTCTTTCAATGTTTTCTTTCTTTTTTAATTCAATTAAAAATTGATAAAATGACTTTTAATGCTTTTTTTTGTAATTTTAAAACATTGAATGGTTCAGAAAATCGGCAAACGTGCTTTTCATAATTGTTTCAAATTTTTTAAGCATGACTTTCACACAAAATGTGTTAAATATTTAAATTCAGTAATTATTTCATTTACATGAATAAGACAATGTGTCAGAATAGTTTTGGTTCAAAAAATATGATTAATTTCAATTATTTTAAACTTAATTTTTCATCAGTTAAAAGTACATTAATTGTGATTCTTTAATATAAGCCTTAAAATTACTATATTTGGTTCCAAACAGAACAACAACTATTCTATTCGATTATAGAACTCTAGACTTAAAAATATTAATTTCAATAAAATCGATATTAACAATTGGAATTGGACATTGTTTTTTTCTTTTTTGATAATGAAACTTCAGACTGTCTCAGACTTATTGATTTGTTTTAAGAATTTCTGACCTAGAAAATAAAATAATTAATCATGAATATTTGATGTTAGACTACTTTTTTTCTTTCAATTTTATGAAGACATATTTAATACGTTTTATATTACTGGGGGTCCTCGATTTGAGTAGATTCTATTTGAGTAGATTCGATTTGAACAGAAAAATTTTTACCCACCAAAATATTCGATTTGAATAGATTTCTTCCTGTTTTCTTCGATTTGAACTGTTTACAAAACAAATATTTTTGATAAAAACATTTCAGAAAATATTTTTAAAACATAAATTTTACTGCAATAAGCGTGAACTTATCATATTGATAGAAAAATCAATACTAAAGTTACAAAATTAAAGTAAAAATTTAAAAAATCGCTATAAAATTAAAAGTTCAAATTCAAAAACCTTACAAATTGTTCAGTGAATTAACATTTGCAAGGTTCTCATATTTTTGTTTTGTTTCAAAAACATATTTTTTGTGAATTTCTGTTTAAAAACAATATGAATATGCCTTGAAATAAATTAAGTTATCTAAAACACATAGGAAATGTGCAAAAAATTATCAAAATTTTCATTGTTTTGATATATTTTTTGGACTCTGGAACAAAACATGTAATTTTGTATTGATTCTTTGCCTCGATTTGAATAGATTCGATTTGAGTAGAAATTTTTTGGAACAAAACAACTACTCAAATCGAGGACCCCCAGTATTAGGAGTTTGAAGAGTATCGAATATTCGTAGAAAAAGAATATACTTAAAAATTAATTACTTTATTTTAAATAAGTTTTATATTCCCAATACACCTTATCTAATTTGTTAAAAAATCTGATTTTATATAATTTTCAAATCAACTTGCTACTTTACTCTAGAAGTTTTTATTTTCAATACTCAGTAGAAATAAATTATTTGCACAAGACAACTATAAAACATTTTAATCTGAATATTAATCGTGAAAAAAGTAAAAATAAATTGAAAAACATCTTAAAAAGGCTTAAAATTTACAAAATTAATCAAAACAGATTAATGCAGTTCGTATTTTCTCGATTAATTCGAGAATTTTCAAAATTCAAAATAAGGAATATTTTGTCCTCGGTTTTGTTAAGTTTTTAATAGCTTATCCAAAGTTTTTATAATTTATTCAAAATATTTTGTTTACTCTTAGTCTCCTGGCAAATGTTGATAGTAAAAGAATCAATGTTATGATAAAATGATTTAAGTCAAATTAGTCAAAATAACAAAAAATTATCAAAATGATTTTAATCCAAATTTAATCGCAATTGAAAAACAATTTGAATGAAATGATCGAAATAAAACTTATCATTAGATTAGAAAATTATAGAAAAATTGAAGAAGTTTATTGATTCCAAAACCAATCTATGATTGCATGTGATTATCTCATAATGTTTGAGATCGCCATCAAAATTTTACCCTCGAAAATAAAAATTCAACTTTTGAACATCACAATAGATTAGGTGTGGATTTCTATAAATTCTTGAAGATTTTTTTAATTTTAATTTTTTATAAGAGCTTATCTGGATTTTAATGTCATCTCAGCTGAAATTAAGAAATTTGTAATCCTTAATCTCTTTAAAACACGCTTAAGAGAACATTTATATATAAAGCAATTGTGGTATGATGCAAAAATTAAATTCACTTTACTTAAATAATATTAATCTAATGTATTTAACAGTTTTAAGCTAAAATACAATAAAGAATCAATTTAAATAAAGAAAAAATCCTTAATCCTGAGATTGGGATTTTGAACTAGCATTGAAATCCCTTTAATCATTATTTGGAAAAGAATCTTAAAACATTTTAATTTCTTTCAATGTTCAGTAAAATTTCTTCTTTTTTCAATACTTTAAAAGCGAAAACAAGTTCATCCTCAACATTTTACAAATCAAAATGAGATAATTTTTAGGATAATTAAAAAGCTGGTAGATCAACAGATCAAAAGATGAAAGACTTCGAATGACGATCATCAAAAAATGTTGAATGAATTCACATGTGATTATAAGTTAAAGGCCGTTTAAGGTATAATCATAATCAAGCGAAATATACAGAAAATTAAAAGAGTTCCAAAAAATAAAATAAAATAAAATAAAATAAAACTAAAAGAGATCGGAATATAATAAAGTAAAATTACGATATAGAAAAATAATAACTTTTACATATTTTCAAATTAAATTGACGTGTTCTTAATAAGAATGAATTAAATTTTATTATTTCGAAACATCAAAAAATGAAGGAAAGAAGAAAAACTAGTAATAATAAGAAAATGTAATCTATAATCTTCTTATCAAAGAGTGACAGGAAAATTGGTTTGGTTTTTGGATTTCTGAACCGTTCTTTTCATTTTGATTAAGAATTTTGGAAATATTATTGTGTTGAGATGAGAATGTAACCTATTGTGTTGCTGAAGTCAGGTTCACAAAATAACAACATATGGACATTCACTTCAAGAGAGAGATTTTGTATATCCGTGTATTATGTATATGCTTTTAAAACGAACATAAGTATTTCTTCTCGATTCTTCCATTCTTTTCTTGTTTATTGAACTTCCTTTACTTAACATTTTCATGAATTGTCATATGCTTGTATGCATGCATGCAGTTTTGTAAATTTTAATCTACGAATTCTGAAAATTATTAATATTCAGAAGATCATTATGCTGTAAAAGGACTTTTTTTTCTAATTAGACATACAGATGTCCACGTAATCTTGAATTTTTAAGTGCCAGACTATACATCTCAATTCTCAGACGTCAATTTAACACAAATTAGCTTATAACTTTATCAAATTTTCATTGATCATGTTTATTTGTATTGTAATTCTACGAATCAACATTATTGATGACATTCTCAAAATCATACTTTTAAAAGGTTAATAGTTTTACTCAATGTTAAGACAACAATGTAAAATAAATGCCTAAGTCGGTTTTAGACATCAAAAACCTTTGTAGAATAAGATAAATAAATTTTCAATAACGCCATCCGTAGCCCCAAGAAGCTAAAACTGCAGTCAGTCGATCCTTCTCAAATAAATTTTCTCAGAAGAATTGAAAGACCTTGCATGTGTAACCTTGATTCATTCGTTTTGTTCCTTTTGATATTAAATGTATATTTTAGATTATTAAAGAAATTTCAATAGTCGAAATAATTAGATTTAAATGGTCAAATTAATTTTTTAATCAACTTTTCGTATTACAACAAAATAAAATATTAACTGAAAAAAGGCTGGAGTCAGTGCTTTAAATAATCGTAAAGTCTGTGTAAAGAAAAATAATGGAATTGATTATCGATTTTCGAGAAGTAAGTCTGAAAAGTTTGTGGTTAATTTGTTTCAAATTAATATTGAATAGATTTTTTTGATTTGGATCTTGACTAGTAATTCCAAGTTTTTGATTTTGTTTTGAAATTCCACAGTAGTATCTTTTACTGGAAAAATTCGTGATGGCTCTGGAACCTACTAAATAAAGTCGTAATATTTGTAATATTCTTCTTGGTTTCACCAAATTAAAATAAAATGATGAAACAGAATTTTTCAAAAATAGGCTTGGTTAAGTTCTTCCGTCATTTTCCTAAATGTATTTGGATAGCGATTTTTTTTATATTATTCCAAGCCATGAACTGAATTGCTGAATATAATTTAATAAGTTTAATTCAATTTTTTATGCTAAAAGTGTTCATCTGTGATGTCTCATATTGAGTAGATAATTTTAAAATTTATTGAACGGCATCAAACATTAGCATTCCCTGGAGCATACAAAACAAAATCATCCAGTTATTTTATACTCATCTCTGCTTTTGAGTTTAAAAAATAACATAATTTGCAATAAAAATGTTTAAAATGATTAAAAAGTGCTGTTAAAAAATCTTCAAAGTGAAATACATTATTCATAAGCAAAACTACCCTCAACTGCCCAATAACGCATAAATTAGAGCGAGACACTTTCGTGACTACAACTTAACTTTTGCGCGATTCGTTTTAATAAAATTATTATAAACGAAATTCTTAAAACAAAACATAAAATAAAAATATGTTTTTTAAAAAAAGATATGGGCAATAATTTATAAAGCTTAGAGTGAGGAGCTACATCCATTTGATAAATTTTTGCAATGTGCAAAAAACTAGAACCAATTAAAATCTCAATAGACCCGACTATTAGACAAATTAAGAATCATCATAAATTGCAGACTTCAATTAACTCTTAAGCATTGAAAAAAATGTTCATTTTTGTTCTTACATTTTCTCAGAAATGTATTCTTCAAACATGGCTGGTTTTTAATACTATCCATTCCCTTATTAATTTTTGAGAAGTAAATAACTTTTGGGTTTTTTAATATGAATTGATGTTATGTATATTTAATAGAAATTCTTTAGCCTTTTGTCTGTCTGTCAAACATTTACAGCATCAAAAAAAAAAATGAACAAAAAAATAATGATAGATGATTACACAGACCTTTGAATAATATTATTAACTTTTCGATATTATGAACAATTTTCAAAATTATTATCACAGCAATTTTTAATTTTTTCCCATTGGCCAGTCCCAAGAAACAAAAAATGTATACATAAAGATTATTTCCAAGTATTTTGAGCAATTTGTGGATATGCTGGTGATGGTTGCTGCGTTGCGTGTGACCCACAAAAAAAATTAAACTTGATTGTTATCCAATTTAGTTAAAAATGATGCTGTATGATGCTGTTCTAATAAAGAACTAACGCTTTCAATGCCGCAATAGCTATTTGAGGTTTTAAGAATTTTATATATCTCGAATAATATGTGATACTAATTATGAGAAATAATCTTCTGTTTAATCGTTTATGTTCCTTTGAGACTCAATAAGCCAAGAATAATAAATGAATAATAGACACAAAATTTCCTTCATTATAATTTCATTTTTTGTTTTATTTCGGATACGTTAAAAGCTTCATACAACAATAGGCAATGGCAATAAAAATAATGTGGTTTGTACATACACAAATCATGATGAAAATACATAACATAACGTATATTCTTTATCTTTTATCTTACAGTAAATTTCAATATAAAATGGACACTAATGATTATCAATGCAAATATCAGTGTTGTTTGGAAAAATTACAATAAAAAAACATTTTAAATATTTAGTACAACACGAAATTTCTTTTTATCAAATCAAACCGTCGCCATGAATCCATGTATGCGGCATTGTATGACTAGTAATTAAAGTAATATTTTTAGTAATATTTTCTACATATTTTCTCTTTTTCAGTTTTTTATTACACGGCGACAAAAAAATGAGGATTCATTTTGAAACTGGTGTTAAATTGCTTTGTTATTTTGAGTATTGAGATATCTCCTCAATCTATCTGGTTGCTTATGATTGCTTATAATTGCTGAAAAGTGTGTTAGAAAAATTACTGGAAATGAGATTTAATTTAAACTTTTCAGACTATTTTTTAAAATTTTTGTGCATGCCTTTAAATTTTTAAAACAAGAACTGTTTCTTGTGAATCATTGCGTCCTTCGAAGACTTTCTTTATATAAATGAACAATGTCATCTAGTGTTCCAACTAGCTATTTGATATCTTATATGGTTTCTTCATTTCAATAGTTTGAAGAAATCGAAGACATTTCTTTAAAAATTATCATTTTCAGACTTAATTGAAATTAAGAAAAATATTAAAAAGTGTTATCAGCATCTCCTAAGGATCACCATATCCTGCTTAATCTTAAGCATCACACAATAACCTATTCCAAACTCATACGATCAAAGATCTTAAAAGTTTTGAATTGTAGTTTAGATTCGTTACTTCATTCAAGTTTTAAGAAATTACACATGTTTAAACTAGTTCATTTTGCTGATGAAAATAATGTTTTTGTCTATTAAATTAACATCATCGTCATCAATATTAATTTTTTTAGTTGAAACTTTAATCTATAGTCTGCTATAGTTCCATTACTATTAATCTATTACCAAGTATCGCCTGTACAACTTTTTGTATGATAAAACCAAATAGATAAACTTGATTGACAAACAAAACCATTTTGTCGGAGCCCTAATTCATATTGCGATCATTACGATATTTTGTCACTATAGCCACAACAGTACACAAAGTGTTGGAATTATTTCGAATTATTAATAATAATAGAGATTTAGATGAAGGGTGAAAATCAATATGAGTGAGTTTATAATGTAAAAAAAAAATATGTTTTATAAAATAATGGAAATTATAATAAAAATAGAGTGAAAAAATA
Organism: Chironomus riparius; assembly: GCA_917627325.4. Taxonomy (NCBI): domain Eukaryota; kingdom Metazoa; phylum Arthropoda; class Insecta; order Diptera; family Chironomidae; genus Chironomus; species Chironomus riparius. The sequence continues at coordinate 27,183,448 of OU895878.1, forward strand.
ACGATATTTTTTTTGTTTATTAGACTCAAAGAGTATAGACCTTCCTTAGACACCCATCAAAACACCCAATGAATTAGAAGAGACGACGTCGTCGACACGCAATCAAACGAACTCATTCATTTCTCTGTTCTGTATCAATAAACTTGATATGCACTAATAACAACGGCCGAAAACAATTGTAGCTCGACCCCATTTTGAATTTAATGATTTGATGCAAATAAAGGGTGTTTTATATACTTATTATTATTATGCTGTTACTATTCTCCAACTCGATTTCTACTCAATTCACTATTGTTCATTTCTTTGTTCTTTCAAAAACAAAAAACAGATAGGTACCTATAGTAAAATAAAAATTAAATGGGGTTCATTCGATTCATGAAAAATAAAAAGAGTGAAATAATGTGAAAATTCAATTGATGTTTGAAATAATGAAACAATTTCGGATACATAAAATGTTTGCATATTTCTCGAGTTTGTTCAACATTAGAAACTTTAAGAGATATACATGGGAAGCTTTTTGACTGCACCGAACAAGTATATTTCTCTCATTCTATACAATACATGAAGAGTACGGCTATATTTTGATATTACAGTCGACTCACTCACTCTTACAGCATTGAATGTAAGCTCCGTACAACAACAATAAAGGAAGAGAAGGTATAGCGAGAATATACACCTTTTATATTTTATTCAGAAAAACTTTTGTTTTTATTTCGGGTTGAAAATTAGTCGCGTTCGTTCGTAAAAGTGCTTGACGGAGAATAAAAAAGAATACATGTATATTATTCTGATTATTCATAGTCATTTTACGGACATTTAAACTTATTATTAAAAGTAGTTTATGTAGTGATGTTATAAATTTAAGTTTAGTTTTTTAAATAAAATATTAAAAAAATAACAAAATAATCACAATACTTACCAAACAATTAATAATACATCACAATTGTGCTAAAAGGAAATTTAATAAAATAAAATAGTATAAATTCAAATGAGTAAATGAGATGAGAAATTGAGTGTAGCTACCGGCGGAGTGTCATGCTATGTTAATAATATGATGATCACGATGATGCAACTTATCATAATAAAAGAATAATAATAAGAGAGAATGCATGAGTGAATGTATGACAAAATAGAATGTGAAAAATGATCAGTGCTCAAATGTTTTTACTTCCGATCGTAACAATTACAAAAAGAAAAATTATTGAATTTGTGCGTGACTACATCAGTTAATAGGAAAAACAAAACGCATTTGTGAGTGATGAAACTTTCTTGTCACGAACCGCTAAAGCAGTCAAGGTCGCGTTTTGCTTTAATTTTACACAAAAGTGTATCGATTGAATATTTAAAGCTCTTGATACATTTTTAATATTGATTTAAAAAGGAATTCAAAAAAAAAAAATTGTTCAATCCAACTACGGCTACATATTGTATTACCTGCTATATGTATAAATGAAAATGTCACACGCTATCAAGAGATGTATATTGCTAATAAGAAAATTATGACAAATTGAATTATTCTGAAGACTTCAATAATTGTGCATATCGATTCCAAATGATAATCAATCGCTCTCTATATATCAAATGAATAGTGGTGTGTTACAAAGTGAAAATGAATGTTTAATGAGAAATAAATAGTTACATTATAAATATAATGATGACAAATATTGGTGGCTATTAATACAGAAACAAAGTATAGAAAAATTATTAAAAGTAATTACATTTCACATCGGTATCGAGTCATAATTGTCAATAGATATGAAATACAATTGATTAAATTTGTATATCAATCATGCAACTCAAACAATTAATTATATAAATATCATTTCCTATTTTATTGTTTAATAATTATGTAATTAAAATAAAGGAAAAAAAAATTATTTGGAAGACGATCGAACAAAATTAAATTCAAGAAGCCAGTACGAGAACAACAGGACAGAAAAAATTATTAATAAAAAAGGAAAACAACAAATTTTTGATATCAATTCTTATACAATGAGTCAATTGGGCACAGTTTATGCTACAAAGCGAAGAAGAAGGAATGGGAAAAGGTAAGCAATAATTTTCAGTCTGATATACCGGGAATTCGAAGAGACTTGTAAATATACACAAAAAAGGTTAATCTTTTTATAATAAGTCTTGATCACTTTGTTCAAAAATAAAGAGAATAATGTTTGTGTGCTACAAAATGTCAATCAAATCAAGACAAGACTTGAAAATTATACTGTATTATGGTGCGGTATGTTATTTGTTTCTTTTCTTTCTATCTATCCTTCTCTCTTCCTCTTTCTTCCTTTATTAACTTGATTTTCAATTAATTTTTACATCAGCAAGATCAAAGTAATAGTAATAGTATAATAGACATAAAAGTTTACCATTTTTTTCGGGAGAAAGAAACATATGAAATCATGAGTAACACTTGTAGGAAAAAATTTGACAACCTGATGTCAGTTAAAAGTCATTACTTTTGTTATTTTCTCTTGATTTTTTTTTTTTTTTTTTTGAAAAACGTCAATAAGAATGTAGGTAATACCTCATTTTCTCATCATATACTTCTCAGCTTTCGGTTCCCCACGATTATTAAATAAAAATAATAATAAAATAGTCAAAAACGGACGCTATAGTTTCTGCTATTTTCTATTATTTTTTTTTTAAAATTCTTTTGAATTTAATTTCATTTGGTCTGTCAGTTGTGGGATCAAAAATATCAAAAAGTAAAGAAGGACAATGAATTTTATTTTCTTTTATCATTTCATGTTTTATTTCGTTGGTTAATTAAAAACTAGAGAATTTTTTATATTTGAAAAAACTAATTTATGGTTGATGTATTTAAACACTAAAATGATTTTTAATCCGAATACTTTTACTGGAAAATTAAAATTGAAATTTTCGCAAAAAAAACGGGAAAATTGCGATTATTTTTATTCTGTTTTAAGAAATTTCAACTTTATAGTTTGCGTTCAAATAAAAAGCCATAACAGATTTATAAATGCAATATTTTGGAAGTAAAAAGATTTAAAAAAATTTTAAAATTACCATTGTTAAGTTTTAAGTTAAAACTTAAAATATTTTCACTATAAGAAATCTCTCGATTTCATCATTACCGAAACCAAAAATTCAAATTCTTGTATTGTGAAGATTCCAAGTTTTTAAAGGAGAACCTACTTATTTTTTAAATTGTTAACAATTTAATTACCCTGTTTTTTTCGTTATGAGCTAGTAGCTTAGAAGAATAAAAAAGTGATTTTTTGGCTCACTAGTAGCTTAGTAACGAGTAGTAGCTTATAACGAAAAAACAGGGTAATTTAATTTAATCAATCATTAGTTCACAGGATATTCAAGTTATAACTTTGGTCCCGGTCTGGAAATTTTTACAAAACAAAGAAATCTAATAAGCCGACTCAAAACCAAGTTTGAGAAAAACTCATATAAAATAACTTGAAATGTAAAAAAATAAAGCAAATAAGCTCATTAATTTTGTTAACAGTTCTGTATCATTGCCAAAAAAAAAAAAATAAATAGTTTAAATTCAAAAATCTAGGTTTCAATAAAATTTAATAACTGAAACCTTAGGGCTTTTAAGGACTCAAAACGATTGAACATTTTTATTTATTTTTAAACTTTGTAAAAAGAATCAAAAAATAAAAATCATTTCATTTTAACAAAGGTCTTTAACAAAGAACATAAATAAAAATGCAAATGAACAGTAAAATGTGAATAACAAATTGATTTTCAACTGGTTATTGATTATTCAATAATATTCTCATAAATAACTTAATATTTACATCGTAAACAGTAGCTTAATAAGGCGCTTCTACTATCTTAATAGAACCACTTCCATACTTGTTTCATAACAAGAAATAATGATCCTTCTATGGTGACATATTTAGTCCATAGTAACTTAACAAGAACGAATGTAAAAAGAAGTTGAACTATTCAATGACTGACTGATAATTGATAATATTTCATGAGCCATAATTAAAGCATGTAGATACTAAAAAGGTTAATTTATTCATTTAAATTTTTAATTCAAGAGATTTTGGAATTAACAGCGAAAATAATAAATAAAATAAATAAATAAATAAAGTAATGTATTTGGTTACAAAGTTTTAAAAAATTTGATCATAAAAAACAAAAATGCCAACTAAACAAAAAATTTATAGCTATTTTTTTGCATGTACAATATACTCAGTATGAATATTCAAGAAATATTAATAAAATATACAAGAGAAAAACACATAAATAAATTAAAGGGAGAGACGTCTTGATATTTTACCAAAATCGGCATTTTTCTGCAAATTTTTTAGTTATGTCTTGTAGAGAATGCTACTATGCAGAGCAAAGAAAAACATATAAACGGTCAACAATAAAGATTTTAAAAAAATGTATATATACATATACTATATATGCATACATGGTTAAAATATTATTAATATGTTTTCATTCCTCATATATTGTAATTCTTATTTCTTCATGCACCAGGTTTCGTTGCTGCTGCTGCTGCTAGGGTTCGTTTTCAGTTCTTCTTTATATTTTTTTATCGTATGAAATGAAATATCACGAAAAAGGGCAATAACAAATTATCAAATACGAATCGAAATGAAATATGAAATGAACAAGAGTATAACACAAAAAATACATTCTTATAGTGTAATTCAGTAGCTCAGGGGGGTATGCATGGCTCTTAATATTTTTTCTTCTTTCCTTCTTTTCTTTTCATTTCTGCATCATTCTTATTATTATTTTTTTTCTGCAATTTTCTAAATGTTTTCTGTGCAAAGTCTATATGAGACCCGACGAAATGCTCATTTTTCCCCAAATAGTTACAAATTCCTCCTCATTAAAATGTTATTTAGCTCATTTTTCATTTTCAAAAAAGTATCATCAACAGAAAGCAATAAAGCTACTATAACTTTTGTGAATCCATGCCAAAAAATTCTTTTCAAGACTTTTTCTGATTTGGGGAACAACCGAGACATATTTTTGATTAGGAAGCACATTATCTTTCCTGCAAAAAATAAAGCGTAGAAAACGAAGAAGAACGAAAAGAAATTTAAGCTGCAGAAGAGATATTCAACAACACATGTGCATGCATTAACAATGCAGTAAAATAACCTAATTAAATTTTTTTTCATCATGTATAAGTACATAATAATTATTTTATAATTATTTTCCATAAAAAATGGTTCTGCTCTAGAGCATATAGAAATTAAGCACATATGCTTGATGAATTAAATTCAATGTTTACCCTTACAGGTAATGGCAAAGAACTGAAAGTTGCACAGCAACTTATTTTTCTCCCAATATACAATATTTATTCCTTTTCATTATTATTTATATATGTTATTGTACACATATTAAATATGAAAATTTTCTCTTATAAAATTTATTCCTCAAAAAATTATAAATGCATACCAGTGCGAATTCTTTCACATTTTTTTCGCCCAAAAAAGATAAAATTTATAATTTCAATATTTTCTTTATAATTCTGAATTTTTTTAAAAAAATAAATACCAATTTAATGGTGAGAAGTTTAATATTTAACATTCATTATTTTTGAAGCTTAAGGCGCCTTTTTGATTTATTGCTTTCATATCATTTTATATTAACTTAAGGATTATTTCAATTTAAATCAATTCATGCTGAAACATCATTTATTGTTACCATCTTCATTATTGTGGTACTCGAGACTCAAGTAGAATGAAGCCTAATGAAGACTGTCATTAGCGAGCTCAAGATTTTTGTAGTTCTACTCTGTGTTAATTTAAATTGAAAAACTTTTCGAACTGATCATATATTCATGATCAATTAAACAGAATTGTTAAGTCAATATTCATAACTAGAGCATTCTCCCATCAAGCATAACACGATAATGCTAATTATTTGAGTTTCTATGGGAATGAAAAGAAAATAATTTACTTTACAATTTAATCTTCAACAACTGCACATGCTTGGACGAACTTAGATTTTTATACAAAATATTATGGCTTATCTTTTTTTTTGGAAATCTCAGAAATTTACCTAGATTTAGCAATATACAAAATAATATGAATCTGATCATGTTAAATTTCAAATTTATCAGCTCCAGAATGAATGATAAATTAAGGTTGCTGAATCAGCTTAAAGGAGCTTTCTTGAAAATGCACCCTTGAACCCAACGTTGAAATCATTCATTCGTCTCGAAGAACTGGCTACACCACTGGTCAGCACTTGAAGAAATTATTAAAAAATTAAATATACTTCTTTTTTTTCGAACTATCATTCCAATTCCGAAATTATAAATGCAATGATATCAACAAAAATCAAAAAAAAAACAAGATAACAAGCATTTTCAAGCATAATTATGTTGGTCATTGATATGATTCGATCATTTAAATTTTTCATTACTCCCCATTATTGCATTAAATCAAGGAAATTGAGTAAATAAAAAGTAGCATTTGTTTTTAAAAAAGCGCTAAAAATCAAGCGATAAATGCAATCAATATTCAGTGCGAAACTCATCATATTAATTATCGTACCAATGATTTTTAACTCTTACTTCTTTGATTTTCATTCGTGTGTTCGTTTAAAAGAGAGAAGAAATATTGATAATGCCTTAAAAATTATACCCTTTAAAATGAAATTACCTAAAAGTATCATAATTTTTTGTAATAAAATTTATCTAAATGACATTTTTCTGATTTCAAATTTACATAAAATATTATTGAGTCATTCGATAAAGAGAGCACCGATCTGGTTTTCAGTATTCTGCTATTGGATCGGAAGTTATTTATAAAGAAATTATAAATTTAACAATGAAGAAGCAAAAGCCTCATTATAAATGATTTTGATTAATTTCAAGAGCCCCTAATTGCATTATCTATGATTAGTATAGAATAATTGCATTAAAAATGACTAATTTGAATTTTTATAATCATATTTTCATGCATTGATGATGATTACATGATTTATAAATTAGCTGCATTCACAGAATTTTTCTGTTCATTTCATACGTACATACTGACATATCAAGACAGTGTTGAGGTAATGTTGAAAAAAAGTTCGTTTGTATGTCTTTTGGAAACATAGAAACAAAATGAAAAAAAAGCAAGGGCAATAACGCATTATATACTATAGAACTGCGCTAAAATTTTTGTATAGATACCATTCCAAGTAAAATGACCTTGATTCGGTCTAAAATGATTTTTTAGATACTGTTATATGAGAGAACCACAAAGTATAATTTCAGTTAATTATATGAAATCAAATATCTTTTAATCATACATAAAATTTTGTTTTCTACTGTTGTGAATGCTAGAATTTCGTAATCATCAATGTGATTATGTTTTTATAAAAATACAGTTATCAGCCATCCAAAAAAAACTATCGTTCAAAATTCTTGTTGAAATCCCAGTCACATGGTAATTTTTGCTAGCTTCATAATTATCATTTTTTACTTGTCTGGAATTTCTTTTTCAAATTATCTCCTGTGACGTCAAATTTTTGGGTAAATGTGGAGAAATTCAAAGGAATTTTGGTAGGCATTCACGATTTCCCGGTCCCGCAAAATTATCGAGAATGGGACAAAAATTTAAACTCAAATATCAAGTATTATCCTGGATTTTTTAAGATTTTTTGTGTTTAAATGATGACACATTTCAATTAAGATAATTTGACATTAAAATTTTAGAATAATTATTTTTATTCATCGAGATAATTCAGTTTAAAACAAGGCGTGGAAACTCAGGATTGATCCTGAAAAATCCCAAAAATCCTAAAAAATCCCTGAGCCAATAAACATGAAAATGTGAAATCTCTTTTAAATCCCGGAATTATTCATCAAATGCATCAGAGATTTCACAATTTCATGTTTATTGGCTCAGGGATTTTTTAGGATTTTTGGGATTTCTCAGGATTAATCCTGAGTTTCCACGCCTTTGTTTGAAAATTTGCTTTTGTGTAAAATGCAGGTTTTATGTTTACAGAATTGAATTAATCATGTTTCGAAAAATCTTTTAATTAGTCTAATCCGTTAAATCTACAAACTTAAAGTCATCAACAAATTGCAACAATGTAGGAAAAGAATTCAACTGGAATTCCTTTTAAGTTTGTTATTGATCAACTTGGATTTGTAAATCAGCTGTTCTCAAATTAAGCGTTACATTATTTTCAAGTTCCCTTTTTTCTACATCACGTTCAGTTTCTTTTGTAAAATCTTCAATAATTCAAAAAAAAAATGTAAAATCGATCTTTAAAAACCCAATGCGGATTATATTCACACCGTACTATCAAAAGTCTTATGGATAGATCAAGATTTGCCCATCCTAAGTATGAAGGTATGAAGCTTGATAAGTCAACTTAGCTTCGCTCAGCATACGTTTAAAGATATAAAGCTAGAGAGTCAGCTGAGCTTTGCTCAGCATAAGTTTGAAGGTATAAAGCTTGACAAATATGCCAAACATTCTTTAAAAGTTTTTTAAAAAGAATTTTCATCCAAAGTTGAATTTAATAAAAATCACAGTCAACTTTTGTTTTAAAAAATTCGTAAGAAAGGAAAGTTTTTTGCTTTTTCTGAAGCACCGGCTGTTCCTACCTTGCCCAAAAACAATACAGCTCTTCTATAGAGCAGCACGGATCAAATGTAAAAAACTAGAAGTCTCTACGATGTCTCGTTATTGAGATTTCTTGCTGATTAACTTGCTTGCTTGCTTACAGAAAGCGTATTTTGCGATTTTCTCAGCAATGCCACAACCAATTTGAAATCTGTTTTTTGAAAATGATGTAAAATTTCAGGCACAAACTTTTCTTCTTGCCCTTTTATAACCAATTTTGCTTTGTTTTCTCACAAAATGCGAAAAACTGATTTTTCAATCTGAACAAAACCAATAGATTCACACGTGAAAACGGTGTGAATATAAAAAATTCAGGATGTGATAGCAAAAAATAAAATAAAGAAGTTCAAAAATAGCGCGCAACGCATGGTTTTCATGAAAATATTTATACTTCAATTTTGTTTTATACGACAATTTTTCTATTCTTTATTGCCACATACTTATGGCACAAACGAAAGTTATTCTATAAAAAAATGTGATCTAATCTACTTTTTAGCTTAACTAATGTAGACTGTCTATTGTATGTAGCGCTATAAAAATAAAACTCCAGATGATTTTAGTAAAAGTTAAAACCTAGCATATTTCAATTTTTATGATATTTTTAAAAATGTAACATCTACGTAAACATATTCTTTTTCCTTTAAAACCATATGTGCTTTTTTTTCTTACTTTTTTGTGTGAAATACTGGAAATACTGCTTATTATTGTGGTTGTATATGTAATCCACCCTAGACTTTTACAATTAGGATACATATTATAGCGGGTGAGTTGCTATATAATAAATAGCATATTCAGTTATGTATTTTAATTATTATTGTATTAATAAGAAACTCGCATTAAGCATTAGAAGTAAATAATTATAAATTATAATAGAAAATGTTATTCAGTCTAAGTAGAAAGATGGAATTGTATTTAGTATTTTCGTCAGGATTGTTTGTAGGTTTGATATCATGTTTTTGGATAGAACATAGGATTACTACATGTAGTTTAAATATAACATTCTGTTATATTATTGATTAAATGTGACGTCATTAATACAGTAGAAAAAGAGGCCAAGATCGATTTTTGTATGCAAATTTATTTAAATACAACCTCCTACAAACCACTGTTTTTATTATGTATAAAAATATAAATGTATATTTGTACATAAATGAATGCTAAAGTAACTATGTGTAGATCCAAAAGTTCGTCAAAATGTACGAAATATTTAAAATTTAAAGGGTGTACAATTTGTTGAATTACCGAATAAAAGGAAAAATCATTAATATAGTTCCTCTGCGTCGACTGTCTAGCCTAGCTTGATAGACTACACATTTGTCTAGATAGTGTTTGTTGAATGCAAAATTTCCCATATCCTTTTCCATTTAATTTCGTTCGTGGAATTTTCATTCTTTTATTCGTAGTCTTTACCTTTGTTTTTGTTTCATATTCACAAATAAAAGGGAGAATGAAATTCGATTATTACTTGATAGTATGCTGCTTGTTTTCGCAATATTATATGACCTACATTTAACTGTCAAAAGTTTAATTATATTAAAGCAATTTCTTTTTTTTGTGCTGCTTCGTTAAAAACAAAAACAAAAGGAAAACTTTTAATGGTTGGAAAAGTAATAAGGGATTAATATCCAACAAAGTTATCATCAATAGAAGCTAAATTCCATAAAATACAACTCAAATCGTTTTCGGATATATCTTAATATTTTAATGCCAAATATAGAACGACAACAATAAAAAAAATACGCTACGAATTTACATTTAAATAATAGATTCTCTTGGACTTGTTGTTACTCATGATTTAATCCTGACATTTTTTATACTCTTTTTTTTGTGTAAAAGCTATGAACGATATTGCTTGTTACGAAGTTGAACCAACTTATTTGAAGTAAACAAAATAGATAATACATAAATATTATCCAGGATGATAGCTTTACTTTAAAGCCACAGTATTCTTCCTTTGCTGTCAAATATAAATTCATTCCATTTCTAGAATATAAAGCATTTTAATTTAGTACACAAACTTCTTTATGATGTATCTAAGCATATATTTTAGCTACAATATATTCTCAGTAATATTGCAGATTGTATTAAATTTTAAAAGCTTACTTGAAGCAATTTGCCAGTCATTCATGACTTTGCTTTATGAAATATTGACAGGAGCATACGATAAATATTATGATTATTGTGCTACCACTGTTACTGATTTTTATCACTGCAATTGAAGATACGCTTTTTACATTACGAATTGTTTATTCTGAGTTGCACATTTTAAAGGATAAAAACGAGATTTTGAAACTAATAATAAGATTTTCTTTTTGTAGTTCCATATATGGAGAAGATTTTTTTTTAAAACAGTGTAATAAGATCTTGACCCCTGTTAAGTTTGGATATCAGTTTCTGGTTAATTTCTATTTTATTGGACAATTTTGAGTAATGTGTAGCTCACAATTCACTTACAGCTCTTCAATAAATTTCAAAAAGACTAAAATCTGCATATTTTGATCAAGCTGCAAAAGTAAAAGTTCATGAAGAAACCTGATCTTTTTGATGGCAAGTTAATTTACTTAACACAAAATTTGTCAAAATTAATTGTATTGCCCCTGCAAGACGCAGCTAAATATGTTATAAAAATCTATATGTATATCAATTTTTGTCCTTGAGCACGGTCATTGACATTTGATTATCTTAAGTATGCATCGCTTTACCATTTCATGTTAATTATGTTGAATTAATTGCGTTGAATAATTCTTTCACATAATGTTTTAATTTTTATGATTTTAAAACTTTTTTTCTTCATATTTATGCCATGACAGGCTGAATAATTCCACATAATCGTATTTTCTGATGATTTTTGATTACATATCATTTTCTTCTTCTACTTGCAGTTTGAAACCACCTCCAAAGGATGGAGTCACCAAAAGCAATCCCTCAAAACGTCATCGAGAAAGACTTAATGCAGAATTAGATTTATTAGCATCGCTTTTGCCATTTGAACAGAATATTCTTAGTAAACTTGATAGACTGAGCATTCTTCGTCTCTCAGTTAGTTATTTAAGAACCAAAAGTTATTTCCAAGGTAAGAAAATGTCAATTTTATGGGTATTAAAGATTTCCAGATTTTCGAATCGACTTCGAGCTCTGAAAATTTCATAAAAATACAATTTATTTTGGGAAACACAATTTAAAAGGCTGTGCTTTAAATTTCCACATGATCAACACAAAAAGGCTAGCTTGAATGAAGGGCTTAAATCTCATGAATAAAATCAAAGGGAAATAAATTTCTAGAACATATTATCGTGTAAATTTTGTCAAAACTCTCATAGCATTGGTATGCTTTGGGATTACTGAAAAGGATATTTCTCTAAAGGTTGACATTCAAAATTGTTTATTTTTTTTGATGTCGTTATGCTCAGTAATAATAATGCTATTCATTAAAATGAACAAAATATTATATGAAATAATAATATGTGGGTGTATGTGAGTATAAGCGTTAATAAATTTTTAGCGGATAAGAAAAAGAGAATTTATTAGTTGCTGATAACATCATTAACAAATCTAGAACATTTTTATGTTAATTGAAACGAAAAAATGAAGGAGAATTTTCAGCTTTCACAGTCTAAATTATTTGAAATGTTTACATATCGCACACAAAATCTCCCTAGGCTAAGCTCATGCGAGGAGAACTCACGCAGAATAATTTTTTGGGTATGATAAAGCGCGGAAAATGATTTATTTAATGTAAATAGTACGAATTTTAATATACTAATTTACGTAATAAAAAAAGTACGTCAACTATATTACTGCCATAGTTTTATTAAAAGCTATGATAAAAGTACTCATTCAAAAAAATGTCAGCATAAAAAAAATCCAGCTGCGAGTTTAAGCTTTAATATGGTCTTTTTTTTATATATAAAATATTTCTCGAGGAGTCTGCGTATAAAAATAGTTTTGGAATATGAAGAACAAGTAAAAGAACAAAAAATTCTTTAAACATTAGAAAAGGTCGAGGTATAAAATAGGCTTGAAAGCATAAACAAAACACCATAAATTTTAATAACAAGCGAACATTTTCGTCTTTGATTTGAGCAAAACATGCTATTACCGCACGCCGGTTTATTATTGTTTATCAGCTGATTTAGGTTGATTCGATCACGACTGACTGTAGAATTAACGTGTTATGAATGCTTACAATTGAATGTCTGGAATCACGCTTCTGTTTCTCTTTACATATCACAAAACAAAAATGCGACATTTAATTTCAAATTCATCATTAATCAAAAACTCTTTAAATAAATTGTACATGAAATTATTGCTTCAATGAATTTTGTAAACGACAGGAGGGCATGCGCAGCTAAATCCTTATAGTCATTCTGATAAGAAATGAAAAGTTTGCGAGAGAAATAGAGAAAACTTCTTCAGAAGAAAGAAAAATAAACTTCAGGAAAACAAAATGGATGATACTAAAATAATTTTCTAAGAAATTCAATACCGAGAATATTGGATATCCTTTCTGATTTTTTTTTTATAGTCTAAAAATCCAGCAACGATTTGCATATTTATAGCTATGAATAAAAAATAAATTGGAAGTTTCCTTTCTGTTTCCTTATATATTTGACTTATACAGTCATAATGCTCACCACATGTAAATCAGCTTCTTACATTAGATAGAAATTGATTTTCTCAGTCTTTTCGTTTCCCTTCAAAATTTTATTTGCATTCATGTAATTTTCCAATAAAGTTCAATAGACAAATAGAAGGAACAACAAATGTTTTTCGAGTTTTTGATTCTTTTCATTTTTTGATATCGATAAAATGAATTGTTGTTACTGACTCATTTCAGTCTTATTCAGCTTAAATTCAGCATTTGACAAGTATTGTAAAATTAATGCAAAAATGCAGTTTTTGGCATGCTGGGCGTTTTTTGGGGATGCACAATCTTAGGATTGATTTTGAAAGATTCTTGTAATTCACATGTGGGAGTAGATCCAGAAATAAAGAAATTCTTTATTGCATTATGCTTCCATGTTCGACTTTTTTATTAGGTTTTTTTTGGATTAATCATAATTGTGAATGCCTTGTTTTTTGAGTGTCTTCTTTGTAATTAGGAAAATTTCATGACTAGCCTTGAGGCCAAAAAATGGTTATTGTTGTAATGAAAAAACGCAGGCTGTTGATAAAAATTATTTTCAACAATTTCAGTTAAAGGCAGTTCCAATTAATCAATCAAAAGATAAAGACATTTTAAATTTCACAAAATTAATAATTCAAACACCCTCATAATGCATAGTAAGGAAGTAAAATTAAATTAATTCGAAATCATCGATCAACTTTGATAAAACAAAATGATTAGGCACTGAGAGCTCCTCAAAAAGGAAAAAATAAATAAATTTTTATTTCACCAGAAAAAGGAATAACAAAAAAAAATATTTCAGTGCACTTTCCATAACACACATACTGTTTATTTGGGTTAACCCATAACGTAATCTATACATAGAGTAATGTATAGTCTTTTAAAATTCATCAACGGACTGCAGAACCAACTTTTTTCGGGGGAGTAGAATATAATGTATATCTAAGGGTGAAAACGTCTGTTATAATCAACAACGAAAAAAAAGAATATAAACTTTTTATACATTACAGGTATACTGCGTTATGTAAAAATTTTATATACTGAAACATATGTTGTTTTGGATTTTATAAAATTACAGTTAAAACTTTAGCATTGGATATATGTTAAATAAAAAGTATAATGCATAATAGAGATAGAGAGAACAAAAAAAGGTTAAAGAGATGGAATTATATATCTTGAAAACAGAACTAATGATTTTTTTCCGTCATATCTTTTCAATATGGGAAGTTAAAAGGATATTCTATTAATCATATTTAAGATTGGCCCACAACTAATGCCTACTGCATGGTTTAATCACAATTTACTTGATGCTACACTTCAATATCATTATTCCTTTTGTGATGAAATGAACAAAGAAATGAAACAGGCTGATGTCAATATTCGACTAAATAAATTTATTATGTTAGCACGTGATCAACATATGTTGACTGTTGGTATGGTTAATACAATAAATAAAATACCAAATTGAGGAAAATCAAAAACCGATTAACATATTATTGTCAAAATATTTGTTGGTTTTATTGATAGACTATTGGCATTGCATTATTATCCTCTTTCTTATTTTTCATCAAACCAACTAAAATAGATAGAAATTGATAGGAATGTTAAGCTATTGTAAAGCAAAAAAAAATGTACATTGCAATGAGGGGGGTTAGAAAATGTTTATTGATTAATCAAACTAATTGATTTGCAATAGAAAATTTCAACATTGAGCATTGCACAATCATCATGACTTTCAAAATTTTTATTTCATTCCTTTTCAGTTATAAACGAGAGATAAATATTTTATTTAGCATGCATTTGTTGCTTTCTACTTAAAAACAATGAAGAAAGAGGAGAAAAGAAAGAAGAAGAGGAAAAATTCTACACCTAAATTTTCATATGCCACAAAAACCCTTGTTCAGTTTTTATTCGGATTAAGCATGCATTGTTACAAGCATTAGTTTAACAACAATACAGCAAGCAACCTCAAGGGTCATTAAATTTTATTTTGAACATCGATTTCCTTTGAAACTTCGAAGTATATAAAGTTAAATTGAAGGAAAAAAACGATTATACATTTGAAATAAAATAATGCGCCGAAAAGGGAAATTTATTAGACTTTGTCGGGCAGGTTTTATTGTTGTTAGTTGTGTTTATATGGGAATATTGATTAGAGATTGTGCGTTGAAAGATGGCAAAAGTTTTTTTTTCCTACCTTCTACTTCTACATAGTTACGCATTTTTCTTATATCTACGTTCCTTTCCTTTCAATATATGTATAAAACTGAACAGTAAAGTACGGTACATAATCTATTAAAATAATTTTTTTTGTAGGAAAAAGGAAAAGGTATAAGGAAGAAAATTAATTACTTTTTTTCTTTTATTTCTTGTTAATATCCATTTCAGTAGTCATGCATAAGGAAAAGGAGGAAAATGGAATGATTCATATACATCATTCACATTCACATCCATCAGACACAGCATACAGGGCGAGAGAGCTTGGTATCTTTGAAAATGGATTACAGGATTCTGATGTTTTTCTTCAGGTAAATAATTTCCTCATTTATTTATGGCTGGTCAATTCTATAAACAGACGAATTGTTTTTTAATTTCATGTTTTTTTTTTAAAAATTAAAAATCTTGCTTTAATAAGGAATTGATTAAAGCTAAATGTAGATTGGACTTAAAGTTCAATCCGAGATTATCAAGACATAAATCTCAGAATCATATTAAAAGAGTACTCAATGTGTGGAAATTAATTTAAAACTTGATAAAATCCTTAATCCCAAGGTTCTTATCTAGTATTCAAAACATAATGACGGATCTGGTTTAAAATTTAACTTAATAAGAAATACTCAAACTTAAATTTTGAAATTATGAACCTTCGGCTTGATTCAGCATTACGTTAATCCTTATGACAAAAAAGTTCAAGATTAGAAGAAAAAAATTAGTAAAGCATTCTCAGAATTGACCAACTATGTCATGAAAAATCTTAGAAATATAGCAGACATACAGTAAATTATGAAGCATATTTTGATACTAACAAATTAAATAACCATTCACATATTTTTTTGGTATCAAAATAAATCTTACATAAAGAATCTATTTTTTGATTAAAACATTTGTAACAGAAAAAAAGCTCATGGAAACCATTTAAAATTCTCATCAAAAACTCATTAGATTGCAAACGAAACTCATGCAATTTTTCCTCTTTTTGTATAAAATTATTTTCTGAATGCATTCTGAATATTTCCCGTTATGTACTCTATATGTATGTGTTTCAAAATGCTTTTTAAGCTAAGAATATATTCTTTTATCAGATTTCGAATTATAGTGTATAAAAATGATAATATTAAAATCATATTAAGGCTTGAATCAATTTCTTCTTTCAGGCACTGAATGGATTTTTAATGATACTAACATGTGAAGGAGAAGTATTTTTTGCAACACATAGCATTGAAAGCTATTTAGGATTTCATCAGGTACGTTTTCATCTCTCGTATTTTTTAGAAATAATGAAAAGAGCTCATTTCTCATTATGTTCAGCACAGAATTGTCCAAACTTTTTTTTTATTACTGGTGTTTTATAAAGCATTAGTGGTGGATTTCCATTGAATTTATAAGAAGGGTCAACTTTGAATTAAATTTATAAATTCTTGGTAAACCTCAAAAATTTTAAAGATTGATTTTTAATATTCAGAGCACTTTTTGAAAAGGCTAAGTTCTTTGGTACAGTATTTATCTTTGTCATATCCACAAAATTTAGAGTAATAAAATAAAGACCAACATTTAGTGAAAATTGAATTCACTTACTCTCAATTGAGAGAATTTTAAATTTTGATGCCTATTCACTGTGTAAAAGAACTTAATTTTGCAAATGCGGACTCGCTTGCTAATGACTTAACACTCCAGATTCCAATCTGCTCCGACACTAAACAAAGAGAAGTGGATAAAGTAAAAATAAAGAAGTTTCATCTTAAAATAAAGACATAAAGATCTTTAATAGCTTGTCGCTTGATGTGTTTTGGATTACAATCGAATAAGTTGTATTGGAATGATAAATCGAAAATGTAAAATTTAAATCACATTAATTGAACCATGTCGCAAAGTTTGAACAATACTGCACCTGCAACATGATGTTAGGAATGAGAAATTTCAATTGCTTATGATTATGATAAATAATGAGAAAGTAAATTTACCATTTTGCAAATTGTTAAAGTAAGCAAGTTAGCAGTTATAAATTATTTTTCGAATGATTTTTAATTTGCCGTGCTTATAAAGTTCAAAAATCGAACGTGATTCATTTCCATTATTAAAACAAACATCTTTATAAAAAAAAAATTTATAATATATTTCTCTATACATTCATTTTTTTATTTTATTCTTTTCTCGCAATTTTTCTTCTTAAAACACATTTATGATTTATTTACGGTGTAGGGAACGGAACCTGAAATAATCCCGATTGAATTTTTGTAATATTACTTTTATAAATATCTAGATGCAACTCTTCATGCGCTTTTTTTATGCTATAGGTTCTGTGAGATTTCAAAAATTTGAAAGCATTCTGCCTTTGAATGGAATTATTTTATTAAATACTATAATATAGTATTTACTTTTTCATAACAGTTTGTATTGTTAATGCAAGAATGATTTTTGATAAGGCTCGATTTATTTTTATTATTATTTTCATTTGTTTTTAATTTTTTTTCTTCTCTCCTTTCTTCTTGTTTTTCACACAGTCAGATATTGTTCATCAGTCAGTATATGAACTTGTGCACTCAGAGGATCGAGAAGAACTTCAACGTCAGCTTTTATGGAATTCATTTTTACCCCCAGATCTATCAGGAATGTCGCTATCGGAAGCGTTTACATCGGATAGAATTCAATACTTAGAGAGGAGTTTTACGGTTCGGTTTCGTTGCTTACTAGACAATACTTCAGGATTTTTGGTAATTTAAAAAAAATATAACTTGTTTCTTCCATGCTTTGATTGTTAATCCGACTGTTTATTTTAAAAAATAGCGTTTGGATATTCGAGGGAGAATCAAAATTTTACATGGGCAAAATAGAAAAACCGAGGAACCTCCATTAGCACTCTTCGCTTATTGCACGCCATTTGGACCACCAAGTTTACTTGAAATACCTCAAAAAGAAAATATGTTTAAGTCAAAACATAAACTTGATTTATCTTTAGTATCAATGGACCAAAGGTATTTCTTGATTTATTCGCATAGCACCAAAATATTTATTGATCATGTTAATTCGTGTATTCACAGAGGAAAGATGACGTTGGGTTATTCAGACTCGGAATTGGCAACTTTAGGAGGCTATGATTTAGTACATTATGATGATTTGTCATATATTGCATCTGCTCACCAAGAATGTAAGAATATTCAGATCCAATCTCTTAGATTTCATTATTTTTTTTAATACTATTCTTCAAATAGTGCTTAAAACAGGAGCTTCAGGAATGATAGCTTATAGGTTTCAAAAAAAAGATGGAGACTGGCAATGGCTTCAAACAAGCTCAAGATTAGTATATAAAAACTCTAAACCAGACTTTGTGATATGCACCCATCGGCAACTTATGGAAGAAGAGGGTAGAGATCTTTTAGGAAAAAGAACTATGGATTTTAAAGTAAGTCAAGGTTTAACAACTTATAAATACTTAACAATTTATACATTACGTTTGTCGTCTATAGGTTAGTTATTTAGATACGGGTTTTTCATCAAATTATTTTACTGACGCTGATCAACTTATCATACCTCCAAACAATTCACCTTCTTCTACATCAAATCCGTCAACGGGAACGCAAAGAACAAATCGTCGCTACAAGACACAGCTGAGAGATTTTTTATCAACTTGCAGATCAAAGCGTAAAGTGTCACAGGCAACGAATGCACAGCAGCCTATAACTGGTACGCAATTAGCGAGCCCACCCGCGGGATCAGCCGTAGTCGATTATATATCTGATCCAGTAGCAGTAGCTTACACCAATCTAAATCCAATGTATTCTTCATCGCCAGTTCCATATGCAGCATCAACGGAAAATCTTTACATGACACATTCTAGTTCATTTTATCCCTCGCCAGAAAATTTATTTCATCAATATAGAATTCAAAGTGGATATTATCATCCATCGGAGTATCATCATCATCATCACCACCCTTCTCCCTACGTATCTAATGGTTTTTTATCATATGATGGCTACGGTCTTGCGTCTGTGAATCCTAAAGAAGAAAAGTGGCATGAAGAAAAATATTATAATAGTGACTTGGCACATGTTAATAATGGAAGAAATATGTACGAATCATCCTCTCATCAGCCAGTATGTTAAGATTATTGAGTAGTTTAATTTGTGATGCAAATTTTCTTCTTCCTCTTTCTTTTGCTCTTCAATACGTTCTCGTGATACAGGTGATTCAACATCACAATAAGCATAAGACACCTAAAAGCTCTCCTGTAAACACAATCACCACATCACCATCGCCAAATGATAATTTAATTAATAATGTAAGATCGAATCCAACGACGCCGGATATAATGCAACCAAAAATAGAAAATTCTCCATCACCAAGTCGACCATATGATCAAGTGCTACATCGACAGACAGTTCTAATGTGGGGAGCAAATCATCATAATGATGCGAATGCTTCTCCATCAAATACTCGCTCACCCTGCCAAACACCTTCAAAATCTTTTGGAACATATAATTCTAATGCAAGCATAAACACTCCTTTAACGCATCCTGATAAAAGTAATAAGAATATAGAAACTCAACAAAATTCAAATCATCTAAAGTGGAATGGTAATTCGTCGACTGGAAATGGTAAAGACGTAATATCTATTTTCCCATTACACCATGGGAATGATGTTTCATCTGCATATTCTCCATCGGCTTCTTCAAATTCTATACATTCTATTGACTCACGATATTCAAACCATAATAGACACGGCGAAATGACCAATTGCGAGGTATGGCCTTCATCTTCATACTCGCAATATCAATATTTTCCATATCACCATGTATCTAATGCACATCACCAGCACCCAACAAGCACCCAGTGAGTTTTAATTTTTTGATTTATGTATTCCCTTTTTTTCTTTGTTTTTCTTTTATAATTTTTTATGTTTTTTTTTACATAAATCTAATTCTTTATTATGTTAGGTTCTCGTTTTTTTCTAAGATTTATCTGACTTATTTATTATTCTTGTATTATTATTAAAGCAAATCAATTTCATTTATATTTTCAATACACCTTCACAATTAGCTTAACTCAGTACAATAATGAAATAAAAAAGTAAATAAAAATGAGTTTGGATAGTGTATAAGAAGCTCATTACGATATTTATTCTTTTCTTTAAACATATAGGTAGCGAATCGAAGAAGTACTGAAAATTTAAATGATTCGGCACCGATAGTAATTTATTCGCCTGTTAACAGACTTTCTGTTTTGCATCAACAAACATCTGCTCCAACAGCAGCGTGTGTAACATCAACAGTCTACTCTATTAGTAGTAATCCCATTACATCTTTAGCTGCGCAAAACATCAATAATAATCAAGAAGATAATAGTCCACTTTTATCATTTTGCTCGGTTACGAACACCTTATTAAATCAGTAATGATAATAACAACAATATGTATACGATATACTCGAAATAATCTGATATTTATAACATCTCTTTATCTTTCACACTCTCAATGCAATAACAAAATTTCTTTTCAATTTTTCTTTTCTCCTTTTTCATTCATGTTCACACCGATTCATATGATACACGTATAGATTGTTTTGAATCTTACAAAAATTTTTGAAATGTGAAATGAAATTTAAGAAACTTTTTGAGAGTTTTTTTAAAACTTTTTTTTCCTCATCAGCTCAATGAGTCGATAGATACATTTATTTCTCGTAGAAAGTTGATTCAAACATCATCATTCGGAGTTATAATGACTTAATTGTGTTTAATTTCTTTCACATAATGTGAAATTTTTAATCAAAGCTAACATCAGAAATAATAAAACTATTAAAGTTTTTAAATTTGTCATGATCTTTTAAATGCTTCGAGGGGATATGTTCATTTTAGTTTTTTTTTGCAATAAAAAACCTATAATTATGATCGTTCACAAATAATTTTTTGCTGCTTAAGTTTGAGCATTTATAATTTAAAAAAAAACTTTTTTCACTTTTAAGAAAATTGTTTAAATTTTAATTGTAAGTTTTATTCTTATTTCTTTAAAATTTCAAAATTCAAAAGATGTTAATTTTTTTAAAATTTAAATTTACTAGTTCCCAGTCAGGAATCTTCAGGATTATCCTAGGATAATCTAAGGATAATCCATATACTAAAATTATATATTCACTATACAAGAAAAATGATTTTTCTCAAACTAGCTTGATTATTATTTACCAATTAATTCTACATCAGAAAGAAATTATTTGGATTTTCCTTGCATCGAAGAAATAGATAATCCTAAAATGAGGATAATCCACCTTAGTGAAAAAAGCCGATTAGTTTTTGACAACATTAAAATTAATAACCTGGCAAGGCACATACACTCGGGATTAATCCCAAAAAAAAACATAGAAATCCCAACATCTCCTGTCATAAAATATTGAATCCCACTTAAAAACCTCACTCCTTAGTGTATACGGTTTTTAACCTAGTTGTAATCAATTTCTTTACATAAACTTTTAACACAAGAAAGCCGAGTTGATGCGAATTTTTTTTTTTGCAAAATTCTAATTTAATAAAAAATAGAATTGCAGACAAGACCTTTACAATACTGCCAAATTGAAATTTCGCTTAATACTTGAAGGAAATTCAAAAATTTGAGTTTGCAGATTTATTTGAAATACCAAAAATAAATCGAATGAAAATTGAATTTCAAAGTCTGATAATTTTCATGTAGCCATGATGCTGAAAATGAATCTTTATCGCGCATGACTTTTTTTATACAATGAATTATCCCTTCAACATTTAAAAGATGCCCTAAAAATGAGAGCATGTACATATATAAGAGGGTTATTTCGACTCATTTGAGATTGTTATTCGATACAGTGTGAACTCCGACATTTTGTAGCTTAATTTTTTTATAAGTTCCTTTAAGAATAATTTAATGATCTGCAATATTGAAAATATAAAGTACTTTACTTGTTTTACCATGAATTTTGAACGATGTAAATCTACTCTGTCAAGTTGTGATTTACCTTTATTAAAATTTAAATTCTTACTGATCCTAATTCCGTTCAAAGACTATCTAGAATTGTTTAAATCTGCATAGAAATAAAATATATAGAACG
Organism: Chironomus riparius; assembly: GCA_917627325.4. Lineage (NCBI taxonomy): Eukaryota > Metazoa > Arthropoda > Insecta > Diptera > Chironomidae > Chironomus > Chironomus riparius. The sequence goes on from OU895878.1 coordinate 27,205,947, forward strand.
AAGTATATGATTAATGAGAAATACCTAGTGCAACAGACTATTATGATAATTATTATTATTTTGATTTCTTATCTGAATGTGTACTTTTGATTTCAATATAAAGTGAATCTTTTGATTCTGTGATATTAAGAAATGCATTGCGTTAAATAAAAAAATGATTATAAAATGAAAATAAAAATAAAAGTCGAAGGAACTGCTTTAATTCCTCATGCAAAATCTCGTATTTTCGAGAGATAATAAATTATCATCATTTAAATTAAATTGAAAATATAAAAATATGAATAGAACGATGATGATAAAAAAAAGAAAAATAAATCGATACGTGTTAAGCATCCACTATTTTGCGCAAAGTTCAACGATAGCTTCCAAAAAATTTGTTCCGACTAATTCTGTAACAACTATTTAGCACAAAAGAACATGTTTGTAAAAAGCAATTAAGACATTCCTTTAATTCTAGTCTCTGAAATTTCTTAGAATTTATTAAATTATCAAAGTAATTTTTACCATCAATTTGTAAATTTTATTTATGAAAATGCTTGTAGAAAAAAAATACTAAATTTTTTCAACTATTGAAATTTTGAAATAAATTTTTTTTCTTAAACATATTTTTGGGTGTTTTTTATTTAAACTTGTTTTGTTATTTTTTAAGGTTCAACTCGTACTAAAATTATGAAAAACATTTATTTAAGTTTAAAGCTATGATTCAATTAAATTTGGTATGATTCTGAATTTATCAACTTTCTTCGCAAGCAAGTTAACATGACAGCAATAAAGACAAACAGCTACAAACAGTTAAATAAAGACGAATAGATCGAACATACATAGTTTGAATCTACAAGGAAACATTCGTCATAATGCTTGAAAAGCTACAAGTCGTGGAAATATGGAAATTGTTCTAAATCCTCTGAAAAACTTTTCAACTCACCGAATGAATAGAAATGTCTTCAATTTTATTTTATTAAATTTGATGATAATGGAAAATTTCTCTATTTTAGAATTTCTTTAGAAAAATCTCCATATAGCCAGTATTCAGCATTTTCAGTGTCATTCTATCTTTCTTATCAATAAAGACATTAAAAAATTATCTTCAAAGAAAAGAAAGGTAGTCAAAAGATTAAAAGGATATCATGAAGTAAATAAAAAATCATCAGATGTAAACCCTAACGACAGAGTGAGAATAATGTGGTTAGTTAAGTGATCCTATGCAAACAGAAACTTCTTCAATTTTTATGAATTAATTAAATTCTCTTATTTTTCTCCGTTTCAGAGTCAGTCCAATTTTCAGGCATATGTATATATTTTTTCATTAAATATAAGTTGTGTCACTTGTTCAGATATGAAGTGAACAAAGCCAGCAATACATTAAAAAGAGCATCCATTAAAATGCATATTTTTTTGTCTTTAAGTCTTCAATGACTCCACATCTGAATAAAGAGCAAAAGGAGAGAAAATATAAATATATATAACGCAAATGTGATTCACATTTGTCGCTTGATATGTTGGCCGATACTTTTTCACCTTTTTGTTAGCGCAAATTAACGTCTGTTTCTTTAAAGGAAAAAGAAACGAAGAATCTTTATCAATTCACAAATCCCACTCGTATTTTTCCTTTTATTCATTCTTTATAAAGAATTACAGTAGCTGCATTTTAGAGCGACACCGAAATGTCTAATGTAAAATTCATTCGTTTTCACCATATTACGATAATACGAATTTCAACTTAAGGAGTATGTGTCTCTCTTATTCTATTAGGAATTTTAAATTCCAAAGCAAGATTAAGAAATCGAAAAAAGCAATTTAAAGAGTATGTCGAATTTTAAAAACCGAAAACCTTTTAATTGATTTTTTTCACGAGATTATGGTAGCTGCATTTTTTTAATTATTTTTCTCTTTATTTTTATTTGTTTCTTTTGCTCTTTGCTGAAACTCGTGTCAGGTGTGTGAATCTTTTCATTTTTTTTTTCTTTCTTTTATAAATATTTAAATTGAATGGAGCTTGAAACAATATATTTAAATTAAGTAACTTAGGTGAATGAATAATAATGGAATGGAATGCATGAGATGAGGATTATCAGCATCATATGCACATATGCAAAAGGTCAAATATTCTTTCATGTGTTAATCAAGTTTATTATAAAAGCATGAGTTTCTGAACATCATTTTATTCTTCATCCAACAGCTTTGTTGTGGATTAAAAGGCATTTTTCTGATCTTATTAATCACCCGATTATTGTTTTATTTAAAAATATGAATTGTATTCAAAATGTAAGTTTCAAAAAGAATCCTTGATTATAAGTAATTAAATCGCAATGAATTTATGAAAATTCTTCAAAAAATCTAATATTCATTAAGAGTTGCATTTAATATAAAAAACTAATCGTTTGGATTGATTCCAATAACAATTTAAAAGATTCATAGAACCTCTTGTTTTAGTGTGGGGAACTGGATTAACTGACTTTGGATTTTTTTTGATCATTTTTATCACATGTTTGGTTTTGTTACATCCCTGCTATCGACTTTTCACTCATACCAAAATTATAGCTAATTATATTCAGCATATTACAATGCGAGAAATATTGAAATAATTCATAATAACTTTTAAATGACAGATTTTTTCAAAAAATACATAAAATTATTCTGAAATTGATCTAAGTCTCTTTGAAAGTTGTCATTTAAATCTCTATTTCCATTTTAACCTCTTTTTAGCTTAAATAAAACATAATCGAAGGATTAGTAAATTACTTCTTAACTTTCAATTTCCTTAATAATTATTTATGATAATCTTATTAAAATCAAATTGGAAGTGAGAAAATTGGTGAGTCATTTTAAAATTTATAAATTCAAAAATTTATTTGCCTATTTTGAATTTCAATCACTCAATGAAATTTATCTAGTATATTCCTCAAAAAAGGAACGGGTAGCTATCAATAAATTAATGGAATATCAAATACTAAGAAAAGAATTTCGTTTCAAAAGCGATTGCATATAAAAGCGATGTTTCATAGACATTTAAAGATTACACTAATGAAATTCATAGTAAAGTATTGTCGTAAATAGCTTTTTATGAAAACGGAAAAAAACAGTCAAGCGAACAGACGCTTTGACAAAATGTGTATAATTTTCGGTGAGCTATGTGAGGAAACTGAAAGCTCAGTTTAGAAAGAGAAAGAGAGCGAAAAAAATCAGACATATGTCTATCTCTTTTCAAGTTGTAAAAATGAAATAGAAATGTTTGGAAAGAGATAGCGAATAAGAAGGAGGGACGTGGAAAGATTAATTTAGAAGAGAACAGACTTTGGCAATCTAGGATTCTCTTGGATTTCTCAACATTTTTTGCTATTTTAAAATGAAGCATAAAGGATTTTTATAGGAGTTCTTTAATTACAAGAGATGTTGATCATGAATAACAGATAATCCACGAGAATAAATTACAAAACCTTGAGATCATGTAATTTAAAATCCATTTCACAATTTCCAGAGCCTGAGAATTAAATTTCTTTTTAAAAATGAATGCTTATTTTCCGAACTATTGCATCTCATAGAATTTTTGGTACAAGATGAAAATAAGCGGAAGTTTTAAATTTTTCTTTCCGACGTCTACTTCTACTTCCCTCTCAAGATTTAATTTTCTTGATTAGTTTTAGCGATTTTTATATTTATATTTTTTGCAATGAATCTTCTTAGTATACTTCTTAGAATTTAGACAATTATTCAATTAACCTTTAAGAATCTACTTCCTTTTCATTTAAGTGCAGTCGATATTGTATCGTAAAGAAATAACCCAGCAGAGATTGTAAATGATCAGAAGGTCGCCATTTTCAATCGATTATGTATTGAGAGATTTCTTCATGTTTCTCTTCATGTCTGTCTCACCATCTCACCAATTTTTATTTTATTTAAAGTTTCGGAAGAATCTTGCATTTTCAATAATTTAATATTTTTTATAAACATTCTAATATCCGACATACATACATACATGTACATGCAAACGTTACTCTTTGTAAGTTTCGTGATTTAAATTTGCATGCATGTTATGATATGAATAAGGTATGAGGGATAAGGCAGCAAATATATCAAAAAAATATTTTCAGATAAAAATCCTATCGTTAAACGATTAATTTATCGATTTTTATGATAATAAAGAATTCATTGGAGATAAAACAAAGAATAAATAATAATAAAATTAATGCACATTAGGGAACAAATATTTTTGGATGCTCGTAAAAAGGAATTTTTCTTCTTTCAGGTATTTTTAAATTGTATAATTTATAACAATTATTGCAAGGCAGGTTTTTTTTCGGTTGCTTCCGTTTGATAGTTGAGCACTTTACGTATATGCAAAATTGTATTGATACTGTCAGAAATTTTTCAAAAATAAGTAATAGCAACAACAACCACAGATACATTTTCTTCTTCATTTATAATCATTAACATTTAAGAATTCTTCGAAAGAAATTTTTTCAAACACATCTTGCCGATCCAATTATAAAGAGCGGAAGTGAATAATTCATTAAATTGCCACTGAATCGATCCGATAGCGTAATTTAAATTTCAATTAAAATGCACATTGGCTCTGCATACTCGAGCAAGTCACTGAGTTTATCGCAATCAATCTATAATTATAAGATGTATTTTTGGCATTTTTAAGAAGGTCTTTTTTGGGGTCTACTTCTCTTTCCTCTTTGAAACATATTAGCACTTTTAATGGCAGTGCAATTTTAAATGGAAATTAGACATTTCAAAATATGTATGTTTTTCGTTTTGCCTTCATAGGTAGCAGATGTAACCTTTCAGTTGTCAAAAAAATTTAGCTCTAACCGCTTAAACTCTCAAACAGATCATCATTTCCATCATATTTTTGCTTGCTTGTTCAGTTCTTCAATTCTTCAATTCATATTAAAATAATTTCTCTAATACACATTTTTAAAGTATATCTTCATCAAACATATGGAAATAATAATTGATGGATGATGTGTAATTGCATTTTTTGATGCCACAAATGTTTAAATTTGCATCTCATAGGAGTCATTCACAAATGACATTTTTGGAATTATTAAGCCTCTACACCCTGGACACAATACAGAAAGGTTCTCTCTTTGCATTATTGTTTGAGACCAAAGAATTTAATGCAAATCGAGGACCACCTGTATTTTTAAATTATGGATGCAATAAGCGAATGACCTCTAATTTGTATCAATAATTCGGGACATTGTTTGCAACATAACGAGCATAATATAGAGTGTGCATTTATAAGAATTTTATTGTTCTAAAATTATATGAAATTGTTGATTTTTGGAACGTTTTTAACAAATTTTTATAAATAATCCCTTTTTTGAAATTCCGTACATAAAAATAACTGCATTTTAAAATAGCTTAAAAGCTTTTTTGGAGTAAAATTTTGAAAATCTAGTGTCTCACATCTAATCTTTAAATTAAGGTCTTCATCGTTAAAGTTGAGATTTTGCAGATTTTAAACGTTTGCGATTCGCAAAAGTCTATGAGGAAAAGCATACAACTCGAATAAAAATTTAACTGTTCTGCTTTAAAAAGATAATCAATAAATGTTAAATAATAAAAGTTTAAAGAAGTATAAGAGTGAACCTTAAATTTTATTTGAGCACAAATCTATATTAATCTATTAAAAAGTGCCCTTAAAAGTAACGAATGTTAACGGTTGTGATATTTTCAAAAATATATATTTTTTTTCTGTGTCAGTTACTTTTCAAACCGCTAACCGTCATAATTACGAAGAAAATCATTTGAAGTGAAATTTTAATTAAGTTACGTACTATTTCATGCAAGAAAGTATCAGGAAAGAGTGATAAGAACATAATCTTTTAATAATTTTACAGTCAGCATAAATGGAGAACATTTTAAGGGATAAAAATGAAAATGTAAGTATTCGCAAAATTGCGTTCAAAGATTTTCTTTTATTATGCATTAATATTACTATAAATAAAGCATTGTAGTGAGAAACGAGAGATTAAACTAGAAAAGTGAAAGATGCATGCATAAATTATTTTCTTCTAAAACTTTAAATTGAGAAATAAGTGAATTGATCTGTATGTAGTTTATTTATAATCTTGTCGCGAGGAAATAAGAAGAAAATCTTTATTTTGCGTTTTATTAGGTTTATTTGATTGATGGGTACAGTAATTAGACGTGCAATTTACATTTTTTCTCAATAATAATTTCTATTTGATATAAATTAATTGGATCTGATGAAAATATATAATAATTCTCATAATTGTGTAAAGGGATCTTTTGTATAATTCATGCCAAGTTTTACACATTTGCGGATTCTATTTATATTTCCTTGCTATTCAATGACCATTTGTTTACTCACGATTTTCTCTTCTACAAACATCACTCTAATTTTTGTTCCTTCATAATGCTTTAATTTTGTTTATCGTCAATTTAAAGGTGTCAATTGGACAATTGTTGCTTCCTTCAAAGTCCGATATGGAGAATTCTTCAGCTCTGAATTTAAAAGGTAATTCAATCATTATAAGTTGTTGATCATGTCAATATCGTTGATTCTGTTAATATTTTTGTAGAAAATCACAATCCAAAATCACTATTAGAAATTGCCAGCGATACATCAAGTAAATTCCAATTAGATGCATCAACTCCGAAAAATTCCAAGAAAAGCTGTTCCTTTAAGGATACTTCCTTTAATATAGACAGTAATGAATCAATTTCATATCAAGAGAATATTCGGTTTAATGAATCATCTGGACTGAGCTTCCTGGCAAATGGATTTAATAAGCTCAAAATCAAAACAGGTATGAATACATAATTTAATTCAAAGATCCTTTTGCTAATGATCTCCTTCCATCAATAAATTCGATTCATTAGAAAATGTCATAACCAAATTCCTACATTTTTCTTCATTAACAGACGAAACAGGATCAGATGACGATGAAGATCAGTTTTTATCGTTTAATGATCAAACCAGATCAACTGAAAATCTAAATCAGAAGCATGATGATACGCTTATTCTTGAAAAAAATGCGTCTTATATTCAAAGTCCTGAAGATCATGCTTTTGCAAATGTTATTTTAGAACCTGTTAAGCAAACAGAAGATGAATTTATTGTTAATAAGGAACAGTTGGAGCCTGTTGATTTTTTTAAGGAACAGTCGGAGCTTGTTGAAACGATTAAGGAACAAATGGAACCAATTAATGAGATAACTGAACCTATTGAATTAATGAAACCTGTTGAATCTTGTAAGGAACAATCACAATTAATAGTTCAAGATCAAAGTACGGTTGAACATAATATTGATGACGTTGTTATTAAAGAATCTGAGCCGATTGAGAAATGTGAAGATCATGAAATTATATTCAATCAAATTGAAAAAGAAGTTAATGTATTTAAAGACTATGAACCAAATCCTCTTATTTCTGAGAAAGAAGTTTGTGAAGAAAAAATGGTGAGTGAGGAAATGATAGTTGAAGAAAATGCTGAATTTAAAGATGCAGAAGAAATGCCTCAACTGGACAGTCCAAATATCATTAATGATTCGCCTAGTAATGCATCTGCAAATATTACACAGATCTTGAATGATTTTAATTTATCGGAATCGATTAAGCAGTTGGAAAAATCGACAGATCAATTAGAAACCGAGCACAAAACAGCTATCGAAATTTGCCAAGCAACTGAAAATATCAACATTAATAAAACTCTAGATGAAATGGAACTTAAAGGACTTCCAATGAATACGACATTTGAAGAAATTGAATGCGGTGTTGAAAATACTTCTTATTCCATGCACACAACAATGCCTTTAAATGATATGGAGCAACATGATTCTCATTTTTCAGCTACATTCAATAAATCCAGTGATCATGTAGAAATAGCGGAAACAAGAAAAAGTATTGGCATGGAACAACTAACACAAATTATTGAAGAAACGCATCATAACAGTACTTTTGATAGATCAAGGCCTTGCGATGCTAATATGATGCATTCAACATTTAATGAGACAAAACCTGTTGATTCGCCAACATTTTCCAACATTGATGATTTAAGGATTAACAAGACACTTGACATGAATGAATGTGAACCTAATGTAAACATTACACACGATATGATTAATATTGATATGAGTTTAGCAAGACCTTACATCCAGAACGACACGGTCACTATGAATAATACATTTGAAGGAATAAAAAGTAATTGCATCAACAAAAATTTTATGGAATCTCTTCAGCCAAGCTTAGATATAGAATTTAAAATGCCAACCATGCCAGTATCAAGAAAATCGTCAGAAAGGAATCAAAATTATAACTTTGGTAACGAAGAATTTACAAGTGCAGTTTCATGTAAGTATATGGTGCTTCCAGTTGTTTTTAACGCATTTTTCAAATTTAAAAATGTACTAGAAAATGAATCAAACAATAGTGCAACAATTCAAATTGAAAAAAAAATTCGTTAAGAGAACTGCTTTAAAATCCAGAAAACCCACACAAATAAAGTGGGTGTTCCTTTAAGAAACTTAGTACAGAATAAACAACAAATAAATGACAAGTACTAAGAATGTAAGAAAATAATTAGTACAAGAAATAAGAAAAAAAAATTGAAAAGTGACGTATTAAGCTAAGTGACGATCTGAAATTGACGAATTTGTGCAAGTAAATATTAGTTTTGAGTTATTGTAAAATTTTGACAGTTATTTGGTATCAGAAAATTGATTTTTCAAGTGTATCTAATGAAAACATAGTTTTTCTTATGTTTTCATTTTGATTTTCATTCATTTTCGACCCAAACATGACTCATGTGGTGCTTAATAATTTATTTATGTATCTTACAGATAACTTTGGTGACTCGGATTTTGATTTTCTCCAGAATTTTGGATCGAATTCATCGGATCAAAATTTCGGGAGAGATTCTGTGTTATTAAAATTTGACCCATTATTGGCTAAGCCTATACCGCAAACAACATCAAATTTTGAGAAATTGGCAGAAGAGGACGAACTAGCTAGTGAGACTATTTCAAAAGATCCAATAATTGAGTGCCACTCGCAAGAGACAAGGAGTATTGAAAATTCATTTTCGTCTATAGCCGATGAATTTCCACAATTAATTCCTTTAGATACTAAAGATATGAGTGTGGAAATTATGAAGGATATTGCTTCCGAAAACGAAAAACAGATTAATAATCTCGATTGTGAAGAAATTAAACTAAGGTAATTTTTTTCTTATTTATTCTATCCCGATTTGTGCATATTAATGCTTGACGAATTATTAAAACCCTTTAGTTCTATTGATCATCACGAAAACCAGAATAATAAGCTTATGGAATTGGAAAACAAAATGAGAATGGAGGCAGAGCAAAGAGAAGAAGTATTACTTAAAAGGTAATTGCTTTCTAGCTTATTAAAATGTCAAACAATCATATTTATTATTATTTCCTTTTTAGGATCTCTGAAAAAGATAAACAGATATCCAAAATGAGGTAACGTCAACTGAATTTATGACGATTTATTCACACATGCTAACGACACTCTTAATTTATCATAATTTCAGCAACGTTGTAAAAGAGTATGAGAAGGCGATAGCTGAATTAATTGCAGAGAAGGAACAATTAGTACAAAGCTACGAGAAAAAGTGCGCTGACTTAAAGAACGATAGTGAGATGAATGCCCAACATTTAACGTCTTTGGAATCAACATTTTCAGACTTACATGCGTAAGAAAAATTACCTTCACTTATGAGCTTATTATGCTTAATTTAATGTACTTACTTGATAATTAGGAAATATGAGAGAACTAAACAGTTAGCATTAGATCTCAAGGAGCGAGAGGAGGGTACTTTACAAGACCGTAAATCACTTATGGATAACTTAAAAATGCAAGAGGCCAGATACGAAAAGATGAAGACACACGCAATGGCACAGTTGGAAATGTAAGTAATGTATGACTTCTTACACGACCAGATTATACTCAAAACATAAGTGGCTCATAATAGACATTTTATTGCAAATCGAAGAAATTTTTGTGACGTAAAAATTGATTTTTGTTTTAAACGTACAGACATTGGAAAAACACAACATAGTCGAGTCGATTTTACATTTATGTTTCTATTTTAGTGCAAACAACAAACTTGCGGAAATGCTTCGAAATCATCAGGCAGAAGTGACAAAATTAAAAGCACAACTGAAGAAAGAGGAAATTTCTCGTGCATCAATAAACGAACAGCTTATTCAGAAATCGAAAGAGAATGAAGAACTGGTTAAAATATGTGATGAACTTATTGGTAATCATGGAAATTCTCACGCCGTTTAATTTCTTAATTAACTCAATTATGTATTCTTTAATTTAGTCGTTAACTTTAAGTCCTTGCAATGTTACAACATTATTATATATTAATTTTCCTTTTGCTTTTGGCATAAAGCTATGATCTATAAAATTAATAAAACTCTCTTAGTAATACACACAAAATCACAGCATACATTTTGGTTTTCTTATTGGATTTTATGTTTTTTCAACGGAAAAATTTGAAAATTAAAGCTTTAAAACTTTCATAACGGATAAAATTCAAAAATAATTTCCGAACACAGTCGACAGGAGCAAATTTAATTAAAATACTTTTATATTAAATTTAATAGTAATTACAAGTTTTTAAAGTATTTAAACAATCTATTTATCATTATTGGCACATAATCAACGTTCTGCATTTGAAGAATATAGTTTAATAGACAATTAAGGAGGTAAAGATTGAAAAAATTTGGTAAGAAAAAAAAATTATGTGAATAAAATAAATTTTTCAGACTTAATAATAGCGTAAAGCTGTTCAATTGAATGTTATTCCCCCTTTATGACTGTTTATCTATCTAAAATACCAAAATTTACAAGCCTTATTTTTGAGTGGAGACTTTAAAAGAAAGAATTATGTACGCGAAAATATCGAAATTTGTAAATATTGAAGAATATTGTGCCAATTTTGAATCCGATTTGAACAAAGGTAAAATAGAAGTCATTAGAACATAGTTTTAATCATTAGAAAGGAATTATTAATTGTTACATCTAAATTTATGCATCGTTCAAGATGAAAAAGCTAAAAGTTTTTGGAGTAAACAAATTCTGATCTTAATTGATAATTTTGTAAAACAAATAAGGAGTATTGAGGAAGAAACGGACGACGACAATAAGGATAATAATAATCATGAGACGAAAGAAGAAAAGATTATCAAATTTAAGACTGAATATCAAGCGAAAGTAAATAAATTAATGGAAGAGTTAGGTGTCAAAGTATATCTTTTTGGAGATAAATAGAAAGAAAATAATGTTATCATTTTTTTCGACTTTAGTCCGACTAAATTCCTGAGCATTCGTCAGCTTTTACAATTAAATGAAGAATTATTAAAAAAGTATGAATTTGGAGATATTTGGCGATATCACAAACTTGAAGAAAACAGAAAAGCTTTATCATTGTTGGAAAATAGATTACAAGAAGTAGCGACGAACAATACTTATAGTAGATTCGAGACCCTATTTTATGGATTGTTATCAGCCAACATATTTGATTCTGGTATTATCTTGCTTCTTTATAATCTTGTAACCACATGACTATCATGAAAAATAATATTTACATTGAAATACAATTTATACAGGAGCAACGGCTGTTCAAAAAATATTAAAAGAGAACAAAAACTTTAATTTTGGAGATGCTATGCTCAAAGTTCAAAAACGACCATGGCTCGTAGATAATTTTGATAGCTTTATGGATGTCTTATTGCAGGTATGTAGTATAATTAAACTGAGAACTTGTAGATAATTTTTCATGATAAAATAAATTTTCAGGGAAAGATAAAATGTATTACTTTCTTTGCGGATAACTGTGGAATTGATTTATGTTTAGGAGTACTTCCTTTAATTGTTGAGTTTCTAAAATTAGACATTAAAGTTATATTATGTGCGAACTCTGGGCCAAGTCTTAACGATATTACAATAAATGAGCTGATCAATGTAATTGAAACGGCTGGAGAATTCTGTGACCTTATTAAGAGTAGCTACGAAAATAGAAACCTAATCCTTTGTGAGAATGGACAATACGGCTGTTGTCTCAACTTTTTGGAGATTAATGAGTAATAAACACAATGACAATTATCTAATAATAAGGATGAATAATTAATTAAAATAACTTTAAAAACATTTTAGGACACTACTTGATTTGATGATAAGCATGGAAGTTGATTTAATTGTGATTGAAGGAGTTGGACGAAGTATTCATTCAAATTTCAATGCTAAATTCAAATGTCAAAGCCTGAAACTAGCTGTAATTAAGGTGAGCTAAGATTTATCATGTTCAAAATACTGAGCAAAATTTTAACATCTTTAAATTTTTTGGAAGCAACATAAAATTCCAATTTTTGAAAACCGTTAAAAAAGCTCAAGTTTAAAATGCTGCATTTATGTTAATGAAATGCGAAGAAAATGATTTTTTAAAAAAAATATTTTTATATTATATTATTGCAGAACAATTTCTTAGCTGAAGGCCTAGGCGGTAAAATTTTTGATGCAATATGTAAATTTGAATGTTATAAATAATTAAAAGCTTTTCTTAGTTTGTTTCTTATATGATTTCTCATTGGAAGAAGTAAAATAATTTTAATATTTGACTTTTATTATTCTTAAAATATGATTTTACTATTAAATACATTCAACAATTGCGAATTAAATTCTTAAAAAAATATATATTTGAAAAACATACACATCCAAAATTGCTTTCTATTTTTCCGTTCTTTTGTTTTGTTTTATCTTTTTACCTTGATTCATTTTCTAATGAAAATATTTTTTGTAAAAATATTTCATTCGCACAGATGAGTGTAAAAACAAGTTTTATGACGTCATCGCTCTATGAGTCATCGGGAAAAAAAAATTATGGCAACAAACAGTTTTTAAGACTGAAGCTTTTTTTCAATTTGTAATCGAAATGTGACATCCACTATCATGATGATCAATTACTTGTTTCTTGAGGTCAAATACATGCTGTTTTAAATTTAATAACACTGAACCGAGTTCGCCGTTCTCAACTTTTAAGATTTTAACACGATCCTCCAATTTGGATATTCTTTCTGTAATGACGAAATATTTAAATGCTGTTCCGCAAACTTAACACACATTTACAACTTACCTAGTTTTCGTTTTCTGCATTTTGATGCTGCTACGCGATTTCTTTGTCTTTTTCGCTCAAGCTTTATCTTCTCTTGTGATTCCATGTCAATTGGATTAAGATGCTGTTGTGCAGGACTTGCAGGCTCGGGCTCCTCTTTAATCTGTTGAAGGAGCATATTTGAATTATCTGATTCTGAGTAATTAATTCCACCACCGCTCATGCTTGGCGCGTTTTGAACTACGGGTTTTACTTGATTTCCTGTCTCGCGAGTTTTTATTTTATTTAAAGCGTCTTCAAATCCTTTCGCGTAGTCCTCTTGCTCCGTTGTAATCTAAAATTGTAATATTAATTAATTTATCTATTTTTTTTTTGGCTCAAATCAGCTTATGAATAAGCATATCTATGTGCTATAAAACCACTTCCTTTCTACTATTATGTACTTACTTTTGAAGGCTGAAAGACAACTTGAGAATTTGACGGAGTTTGCATTGATGATGGTGTCTGTAGAGTTTCTGTATTCAAAATGAAATTCTCAAGCTCGGGACTTTTTATGATCATTTTCTCGACATCGGGAGTTGACAAGAGGAGCGCATTAGAATTAATTTTTCTATTTAAATCAAGTGTTAATGGTCTTTTCATTATTGGTTCACTAGATTTCTGCTCGTTATGCTTATTATCCTTATTATTACTACTATTCGGATTATTATTATTATAATTCCTCATTTCTTCTTAATTTTATTTTATAATAATTTAAGCACTTTAAAGTCCGTGTCTATCTGTAAATGTTTAAAAAATACTATTTCTGAATTGATGAATCATCCTTCTTATATATAAGACTGAAGCTACTGAAGCTTTAAATTTATGTTAGGCGTTATTTTATTTTAACAATGCAAATGCTCTGAAACACACAAAAACAGTTCAATTCCTTTTTAAATAATTTCAGTCTTTCGAACATCGAAAGCTCTTGAAAAAGTGTGAACAAAAATGTCAAAATATAAAAAGTCGTTGAAAGCCACGAACTTCCACGCTTGGCTAATGATGTCAATAAAAAAGAGCACAGCAATTGTTGACTCTTGACTGATTAACTTATATAAATTAAATTATGTTCGATAACATACTTGACAAACTTGATGGGAGATTTTTTATACATTGAAAAACTTTGAACCCATCAAAAACTGAATTTTTAAAAACAGTGTAAGGGCTATTGAAAAAGACGTCTTTTGAGCCTTTCGGAACTAAAAATGAAGCCAAATTGTAAAAAGTATTAAATCTTTTGAGATTTTTGGTGACCTTCGATAGTTAATATTTTCAAGTCAGTTTTATCAGAACTTTTTCTTGTCTCAACCAATTTTCTTGAAACTTTTTTTAAATGACAGATATACGCCAAAAACTTAATATAAATATCAGTCACATAAGTTTTACCTCATGGAAAGTGCTTAAAAATTGACGAAACCTCAAATATTAGTAATACGGCACACTTTTTTTGAGTATATGGATTTCTGATGCATTTAAATGTTTTTCCTTTTTCATTAAATTGTATTCCTGTACTAAATCTTCAAGAAAAATATCCCTTTCAAGGTTTAAAATTAGATGCTGGGTTATAAGTCCAGAAAATCAAAGTGACTACAGGTTTATAAGTCCAGATACAAATTGCACCTGGACTTAAAAACCTCACGTGCAGTTTATAAGTCCAGGTACAAAGTTGAGCTGGAATTATACACTGCACGAGAGGTTTTTAAGTACAGGTACATTTTATATCTGGACTTATAAACCTTACGTGTGGTTTATAATTCCAGAAATTTATAAATTTTACTAATAATCTCCCAGTGCGATTATAAGTCCAGATACATTTTTCTGGACTTATAATCTTTGAAAATTATTTGAAACTTATTTAAACTATTTTAAATTTTTTTTAAGGCAATTCTACACATGAATTTTTGAAAACTTCACACAAAGAATTCACATTTGATAATTTTTTTCCTCTAAAGTACCTTATATATGCTGCTGTATTTCATTATACCCCTTGATAATAACTTATTAAGGTTTTTCATGCCTTAATCAAGGATAAATTTCAATTCTTTGGAATAAAAAATTAAAAGTCAACTAGTGTATCGGGTAGAAACCAAATGCGGATTATATTCACACCGTACCATCAAAAGTCTTATGGATAGACCAAGATTTGCCCAGCATAAGTATGAAGGTATGAAGCTTGATAAGTCAGCTTTTCTTCGCTCAGCATAAGTTTGAAGGTATAAAACCAGCGAGTCAGCTGAGCTTGACTCATCATAAGTTTGAAGTTATAAAGCTAGCGAGTCAGCTGAGCTTCGCTAAGCATATGTTTGAAGGTTTAAAGCTTAACGAATATTCTTTAAAAGTTTTTTTAAAAAAAATTTTCATCCAAAGTTTAATTCTATAAAAATCACAGTAAACTTTTTTATTTGTAAAATTCGTAAGAAAGGAAAGTTTTTTTGCTTTTTCTGAAGCAACGACTGTTCCTACCTTGCCCAAAAACAATACAGCTCTTCTATAGAGTAGCACGGATCAAATGTAAAAAAACTAGAAGTCTCTACAATGTCTCGTTATTGAGATTTCTTGCTGATTAACTTGCATGCTTGCTTGCTTGCTTGCTTGCTTGTTTGCTTACAGAAAGCGTATTTGGCGATTTTCTCAGCAATGCCGCAACCAATTTGAAATCTGTTTTTTGCAGAAGTTGTGAAATTTTAGGCACAAACTTTTCATCTCTGAATATTTTAAGCTATCTTGCTCCATATCCTCACCAAATTTGAAAAACTGATAGATTCACACGTGAATACGGTGTGAACATACTTACATTTTTAACGAATCAAATTCTCAAATTATATGGATCAAAAAATTCACAAAAAATAAAGAAAAGTAAAAATGAAATGTTCATTACGTGCATACAGAAATGTAAGATTCGTCCTGCTCCTGATCTATTTTATTACTTTCTCATATACAGGGGCGTAGCCAGAAAATTTTTAAGGGGGGGGGCCCATTTTCGAAAATTAAAAAACCGTTATTTTGTATCCTTAAATCTATATTCATTCTTCATAAGTTTAAATATTTAATTCATTATTCATACATTAAATTTAATTTTGGCTGATTTTGACCTTTCTTTCACCACTTCCTCTACATTAACTGGTTCTTCTCTATAAATACTTAATAAAAAAATTATCAGATTTTCGTAAGGGGGGCCCGCCCCCCCCCCCCCCCCCCCCCCCTGGCTACGCCCTTGCTCATATACGTAAAAAAAGTAGCGTTGATCGAAACCCAACTGGTGCTAGAGTAAAATTGAGAATGTATGAAGTCGAAAAAACTTCAGTCATCTTGGATTTTCTGATTGATTTCTTTTAAATCGCTAATTTAAAATGCTTCTAAAAGTGCTAAAAACATCAGCTGCTACATTTAAGATTCAGTAAATATTTAGTGATAAAGATTTTTTATGATGTTCAACTTTAAGGCACTAAAGTTCAATAACAGAGATTTAATAAAGAAAAAAAAATTTGAAATAGTTTCAAATAATTTTCAAGGATTATAAGTCCAGAAAAATGTATCTGGACTTATAATCGCACTGGGAGATTATTAGTAAAATTTATAAATTTTCTGGAATTATAAACCACACGTAAGGTTTATAAGTCCAGATATAAAATGTACCTGGATTTAAAAACCTCTCGTGCAGTTTATAATTCCAGCTGTATTTGTACCTGGACTTATAAACTGCACGTGAGGTTTTGAGGTTTTTAAGTCCAGGTGCAATTTGTATCTGGACTTATAAACCTTTGGTCACTTTTATTTTCTGGACTTATAATTTTCTGTGCACGATTTTTGTATCTGGACTTATAAGCTCTGGACTTATAACCCAGCATCTTAAAATTATATTTATGCATCAAAAAATTGAGATTTTTTCAAAAAATATACGGTTTTAACTATGTTTTGACTTCAATTGACTATAACTGCATATTCAAAGTGAGTGGAGAGACAAGTTTTAACTGTTTTATATAGTCCTCACTTGTATTTTTCTAAAACGGTAAAAGCCTGGAAAAAAGTTCTGACAAATTTTCAACTTTGAACCATTTGAAACATGTCATCTGCATGCACCTCAAAAATATTTTTCAACTTTTTTCATCAAAATCATGTCCAAACTTGATAAATCTTTCAGGAATGTAAGAAAATAGTGTTTTTGATATTTTAAAATCAATTTGAGTTTTTGGCATGGACTTGGACCATTTTTATTTGAAATGTCATCATTTTCCATTTTCAATGAGAAGTAAATGACTTTAAATACACTATATGCTTTAAAAAAATATTTGTATTACCTTTTATGTTAAGCTGCTTAAATTACCTTTCCAACGATATATAATATGTCATATATGAGTACAATATCCCTGAATAATGTTGAAAAAACTGAAAAATTACTCAAAATTCGAGGTGCGTGAAGAACATACTTAACATTTTTGCTCAAAACTATATGAAATCTCAAGTATATATTATAAATTTGGTACTGTTGGAAAGATAAAAGTACTGAGATAAAATCAAATTTTGAGTTCAGAATTAACCCAGGGCACTGCTAGCGTATGAGAAACATTCAGGGATA
The DNA here is from genome assembly GCA_917627325.4 of Chironomus riparius. Taxonomy (NCBI): domain Eukaryota; kingdom Metazoa; phylum Arthropoda; class Insecta; order Diptera; family Chironomidae; genus Chironomus; species Chironomus riparius. The sequence continues at coordinate 27,223,682 of OU895878.1, forward strand.
TTGTACTCATATATGACATATTATATAGCGTTAGAAAGCTAATTTAAGCAGCTTAACATAAAATGTAATACAAATATTTTTTTTAAGCATATAGTGTATTTAAAGTCATTTACTTCTCATTGAAAATGGAAAATGATGACATTTCAAATAAAAATGGTCCAAGTCCATGCCAAAAACTCAAATTGATTTTAAAACATCAAAAAAACTTTTTTCTAACATTCCTGAAAGTTTTATCAAGTTTGGGCATGATTTTGATGAAAAAAGTTGAAAAATATTTTTGAGGTGCATGCAGATGACATGTTTCAAATGGTTCAAAGTTGAAAATTTGGCAGAACTTTTTTCCAGGTTTTTACCGTTTTAGAAAGATACAAGTGAGGACTATATAAAACAGTTAAAACTTGTCTCTCCACTCACTTGGAGTATGCAGTTTGTAGCCGTGCCTATGACAAGGCGACGTCACACAAAAGAGGATAGGGGAAACGGAAGAGGGGAGTTTACTATCATCATTCAAAAAATATACATCGAATTTATTTTGTGAATTTATAATTCCAAATTAATGGCAATAAATAAATTGCAATAGTTCATATTTAGTTCATATATAGTAGATATATACATTTATTGTTTATTTAAATTAAAGGCATAGCCAAAGGTGCTGAAATTGGCACTAAAATTGAAAAATAAATGAAGACCACATGAGTTTTCAGACACATGATCTTTTTCATAGACATTTCACATATTTAGAACTAGACATTGGAAGAATTTCGAGTGAAAACCCTAGATTAGTGCAGTCATTGTCGGTTTATAGAGTTTTTGATTCATCTGTGAATGGCTTTCGACCTATTGTGATTCCATTAGTTCAAATTTTCGACCCATATAAAGAGCTAGACTTTCATACAGAACAACCAAGAGTTATAAATCCAGTTCCAATTACACCATTTTCCTTTATTGAACCCCCAACACCGCTACAAGTTATAGTCAATTAAAGTCAAAAAATAGTTAAAAACCGTATATTTTTTGAAAAAATCTCAATTTTTTGATGCATATATATAATTTTAAACCTTGAAAAGGATATTTTTCTTGTAGATTTAGTAAAGGAATACAATTTAATGAAAAAAGAAAAACATTTAAATGCATCAGAAATCCACATACTCAAAAAATGTGTGCCGTATTACTAATATTTGAAGTTTCGTCAATTTTTAAGCACTTTCCACGAGGTAAAACTTATGTGACTGATATTTATACTAAAGTTTCGGCGTATATCTGTCGTTTAAAAAAAGTTTCAAGAAAATTGGTTGAGACAAGAAAAAGTTCTGATAAAACTGACTTGAAAATATTAACTATCGAAGGTCATCAAAATACATTTCGGGCTATATCTCCAGCACTGGAGTAAGTAACAAATAAGTCAATAAAATAATTTTTGGAAAAAAATTTCGATTTTATCCCATAGTGTGATGATGGGTCCATAGTGTGATGATGGGGATTGCTCCACTATGAAGCGTAGGGCGTCCAAAAAGCATTTGAATCACACTCGATTCTGGGCCAATACTGCTATTTCCTGCAGCTTCTTGTTATGTTGTTCCGCCTAGTCCTATTTCGTTGGACATTCCAAGGGATGCGCTGTGTAAGAGCTAGACTGACCAATGCAGCTTTTGGCTCATTACGACATGCCTGGACCTCCCCTCGCCTTTTGAGACGATTGAAGCTGAAGATCTTCAACTCGAACGTCGAGCTTGTACTTCTTTACGCATTCGAGACTTCGAAAGTCACAAAAATCCTTCATACCGTAATAGAAAAAACGTGCGTTTTTCATGAAACTAGTAACTTACACTCTTTTGCGTTGAAGTTAAAAGTACTTGAAATAAACGGCTAAAAAATCTATTCAGTAAGTCTATGAATTATTAAAAAGAAAGGAGAGAAATAAAATAAAATAAAATGTTTCTAAGAGAAATAAAAATGCTAGGATTTATTATCTATGTTGCAAACAAATTTAAACGAATTTTATTCTAATATTTCAACATTATACTACATAACATCATAAAGAAAAAACATATATTCCTCATTATTTAAAACGAAAAAAAAAAAACTTAAAAAATTTGCCAACAAGTATGCTATAGCCAGTTTTTTTTTGTTTATTAACCAATGATAAAACTATTTACGTTTCCTTACTTTCGGTCAGAATTAATTTATAAAACTCAATTCAACTCGTCTTCGTTTTTTTTTTAAAGTTTTTAACCCGGTAACGGACTATCATTTTTCATTTTTTTTTTCTTCTTGTATCATTATATATAATTCAAAAATTTCATCTAAAATAGTTGTATTTAGTACGTAATGCGTGAATTCTATTATTATTTACTTTTCACCAAAAACATTCTATCACTACAGTTGCTTAACTCTGCTATGTATTTTTTTTTTTTATTATATTGTATGAGTAATGTTCAATCAAAATAATCAGACTCTCTATGATAAAACAAAGACCCTATCAATTATAAAACTGATAAACTACAATATTCTTTCATTTTTCTTCTTGTTTAATCTGTGAAAGTTTTCCATCCTTTTTCTCTTTCTTTGGTATCAAATTTTATAAATTTGATGATCAAAAGCTCTAATTAAAAAATGGATAAACTTTAGGCTACTTTTAATTTTCTTCACACAAATTAAAATCATAATATGCAAAAATGATTACTTGAAAATCTACTCTATCTTGAGTACGTTACTTTAAATAGGCATAATGAAAAAAATGAGAGAATAGAAAGAAGTAAAATATTTTAATAGAATCAGAGTTGTTAGGGTGGTTTTATCCTTTGGAATTTGATGCATAATTCCAGTGACCAAATTATTGACGAAATCAATTTTTTGGACTCTCGGGTAACTGCTCAATACATGATTCACAAAATACTTTTTAACAAGTCGTGGACACTTGGAGTTATCACTAGTGCCAACGTCTCGCATCTGAACCAGGATGCAATTCAGGAAGAATTCGCTCTAAAACTCGATTTTTGTCTAGAGAAAATTTAATCTAAATTAACATGTGACTTGAGCCTTAAATTTTATGTATCACATTCTATTTGTACTAACCTTTAGTAACTAGAAGAGTGTTTGTTGCAGCTGATTGCACTAAGTTAAGTCTATATGTACATATTTTTCCATATCAATAAACTTGACAATTTATCTCAATTTATGGATCTAATCTCTAATTATTTTATATCATATATATTTTTTTGTGTATAGTTTGCAAAAGTTTTAATTAAATAAATATCAAAAATTTTAGAATATTTTGCAAAAATACTTCTCTTGTAGGACCCAATAATATCCAATATGAAGGAATATGTACACAGGAACTTGCATTCATGCACTGCATCATTAGGAAGTAATTATTGTGTTTCCAAATTTCAGTCATCTAACAACTCTGATTAGATTTTCTTTTAAAATATTCAGACATATTGCCACTAAATGATATGAGACTCTATTATAATCAAATTATAATAAAAAAAATGAAGGAGGACAATCAACAATTTTTATTTTTTTTTCCTTTCGTGGCAGTAATGCAAAACTAATTTCAAACAATTAAAATTATTATTTTTAATTTTCTTCTTCTTTTTTTTTCGCAATAAATTTAAAATATTTCCGCATTGAAACAAATTTATACATTAATGCATAATAACTACAATATTATTTTTTGGATTTCACTGTATTTTTTTTTTCTTTTTGTTTAAATGACGTACAACTTAATTTCTCAAAAGATAATAAAACCTGAGCAGGACAAAACAAAAATTCCATAAAAGTCATGTGGTTGTCAGATCATAGGCATTCAACTGACTTTCAAGGAATTGTGCGCTACTCGGGAAATAAAATATTAGAAAATAAAAAAAAATATTAAACATTTGGAAGATTTTTGTTTTTTTATAAAAAATTGTTCAAAAAACAAATTAAAAACAATTTTTGTTTCTATGCACCCTTATGAAAAGATGTAAGCAAAACATATAGTGCTTCCAATATATATGTTGTCTACACCTACTTATTCAATAAATTTTGCAAAAATCGATAGATGTATAATAATTACAATTTGTTTTTGTAAAAGTGTTTGTAAAAGAAATTCTATAGTAGTATTCAACTAAAGAAAAGAAAAGAAAAAAAAAACATAACTATAAATTTAAATGGTGGTTCTTTAGAAAGGTTTTAAGCTCCCGAAGCTTTACGTCTTCATCTCATTTTTTTTTTGATTTTAACTGAAAGCTTTGTAGCAAATTAAGTCTTATAACATTCGACATATAACATTAATATTGATGTTTTTAATTATATTATTTCCTCATAAAATAACGTTTAATTACACCTCCTGATATTTAGATAGACGTGATCTTAGCTCCATATTCTCCTGTTTAAGCTGTTCTACTTCACGGTGTAAATTCATATTCTAAAATTAATCCAACAAAAAAAATCACACTTGAGTACCTTTGTTGATTAAATGATCTAGTAAAATATTTGTTCATACAAGTACACAACGTCTAATTGAATTTAGTTCCTTAATATTTAAATTTCAACTGATCTGAATTGGTTTAATGTGCTGGTAATTGATATGAACAAATAGAATAGTTTGGGAAAATGTAACAACTACCTCTTTTTCTAAGAAACCGGCTCGAAGAGCTATCTGATTTTCCTTCATCCGGCGTGCATCCCGTGAGCGTTTAGCAGCCATATTGTTCTTTCGTCGACGTGCCCAATATTTGTCGTCTTTCATCTCATCGGGCACAAACTGTTTGCGAGACTTTTTAATCATTGGTGATGGTTTTAATTCCTCATCGGAAAAAGCACGAGTACGAGGATCAAAGTCACGTGTTGAGGACATTGAAAATGCTGTAAGATTAAAAACTAACAGTTACTATTTAGAGGGACATGTCCTCAAATAATAAAAAAATTAATGGAGAAACGGAAAATTGACTTCCCAAAAAGTCAATAGACAGTAACTTGTATTTCTTTCTTTTATCAATGATAACAAAAATTATAGTTTGAGACAGAATGAAGCGTGTCGTGTGTTTTTCTATCAATACTTACTGGAGTCTGCAGGAGAAGGTGGATTATTAATTGTATCAGGACTCATACAATCTGAAGGAGACGGAGATCTTTCTCGTTTTGTGACAGGCCCCAATCCCAACGAGAGACCATGACCTAAGTTGTCATTGCGATTATTTGTACCTCCACCACCAATATTTGTTGAATGACCTAAGTGACTGCTCGGTAAACCATCAACCGGAATTCCATTCTCTGATAAAAATTCATCCAAATCGGCATACTGATATAAATTTCAATAAAATTGTATTAATTTTTGATGAGCAAAAAGAAGATTTAAAATTGGCATATATGAATATATGAAAAAGGTACAAGCGTTAATTTAAATTCACATTATTAAGGAACAACATAAATCAATTTGTCAAACTTTACGAGAAGTTTTGATGATCATTCGAATAATGAATGTTGAAACAATTAGAAATGATGAATATTTTAGAAAAGCATGGAAAGCATCGAAGAAGAAAAGCCTTAATTTCCACTAAGGTACACATTTTTATGACTTAAATAAAACATTATTCAAGTAGTGTTCTTCAAAACTCCATACACGAAACCACTTATTCTAAGTATACTAGTACTAGTATATTCTAGAGTAAAGTATAAGTGATACTGCTCTCATAGGATTTAATAAAAGAAAATAATGAATCCTTTCTTACTTTACTTTTAATCCAGGATTTCATAGTTTGTATGAATTTTTCAGAATTTTCTCTGTTCCTTAACAAAACAGTAAAGATTAAATTTATTTTATCACAAAGAACATGCTTTCAAGTTATAATTGAAAGTTTTTAAAGCTGATCAAACAAATTAGAAAAGGACGACGTCAACTTTTTAGCATGACAGAAGTGAAAGCTGCACTTTGTTGAAAACAGCACCCAAAATTCAACACCGCAGTATCATTTTTCATGTTTTTTGGATTTAGAAATTTTGAAGTCACATTTCTTCGACAGTAGTAAATTAATTTATGTTTCAAAAGAGTAAATTCATTAGGATTTTAGATAGGCTAGACTAAGAAAGTTTAAATATGTTAAGTTTGACAAAAAAAAAAATCAAAAATAAAAAATAATAAAGGAACAAAAACTACAATATGTTAGCATCGGTTAAATATTTTTCTTATTTATGTTTAAACTTGAAATTCTTTTGCATACTTTAGCTTCGTTATTAGTTTAATGCATTATTAATATTATTGCTATAAGGTCTTTAATGAGAAATAAAATAAAAACTTTGATAATTAATTAATTTAAGCAAAGATGAGATAGAAAGAGAGAGAGAGAAAAAAAATCATAAATTATGAAATAAGAAAGTTTTGGATCATTCACAAATGACGTCCGTCAGATTTTCGGGTAATGAAACCCTACAACCTAAGTCGATGATGGTCGAATTAATATTATTTACAACAAAAAACACTCACTTGATGTACTTTTAAGTCTGTATCGTATGGTAATGTTTTATCCCATAAATTTGGTCCTAAAAATGCAGCTTGTGCCTCTACGTTCCATGGGTCTCCATCCTCTTTGTGTTTATCATCACCACATATATCTTTATTATTTGTTTTGCCTGAAAATAGAAAGACTACTTTTAACTATAGATTTGTATGTTTAAAATTTTCACATCAGATTGGTTCACAGATTTTGCAGGTACATGAAATATTCATTTGTTAATTACAGCAAAATGATCATGATGTCGTTAATACCTTATAACTATTAAACAGACAATACAAAAGTTTCTAATCATTACATCATCAGAACACTAATTTGTGTATCAAACTTATGATTATTATTGCATAATTATTAATGGATTATTGCTTAACAAAACAGTGAAAAAAAAAGAAACAAAAAAGTAGAAAATTTTTTGGAAAATTTTTTCTTCATTTCTTTTACAATTTATGCTTAATTAAACAACTGTCTTCCGCAAAACTTACAAATACATTCAAATTTCAAGTCGAGTTTAAAAAAAAAATTAAATAGGAAGTAAAAAAATATTATAACATCTTATTTCCCAAATGAAAGTAAAAACCGAAGAAAAAGAAATAAAGAAACACGAATAACTAAATCGATTATATGTAAAAGAAAGCGAGAGTTTTTTTTTCTTCTCCGGTTTCACTACTTTTAACACTACTACACTATATATATATTAAGCTTTGCATAGAAAACACCATTAAATATATTTTGGAGCTTTTATACCAAATGAATGTGTTAAAAGTCGCTCTATAATTTGCGGAAGAAGCAATGCATTCACTATCATTATAAAGCAGCAATTCTTTACAGCTTACATAATTAAAACTGTTAAGACTTTACATTTTAGTTCTTTCCTTGATTTTTGTGCATTTATGTATCGTGAGCTTTTTCACATTTTTTTAATACATATGAAATCTTTAAATTTTAAGCCACAAAATTTTGATTAATTTCAGGTTTTTTAATGGATTTTCCTTATTTTCTAATTAGCTCAATGTCATGACACTTGTAATGGACGTTGGGAAATAAATAAAAAAAAATCAACCAGTATGATTGTGCTATTAGACCGTCATGTGTACGTGCTTTTTCGATAGCTAGAGAGAGAGTAGCCAAATAGCTTGAATAAAGGAAAGAAATGAAAAGACTGACAATCTTACTTGAACTTGAAGAGGGCAAAAAATGGAATTTGTTGTTTCAATGAGTTGGTAAATGTCAGGCTGGTTAGTAGACGAAATTTTGGATTTTTTGAGATTGAGAAATTTTTTCTTTATCTTTTGATAATGAATTGTAGTTTTTTTGGGAGAGGCATGCATTAACATGAATTGTTGCATTCCTGATATTACTCTACAACCATAAAGTTTCTTCAAATCTTGAACTTGAAAATAAAAAAAGGATTTTTATTTATTTTCGGATCGATATGGAACTCATTAAAAAGATTTGATCTCAATTTTTATAGAGTCAAATTAGTATTTAAAAGATTTTTGTCCTAGCAACAAGTTTAAGGTCCCTTCTTTCAGATTGATAGAACAACGCGGGAAATTCAATAAAGCTTCAAAATTGTATTGGTTGGTAAACAATAAAGAACATTCTTGAGTTTCTTAGTAATTCAAATCACACTCTCCTGAATAACTCATAAATTTCCAGACGCATAAAAACTATAAATAAGAGAACTAGAGAAACTATTTTGAATATATTTATATCCATTCAAAAACCATATGGTATGTGCCTCTAATATTTTCTTTATTGATTTCTCTCAATTTCACAAATGACTAAGGGATTGAAAGTAGAAAATTGAAATCTTCGGCTGGCTCAAAAAAAAAATCAAACATTTCATTTTATTGGTAATTTATGGTTCGATCTAGATCTTGCTAAATGTGACTTAGTATATACATCCTTACTTAAATTTATGTGGGATTGAAGTTTCAGGAGAGTCTCTAATAAGAAAATTTGCAAAATATCTCTTTACGCACATTCATGAAATACATTCTAAGAAGCATGTAGGTGTTGATTCATAGTTGAAGACTGAAATCAAAACTTGAAAGACATGAAGAAAAAGTGCGTAAATCTTTTGCATTGAATAATTTGATTTCTCTGTAGTTGCTGCATGTGAATACTTTACGAGAGATTCGAGACTAGTCGAAGAAGGATGTTATCTGATCGTCAGTCGAGAATCCTATTAATGAAAAATGCATTATATGTTCACTTGTCATACCAACGAACCAAAGTAACAATGTAGCAATCCAAACCAGGCTAACTCTCTACCAACAAGTAAGTCGCAAATATTAAGTAAATTGTGCGTATTGTACTACAATATCAAAGAAAGTGCCATTACATCTTCGCTTAGCAGATTACTCCAAATAATGAATTTTGAAATGTGCGTGAAATTATTCGCAAAACATTTCCCAAAATAAAAGAAAAAGAATTTAGCATAATTTCATCAAAATTATTATGGCTGCGGAACGAGACTCACGAAAAGTGAGAGTGTTAATATAAATTTACATCATTTCTCCATTTATCTCATTTCATTTTGATCACTATTTTAACAATCTCTTGTTCCATAAAGATAAAGTTTTTGTGTGGATAAAGTAAAGCTTATCTTTTGACAATATATTGTTTAAAACAATCAGAGATTCTTAAAAGACATAACATTTCCTATTTAATTTTATAAATTTTTTTCATTAACTTTAAATTGTCAAACATGTCCAACTACTTTCAAGGTTTATTTATTGTCTTTATATACAATATATCTTGAGCTGGATGTATTTATTATATAGGTAGTATATACAGCCATTTCTTTTAACAAAGAGAAAGTTTTCTTAAATGTGTTTGGATTTCATCATTCGTATTGCAGCACATTCAAGATTGAGTAATATCATTTCCATTAGTAGATAAAAGTCAATGCATAATGCAGCATTTTTACAAATTCTTGCATATTTCCATCACTTTCATTTGATGATCATCGTAGTATGAAAACTAGAATCATCAAGTTGCTCGCTTTTCAATGGACAATTCTGGTTTGTCTTCTTAGTTTCTATGTGGCGAAACAAAAGATTTCATAATATTGAAATTGAAAGTAAAACTGTATAGCTTTCTCTGTGGAAAGAAAGACTGGTTTTTTTTTACATTTACGAATTTCGGAAATAAATAAAAACTATGAAGCTTGAAAATTTCGTCACGGAAGTATATTTTTTTTTCTTTTCTTATGTACATGATGCAAAGTATATAGGCAGCATTTGGGTGTACAAGAGAGGTAAGTAAGCGAGTTTATGTGTACGTCCCTTATAATTTACTTTTCTAATTTACGATTAACGTTACCATTCAAGTACGCATGATGCTGTCTCCATAATTGTTGCACTTGATACTGCGTCCAACGGCTATTATCTTCATTAGATCCATTATTATCATTTGAATTATTTGTTGTACCATTTGTGTTATTGCCGATATTTTGTATATTCGTCTGGTGCTGAGTATTATTATTGTTGTTATTATGGAGAGCTTGTAAAAGTTGTGTCGTTGGTGGCAAAGACTGAGAACTTTGATTTGAACTTCCGATATGTATGCCGTTGTTTTGATTGTTGTTGCTATTATGTGTAGTAAGTTGATGTAAATTGTGTGCAACTTGTAGGGGCAATAAAGGAGGTTGCATAGTCAAAAGTTGGTTATTTGTGCCATTATTATTATTATTGTTATTGTTCGAATGAATTAGAGATGTTGTATTTGGCGATCCAATAATCATTGACACCGGCGGAAGCTGCTGATATTCCATAATTTGTCGTTGAAAAATTTTAAATTAATTTTTTTTTTCTAATTTTTTTTTTTTTGATTTTGTCGTTATCCAAAATTAAATTCACAAAAATATTAAACCAAAAGGTATCCGAATGTAGTATTAAGTCTTTCTCAGCTATCCTCATTAAACTTTAGCACAAAAATCATTTTTAATTTCTTTCTTTTATTCTTCATTTAAAAGCTTTTCATAATGTCTCTCTTTTTTTTTATTTTAAAAAAAGAATAAGTCTCTCAATCTCACAACATTAGGCAGCTCCTTCTTATGGATTATTAGCTTGATCTTTCTTATTTGAAATAAATTTTAATTACATTTCTTTTCTCATTTGCATCATGATTTTTGAGGTTGAAATTGAGATGAGAAACTATTGCTATTGATGTGATTCTATACACAGTATTTATATACAAACAAAATAAGAATAATCTAAAGTAATAAAATTTGACCTTGTATATTTGTATATGCTATTCCATGCGTTTCAATATGAATATTTTTTTTTTGTTTTGAATACATGTAGATGTATAGATTCTATCATTCAGTTCTAATACTTTGCAAATTTCATGTGTTGAGTATACATTCAAAAACAATAGCTTCCAACATTCTCAATTTGCCTCATCTATGTATTTTTTGAGCAATTAAAATTGTCATTTATATTATTTTTTGATTAAATCTTTTCACAGGTTGAAAATCGCACATAAATAAATCACTTTTAATTGTTGCTGCTGTTGCTGCTTAAATTCTTCTTCCCAATAACTTATTCACTTATCAATTTTTTTTTTTTTATTTCTATCTTTTCTGATCAAAAATGATTAGATTCTATAGAAGCTTTTACAAAAAAAAAGTCACTTAACGGCACAACTGCAAAATTCACATCTAACTCGAACGCAAATTCTCCCGATAGTGAATGTTGCGTTTACATTCAACCGGAATCAAAAATGAAATGCAAAGCAGCACTAGGAAGAGAAGTTTTTGAAACTTTTTACTTCCCACCATTGCGACTTTTTTTCTTTCATTTCTTTTTCGTTGCTTGTTGAAAGAAATGGTTTGAAAATGAATCAAATTTTTCTTTCTTTTCCTTCTTGTACAAATGTATTTTTCAGTTTTGTAGTCACAGTATACGAAAATTTAATGATGATGGAAAAAAAAAAGTTTGTATGGATCCTCTCTTTACACTCAACCAACTCGACTGTTTCACTGTTTTCTATACACAAATTTTTCAGTGGTATGTGTGTGAGAGCAATTTAAAAAGCTTCTCATGTATAATTCGAATGATTTTTTTTTCATTTCCATAGGTATATACATCTCTAGGTATTTAAAAAATTATTTGATAACAAAACTGGATGAGAAAAAAAAATTTGTATACTCAGATCAATTCTGACTGATGTAAAATTAGTCATGCAATTCTGTTGCTAAAAGCTTCTCTCTCGTGCAGTAGTAGCAGCAGATTTCAATTCTATTTCTCAGCACATGAATCTCGAAAGTCCATTAGTCCATATACAATATATGTATTTGATGCTGAGACTATTCCTTTCAATATACGAAAGGTAGGTATTTGAAAAATATTCATCCAATAAAATCCACCAAATTATTCGTACAGAAACTGGTTTTTATTAAATTTCACTTTTTAATAAAAATGAAAACGAAAGTTTTTTTCATGTACCCACACCAATACAAAGAAATAATTTTGGAATTATGACACAATATGTTTTGTGAATCTTATACAAGAATTTGAAGAAAACTGTCTGACTATTTGCTATTAGAGGTAATAGCATTTATGCTCTCACTGATAATATGAATCTATTCCTTTGAGATTTGCATGAAACGACGAAATTCATACATTTAATATTATTATTATTTTTTATTAAACTAATGTTTGTAATCCATTTCGTATTCACGTGTATTCATATTCTCATTTGATTTATTAAATGTTCATTTCAATTACCCGAGCGACATTCAACAGCCTTATTGCAGCCATTCGACGGTCACAAGGCAGTGCCTACTGCCAACTGCCTTGAGTGAAGGCGAATCAATAATCACCATACGACTGCCTTATCGCCTTGATGGCAACTCCTGACCTCCATATTTCCGCGCGCAAGGCTGTCTTGAAACTGCCACCGACTTCTGACCGACTTGCCTTGTAATCGCCTAGATGTTGACGAGGTGGTGCTTACAAGGCAGTTATTATGGCAGCAAAAGACTGTTATAATTCTGTTATAATTTTTGATTTTTTTTTGAAAATTAAATGTTCGTTAGCTCATTTGGTTTTGTACTATAATTAATAAGGAAATGAGATTCAAAAGTTAAAGTCTTATCACGACTTCAGTCTTGAAAGGAGCACGAATCAGTGAAAGTGCCATGCCACAAAAGATATTATTTAAAATATCTTAAGAAAAGTATGCAAACATTTCTTGAACTTATATTAGTCATTTCTGATTTTACTTGTGAAGTATGTTGCAGCAATGCTGAAATGGGTGGCAGTCATATGACAGCCTTGTAACTGCCTGAGCAAGGCAGAAATTTTAGAAAAAAACATTTGTTTTGGTGGCAGTCATATGGTAGCAACAAGGCAATGTAATATAAGGCAGTGCCTTGAAATCGACTTGTTCAAGGCAAGGCAGTTTGGAGGCAATCACACAACTGCCATCGCCACAAATTGTCGCTCGGGTTAATTTATTAATGCCATTTCTTTCTCTATTTACGATTAAATTTTATTAAGTTCATTTGGACAATTCTTAAAGGTTTTAATGGAAATCGATATTTCCATTCAACAGCTTTCTTTCGTCAGGAATTAGTAAGTTGCGTAGGGAGCTTAAAATGTGGTTTTGACATTGATTTTTCTAAAGTTTTTATAGAATCGAGGAAATTTTTTCATCTTAAGCAGATGTAAGCGGTTGAAATAGCACTTTTAAAATCTTTTTCCTAAAGCTAGTTAAATTTTAAATTTCAAAATGATTATCAAGAGTGCTACACTGAATTAATGATTTAAAAAAATTGCATTTTAATAGATTCATTTTTTAGGTTTTCCAATAAGTAATTGATGGGTTCAAAATTGTATTCTGGTTCAAGTCGGGAATGCCCAAGACAAAACGGGTATTCCTGAATCTTATGTATTGTAGGAAATTATTCTGTTAAGAAATACTGAAGCTTTGCATGCTTACTGAAAGTTCGTTTTTAAAAATGTGAGTTATTATTTGATAAATAGAGTTATAGTCATATGTCTTTATGATACACGTAAATGCTTTAATTCTCTTAATTTAATTATACAATTTTATTTCAAATGCAATGAAAGTAAATAAAGTATGTAGCCGTTGAAGAAAGCTATTTGAAGAATTTTCTCAATTTCTAAAATCATTATCATGTATCTTTTACCCAAATGCATTCATGTCCTTCAAATACAACCTTTTTTCTTGTGTGAAAATGAGATAAGATTCAACCTTTTAAATTTATTTTAATCTTCACAGTTGTCTAAACTTTAGATTTTTTAAGGTAAAGACAATAAAAACTTAATTTTTACTTTTTAATATTTAACATAATTAAAAATATTTGAAATCAATAAAGTACTTTAAAAAGAATTTTCATATTGACGTGTGCTATGACACATGTTGAGTCGAGTAGCATTGAATTTGGATTAGCTTCAAAATCAAATAATTTTAAAATTCCTCCTTATTAGCAATCAGATTCAATATATATATCCAAATACAATCGCATGTACTTTTAAAAAGAACAACAATAATTCTTTATACCATCCTTATAAATTTATGTATACAAAATCATCAAAGCAAAATTCCCTAGTGTCCACTTATGTCATAAGATCAACTTTATAAAGGTAATGTTTCCACATTGGATTCTATTAAACTTCAATAATTGCCCATAAAATGCTCGTTAAAGTCCCAAAAGTTTGATTGAATTTATGAAAATCAAAAATTTGATTCTTAATCAGTTAATTCGCATGAGGATTTGATCATTTAGAAGTAAACGAACAATGTATTCATTTTATAGTAATAACTTTATGAATTAAATATGAACATCAATTTACATATTATTATAGAAAGATAAAAAATAATTCTTATCGCCAAACCTTGATAGTAAACTCTTTTGAAGTGTTGTGATTGCATCTGATGCGCTAATTGTGAATGATTTTCAATAATAGCCTGTGAAATGGACGAGCTTGAAGACGGCATAAGAGATTCATTTTGTTGAGATGATGAGTTTGATGCCAACACGATTCCATAATGATTATCATTATAAAATCTTTGATAAGAGTTTCCTGTAAAATTCCACTGTGATGAATGTTGATTCGGAGGTTGATTAGAATTATGGATATAGGTTTTGTTTTTATTTTCACTATTATTTCTAATTATTTGCTCATGACTATTCATATCTTGATTTTGTCTCGATTGATTCATGCCTTGATTATGATCTGAATTCATCCAATGATTGATATTTTTAGTAGTTTCATTTTCAGTTGTGTTATGATAATAGTGATTAGTTGATGGAGGTGAAATATTTGTTGAAATGTCTTGACTAGCATAGTAATCCCCACTGTTACAATTATTCGTTTCTGATCCCATTTTCATTTATGTTTTGATTTATTTATTTTTTTGTGTTTAAAACTTCGCATAGCTTTTTTCTCTTAACTTTTAAAGAAACAAAAGGAGAAGCATTTGCATTAAAACTTGAACTGTTAAAATCTTTTAATTCTATCAATTTTTTATGCTATAAAATAAAGCTTCACAAATTTATAGCATAAAATTGTTAGAATATTTCTTTTTTTTATATTCTTTAACAACACTTAGCTTTTGATATAATATGAATTTTATATTAACCCATTAATTATATTCACACTCCATAAAACAATTTATCTCTGTTCTGTTTGTTTTTCTTTGTTACTTTTTTGCCTTTATTTTATTTATTTTTATTGAAAAATTCATTTATCCAAAATGATGATTTGCAACTTAATCAACTCACGATCACCGTTTATAATATAATAAAAAGAGATATGAAAAATTCTTAACATTTCCTTTCCACACAGTACGTGCTACCGTTGTATATCATTTCATGAAACTGACTGAGCATTCTGTAGGGAGGAGTTTTGTCACGCGGAATTCGTTGTGAATCGTCACACAGTCCTGGAGTATCAGCAGTATACTAATACTAATAGGAAGCTCAAGTAAATCTTAACAACAAATATTTTATTTCAATAGTCACGTGGCAAACAATGAGTGAGTGCGAATCTCTCTTTATACTTTCATAGCACAGAAAATAATAAAATATTAATTCAATTAAATCATTTTTTTTTATTCTCTTCTACAACTTTAAAACCTGACAAAACAATCAGTTTTTGATACTATTAATTATAGAGTTTCAGTCTATTCATCCAGCATAATTATGAAGTCTTTTTTTTCCATTTTTTTTCTTGTTTCTTTTTTTTCTGTGTGAAGTATCGCAAGGATAACGAAACGAAAATAAATGAATCACGTGTATTCAACATGTGAGGATACAGTCGTATTGCTGCGTATGCTGTGCTGTGATACACATTATGGAAAACGTATGTATACACTGTTTTTGTCCTTTTCTAAATATAAAAAATTTTCCATGAAAATTTCAGCAATTTTGTGTTTTTTATTAAGCATAGATATAGCTTCTCTAAAGGAAGGATTTTTCAGCATGATTTTTAATGATTTTTCCGTAGGTTCCAAAAATGAATTTTTCACGTTCTATTATTAATCGAATGCTGTGGAGCAGACTCAAATTTTGCTTTGTTCTGAACATTTGAAAGAAAAATTCTCAACTGAACTCAACTTGTGTAAAGGTGCAGATCAACGTGACTTGATGCTGTGCCTCGTGATTATCAATGAATTTTCAGGATGGGTTCGTATCATATTTATAATAAAAATATTGGTGCTTGAATTTTTTTTTGTTTTATATCCAACCAATAATATCCATTTCTCATGCTTTAAACTCAAATTGGCAAATTTAATTATTATTTTCAATTTCTTTGAAAACCTCAAACAAAAGTAAAAAAGGCTTCAATATTGATGATTTTCTTGTAAAATAAATTTTATTAGGTTGGTTGGATACTGATATGAAACTTAATCCCCAGCACATTTTGAAAACACTTATCAGTTGTCATAGATACAAATGTGATAATCTTAAGTATTTGATTTGTATTTTTTCACAAAAACGTGGTATTTATCACTATTTATAGAAAGTAAAGGCAACGGTTGAAATTTTCGTTTCATGTCACTTTAGAGCTGCATGTAAAGCAATGTGTGACTTTGACTATTGGGAAGTCCTAATTAAAAATTAAAATTGATATTGAATACCCAAACCTAAGGCATTATTTAATTATGACGTCTTACATTTCTTGCGAGATTAAGAATTTAAGACTTTGCCACAGAATTTGAAGCTTGAACTTTGTTTTCCCATAGACGTCATTTGGATGTGTAATTCAATCAGTGTCAGTGATTGCACTTTGATGAAAGTTTCTTCTTTATATCCAAAAAGAATGAAAACCTCGCTTTTAAATAATTTTGATTCCTCATATGAATAAGAAATGTTAAAATCCAGCTAATAATTATAAACAAAAAATTCATTCAAACTGAACCTCAAAAAAATTTATTATGAAAATAATCACAGTTCTGTTTTTTTGCGAGCGCGAAAAAATATTTCGACACTCAAACGAGTCATGTGATTTATTTCTTAAGTCATTTTAATCATGTACCTGGTAGTACACACCGTAAACCGGCATTTTGTCAGGAATAATTAAGTGATTATGCGAGTTTGTCGCGTTTTAAGAACATCGTAAACAAGTTTTTGAAAAAAAAACACAATTTTTTTTTTAATTTTCAATACAAACAATTTGATTTTCGATTTCATGATTTTTGATCCCAATTAATAAGCCAATTTATTTTTGTTTTTTGACATAAAGGAGGAAATTTTAGACGTTTTCAGCTTTAAAAACAAAATGTGTCTATAAATAGGATCGAATTTTGATCTTTTGAAAAACAAACCTACGTTTAACTTGTAGCATCCAATTCTAGTAAGAAATAATTTCTTTAGAATTCCAAAAATTATTACAGATGACTAACGACTGATTTAAACTTTTTATTAGTTTACAACTTATTCGATCTTAAACAATCAACTAGCCAGAAGTGTAATTAAGAGGATCGGTTATTAGACTTTCAAAAGTTTCACTGGTAGAACAAGTTGTCGATCAGAGATTTATTTACAAATTAAAATTAAATTCTCATTTTTGATTAACGTCATTTGTGAACAACCTTTGAGATTTCGTTGATTGTATTCAAATAAAAGATTTGACTTTTAATCAAATTATTTTTGTTCGTGTAAATTTATTCGTAAAGATTATTTTATTCGTTTGTTTTTTAAAAATCTATTTATTTATCTATTTACCACACCTTGCATTTGGGCTTGAATAAGCCAAGTTCGTTTGAATTCACAAAAAACTAGGTTCAAAAGTTGAACATCCTTAACCCCGGTTCACTGGCTATTTTCTTAAATATAAACTACACTATAATTTATCACACATGCCAGTTTTAATATGAATTAGTTCTAATAGCCGCATCAAAAGCTCTGTTGCAGCAGAAAATTATAGATACAAATAAAAATTCATAATAATAAAAGTAAAACGAGGAAAATTATTTTCATTCATTATTTAAAGGTATAGTCAGTCATTCTAATACAAATGCGAACGAAGTATAATAAAAACATACTTAGTGAAAAAAAGAAAATATTCTCCGATGACGTATTCTAACCTTAGTAAGTATTTTTTGACGATTATAGCAAAGTATTTAAATGTATGCATTGGCAGAGTAGACATTCTTCTAATATAGTAACAAAGCGATTAGATAAAAAAATTGCTTGCAAAATTTCTATTTTAAAAATTAAAATTTAAAGAAACGAAGGTAGATAGAATCGAGTAAAGCTAAGAGAGAGCATTTTTCGTACTATGTATATTTTTATTCGAGGAAAATCGATAAAATACAATAAAACAATATTCTAGTACGTACTATGAAAGGGAGAATTTCATATTTTTTTTTTGCTTTTCGTTCATCAGCAAAAATATATATGTATAGACAGAAATATGTGTATATATATTTAAACGCTAATTTTTCAATTGAACTTTTCTCTATACTAAACATTTTCTTTCATCGTATGACGTTAAAATTATTGTTACTGATCTATGTTTTCTATCTGCCTACATTGAAGATTTCAAAGTGTAAAAATATCTGATGTTCGTGTGTGCGTCAAAAGCAAGATCACATGAGTTAAAATGAAATGAAAAAAAAAATCAAAGTATCGATTTTTGCTATAGAGTATTTGGCTTATATAGCTTTTGATTTTTATTTTAATTGTACATTTCATTTAGAATACTACACACTTAAATTAATGACAATTAATGAGATAATGTAAACTATATATTTATTATTTTTTTTTAAGTATGAGTATGTAGCACATGGAAGTTATCATCATAGAGTTGATGCTTACCATTCGTTCCACTGATCAATGGATAGTTATCCCGTGCTCCTCCAATTAATGACTTTAATCCTGATTCAATTAAATTCGGTGAAGACGTTCTGTCGCTCATGTTGTTTTATGTTTTGTGTGTTTTTAAAGTTTTTTATTCTCTTAGTTTTCTTAATTTTTCAATTGTTTTTGTAAAACTTTTAATAATAATTAATATAACTCGTTATCAACTAGTTAACAATACTTAGCATTTAGTCTTAATTGATTTCAAATTTCTAATAGCACTATATGGTGGATAACTTTTCATAAAAGTAATCCAATAATTTTCTCACTATTAAGTTATTATTTTGTATTTTTAATTTTCTTCTTTTATTATTTTTTTTTGTTGAGAATTATAATCAATCTTATAAGGTATATTACTAACAATTTATTGCACTTTTGTTCTAAATGAGCTGTCAGGTCTTAACACAGTTTCTTTAAATCAACAACAACAATTAGTATAGTTTAGTTAAAAGATAGAGAAAAGTCTGTCACAACCGAAATATTTTCCTTTTAAACTTTTCTCTTCTATTTTTTTACTAAGAGAAGTTTTCCATCAAAAAAAAATTTTTTTTTGGGAAAAAAAATCACAATTAATTTTAATTGGACAATTTTAGATTGATTGATTCTGTATTATTGCTTCCAAGCAATCCGGAAAGTCAATGATGCTTAGTTTAGAAAGATATTAAAGTAAAACTATGTGCAATATATGAAATATTTACAATTATTTTTATGAAATTATCGATGGAAAATTCTGAAAATTCACTCAGTATTGCACATAATGAAAAGCTAGTACTGCATTTTAATATTTTTTCCTTCTAAACATTTTTCGTACAAAAATATCAATTGATTTGGTGTTGATTCCACTTCACTAAGTTTAAAATAAGTTGTTCAATGCTTCTTGAATATTCAGTCAGGTTCTTTTACTCTAATTATCTATTCTTTAAATCAAAACTTCAAGGAATTATTTTAACAAGTCACATGAACAAATTTTTAATGGTTCGCATTTGTGCTTCTTGCGGCAGTTTTTAATCTCACGATTTAATTTATAATCGCCACAATTTCTTATTAGGTTCGGTGGTACTTTGCCTATGTTTCTTTATTGTTGTTGTCCATTGATAAATTTTGAGATGATTTTATGCTGAACAACATGCTTTTAATATGAGTTTTAGGAATATTTTCAAATTTTTCTTATTAGAATCGATTCTTATAAGTTAAAGTCATCGTGAATCCTGTCCAAACTTCCAATAAGAATAATTTTCAATCAACAATAATTCTTCAAGTCTTACAAAGTGTTGGAAAATTCAATAAATATTTTACATTATATGCCGACTTTATCTCCACACATTTAAGGTTTCATCCCACAATTCGTCGTTTGGCCGCTATCAGTGTACTAGATTATTAGTAAAGTACGTGAATCAACATCAAACAAACAACTTTTCCTTGATAGCACTTTGTAAATATTTTTTTGATATGTTTATGATTAAGTTTTAAAGATTATGAAATATTTAATTAGATGTAACACAATAATTTTTATGCATGCTTATTCTGCTATTTTTCTATAAGTCTATTATGTTATGTCTGTCTTGCTATCTTCGTTTCAAATAAGACTCGTGTTTCTTTTCTTTTGGTTTCAAATTACCGACGATTATCAAGAAATATAATCAACTGCTATATGCAAATATTATGAGCTCGTGCTCTTTGCTTTATTAAAAACACTGTGATTAAAAGATTACTTCATTTTATTGTAAATCAATGATTTAATGTCATGTACAAAAAAATTATTAATAAAATGCACTTTTTCATGAAAATGAATTCTTGTCTCTTTGGTTTTTTAACTTCTATCGTCTTTTAATCCTTCATACCCATAAAACTCTAAATGAATTGTCATCAGTTTCCACATGTTTGTCCTTTGAATTCTTTATTCGCTCCAAATCGTTTCTTTTCAATGCTTGCAGTTCATTGCTTTTGGAAAATCGATTCTCTACTAAGGTATCTGAAGGCACAGGTAATCCAATTTCGTGAAATGAGCTCATTGACGAAAAACCGCTTTCGTCTTCAGTCGCAGACGATCTTTTGGATGATTTATGGAAATTTACATTTTTCTTAACTTCTGTAGAATTTGATATTAGGGTAACATTCTCAAAATTTGATTTCGTTGAATTAGGCGAGTCATTAGTACTACCAAAAGATATTTGTAACTCATTTTCAAAGGGCGATGAGGATGAGCAGTCAGAGAGTTGTGGAAAAGTTTCATTATTGTTGATTTTATCGTGTGGTGATTGTGACAACAGTGGTTCGTGGGTGCATAAAAAGTTTTGCACTGTTCGATGTAATCGAAAAGCCTCTTTTGATAACTTTTGGATATCTATTTGATCGGTTGTTAAATCTAAGTTTAATAAATTCTCTTCTATTTTATTTTCACTATTCTTCTTCGGTCTTCGCCTACAATAAAAAAAAAATGTATGATCATAAATATCAGGTACATCATTTTTATATAAATAGTAATTACCATGTGAAATCTTTAAAGCTACTATAAGATAAATCGCTGAGAAATGTTCCAGACTTGTGTTTAACGCTATAGGGCGTGCTACAATTTAGGTTTGTACTACTTCGAGTTCTAATTCCATCTGCTTCGTTAATTTTTAAAAATGCTTCATTATATGACAACTTGTCCTTCTTTATGAATGATATACTTTTTGATCGCTCTATTTGTCCTTGTTCCTGCTGTTGATGCCATATATCAAAACTTGTATGACACTTTTCAATATACCTTGACACCTCTTCCAAAATTGCCCTGTACATTTGACGACTATTTTCCACCTACATATTTAAAATTCAATAAAAAAATAAAAAGAAGAATTAATTATTGATGAGTGTCAATATTTTTGTAAGAATCAGCAATAAAATTATATTATACCTGCTTTAATTGCCATTCTAAAGTCTCTATTTTCGTTAAAAGTACCGTGTTTTGTACTGAACTCTTGTCATGCTTTGTATCCATTCCTGTATTAAGCCGCCTATTTTCTTCAATCAGATTTTGACATTCCTTATGTAAACCAAAAATAAAAAATAAATAAAACAAATAAATTAATATTCTAGTAAATTATAATGTGAGCAGCATGTGCATATTTCTTTTATTATTGTAAAGCTTAAAAGCCATCATTGTCATACTTTCTCTATTTGGTTTCAACTATATTTCTGTCTGCTTTATCTAATAAGCTCATGATTTCAACAAAAAAGTGTCAGAGTCCATAGCATAATCAGAAATTTGCATTATAATTATGATAGAAACGCCTTGCTTCCATTGTAAAATTTCTTAAATGCCTGTCAGTTTTTTTCTTCTTGTTACAAAAATATTTTAAAGAATTTTTATTTTTGAGTAAATTTTTTACATAGTCAAATAAAACCAACAAAAATGATATTTTGAAATGTATAAATCTTTGCGACCGGATACACTACGACGACGACTTCAGACTTCATGCATCATAGCCCGTGCGGAAACTTCATTGTTGCCATTGTTTGAGTAGTATGTAATATATATTTAGAGCAATAAATGAAGTAAAATATTTCTGTTGATTTTTTGTATTTTATCATGAAGGTATTAAATTTCCTACTGTCACTTGTTGATTGCGGTTGAATAATTGTAATTGAATAGATCAATTAAAAATGCATGAAGATATATCTCAGTAGATATAGACTAGAGTATGAAATATGTTACATCAGCAAGGGAATTTGGTGGATTATTTAGAACATACCTACGTCAAGTAGTTAATTAAATTACCACACATACAATGACTCACCACGAATATTATGAGAGTGTTTTATGTTCTACATACAAAAGAAAGTAACATTTTTTCCTCTATTTAAGAGAACAATCATCATTTAAGGTGAATCACAATGTTCACACCGTTTCTAACTGTATGAAAATTTATGTATAAAAAGAGACTCAAATACTAGCGTGAAATGTAAAGTTGGTATTGTATGGAAATTTCAAAGAAAAATTCTATTATAGTAATTTAATGTAAAACACCGCACCGACAGGAAAATTCGAAAAAAAATCTTAATGTATGTGAAATTTTGGTTCATTATTCTTGAAAGGAAATGGTAATTAATTGAATTATCAACGTGTTTTCCACAGAACTTTATACAAAATTACCTTCTACACGTTTTTTCATTCAAAATTATTTTTCAATTCCCCTCCGACAAATATGCTTTATTGTAAGTCATTGGGAACATTGCTTAAATCATCATTATTAAATGTTCAACAGATTTTAAAAATTATAAATTTTGTCAAAGTTAATGATCGAAACTTTGTCGATATTTCAGATATTCATAAAAATAAGAAAGCAAATAATCCATTAAAAAAAAGTGTCTTAAACCATTCATGATAAAGCTCTAAATGTTATGAGAGGATAACAACGCAAATGCTTTTGTGAACAGAGAGATTAAAAATCAATAATGAAGATCAAATTAGTGCAAAATTTCCAGCAATTATCATCAATTGTTTTAAAAAATATTTTAACATAAATTGTAAAACTAAATCAACCGTTGAATTAAAATTCCAATTTATTCTGTCGCAGCCCTTCAAAAAAATTCCAATTTGCACATTTTGTTTTTCATTCAAACAAAAAATTGTCTTTCAATTAAATAATTTACCATTTTTTTTTTGTAAGTCATAAATGACAATGACCAACATTAGCTTAATTTTTTTACAAGTATTGATCATTTTATATTCCACATCAAAGTATCTATTATGAAAGCTCTTTTTGTTGCATAAAAATATACGGAAATTATATATCAATGTGAATATATGGTATTTAATCATTTTATGGTATTAGCAGTTATGAGAAGAAAAAAAAAATAACAACTATTTTAATGACTTCATACAAATAAAGATCATTCTTGTGACTCTATTAGTCTATGTCCAATTATAGGTAGCGAGAAACAAATAAAATTAAAATTAAAATCTTGACAGAAGAAATTAAAAACATTTTTGTATGCAACTGAAGAAAATTTTAGAAAGCTGAATATCGTGATTACAAAAGTGAAAATGCATTTAAGAATTAAAAGCTTTCGATAAAAAAAACGAGCAGCTCTATGATTTTGTTTCTATCTTTGCACATGCATTTAAATTTATATTTATTTTTTATTGGTTTAAGCATTTCATTTCATTCTTATTCTTTAAGAAGAGGAAGAATTTCTTAAAATATCACGTAAATATAAAATATTTTTCTAAAATATGCATAGATATGGAACTTTCTTCTTTTCATCTATTTTTAACATCATCATCATCATCATCAAGCAGCGAGAGACAATAAAAAGCAATTTTTTTACCTTTCTTAACCGTAGAATTTCTGCATCATTTGAAGAGTCAATAGCACAATTTCCATTTAAAACCTTTTTTTGGAAGAGAAAATAGTGAAATAAAAATCAATAGAAGACTTTATAAAGTAATTATAGCAAATGAAATTATAAGTGCAAGAAATAACACGATGTAGTCAGTCAATTCATTGTTTTGGATTGATCTTTATTTATTGATTAAGGTCGTGGAAGAGAAGATGATAAAGAGAAAAGAAATTGGGTCAAATTTATTTGACTTCTTACCTGATGTTTCTTTTTCGTTATACTCCACAATTGCTTCTCTTTATCTTCATCTGACTTATTGAATCCATTGTCACTTAAAAATTTATTGGTAAAATACTTTTCATTCACTTCAACATCATTTTTATCATCACTAAATTCACTACATTCAATTGCCACCAGCTGCCTTGGCTTATCAAATTCTATTATGTCTGTATTATCGGATAAAGAACGAGCAAAGGAACTTTTAAAATCGATTTCAATTCTTTCGCCGTTTATTTCACTCTTCTCAAAATCTTCACATGATTCCATTTTGATTTAGAAATTATTTTTTTTTCTTTTTTAAATTCTCTATGTTTTTTGCATATTTTTAAAATAACATCTAACACATCCGAACGATCAAATTCAACTCATTCAAGAAGTTCAGTAAATATAAAATAGAAGAGCATAACTCTCGTAGCTTTTTTTGCTCATTATTTGTTTTTTTCAGGTACGTTATGGAATGCATTTAACTAGATTTGCTTCATGAGCAGTTTGAGTTATGCTTGAGTATGAAAAATATGCTGATTTAATAAAATAAATCTTTAATTGATCCAGATTTCAACTGATTTACTTTTTATTTTTTCTTCTAACGTTCTTTTCGTTACAGCACGTGTTTTGAGTGATTGAAAAAATCATGATTTTCCAAATCCTACGTAAGAAAAATCTTACTAAAGTTTTTGTTTACGTAAAACGTTTTCATACAAAAATCAAAATCCTACGTAAATCTTAATTTGGTTTTATACTTTCATAGATATTCTAAATAAAGAAATAGGTTGTTAATTTAAATCAAATATTTTACCACCTTAGTGTGCTTTTCAGAAAATTTAAACTAATTTGATGCACTTTAGTAAAACATTTGAAAATTGAATATAAGGTGGAGAAATGTGACATTTAAAATTTAAATTCCGAGAAGCTGAGATTAAAACTGAAATATCTCATTAATTAAATCATGACGACGATAGCAATTTAAACGTAAAGGTATTCGCAAAAATTTAAAATTTCGTGTGATTGAAAAATCTCGGTGATATACGTAAGTAAGTGTAAAGACTAGAGCTAGAAAGTCATTAAAAAATCATCCCTGAAATTGCTCATAACAAATTAATAAGTCAACAGTTGCATATAAATAATTTTAAGATTTATGAATTTCATTTATAAAGTTTAGCGACACAAGCCTTTCATCTGAACTTAATGTAGATATAAAGTATGAAAAATACAAGTAATGCAAACAATAACATATAACAAGTGTAGCCTTTTCCTCGTTTACTTAATCTTAATACTTTGCCAATGGTATTTCCCATGAAAGACCCAGTTCTGCTCATGTCATCATCCATATCATTCAGTATCTTATCCTGATATCGTACCTCATTTCCTGAAACAAAAATTAAGGCAAGAATCTTTTTAGTCAACAGTTTTTATTGTGATTTGTAAATATTTACCTATATCAATTGTCAAACTTTTTAGACTTGAAATTTTCCCTTTTAATTCTTCAGCTAATCGATCATTTTCAGATTCTAAATCACCAGCATTTTGAGCCAACGGCTCATATCCATAATTTTGAGGCCTACGCATCATTCTATTTATTAATTATGTTAACAAAATCCCAAAAACTCGTCTTATTACTTTTTACTTTTTCATAATTTACAAATGACATCGACAAAAATATCGAAGCTTTTCAAACTGAGCAATTTCAAGTTTTTCCGTTATTTTTTAACAAAGCTTTTAAGAAAAAACGAAAAGTTAAATTTCTTTTTTATTTTTTAAAATTAAAGGAAAAGAATCAAATAATTGCAATTAAAGTAATAAAAATTACAATATTATCTTTGAGACAGGCGATGTTATTGAAAATAAAAATGGAAGAGATAAAAAAATTAACAGTCGACAAAGACTTGAATGCCCTGCGTACATGCTATGCTTAGTGATAAAGAAAATTTCAGTCTTATTAGAAAATCTTGATTATTTCTTTTTCGATTATTTCGGGAAAAATGTTAAAAAACGAAAAAGGTATGTCAAATTTCTACCGAAATTGTGTCTTATTATTTGAATATCATTTGGATTATGAAATTAAATTTATTTCAATTATATTAAAAATTAAAATTGAAATGTGCGAAAAGCTGAGAATTTTTTTTTTCGTTTGTATGTATTTCAATTTGCATATTTTTGTCCGTATTATATAGATATATATGTGACTTGTTGCTTCTCAAGGCCAAATTTGTGTTTTTAGTGTCTTCAAGTTTTCAAATTTTTTAATGTGATAACATGATAATAATAAAATGTCTACAACAAATAGAATCCTTAATAATCAGATAAAAAAAAAATTATGCGAAATTATAATCGACTGCTCTCTATATACATTTAAACATTTTCTTAACAAAAATTTATATAAATACGTAAATATATGTATTTGTAAATTAAAGAAAAAAAAATACTGTGTCCCATATTATGACATCATCATACATTTCGACTACTGCCTCAAACAAGTACATTTTATTGAAAAAGATGATAAATATTAAAACAAGTGCTTTACATGAAGAAATAAGAATTTTTTGCATTTCGTTCATTTTGGTGATAACAATTAAATTAAGTTGATGATAAAAAAATAATAAATTTTGAGTTCGGTAAAAAAAAAAGCAATTCGCACTACTTGTTGTTCATTAGAAATGAAAAGAGAATCATAAAAGAGAGAGAGAGAGAAAAAAAAATCGATCTAATAAGATTTGTTAGTGTAAATTGATTCGATTATACAATTGGATAAACTTGCTTTATGACGTTCTTTAAATACCAAAGTTGTTGCTGCTAAAATCATAACTTCTTTTATTAACTGACTCAAAAAACCAGTAAAATGTAACACGACATGATAACAACAAATAATAATAATTATAACCATCCACGGGTCATTAATTAAGCAATTATTCATTCAGTGAGACACACAGAGGTAAATGCTAAAATATATATGTTGATACCAGTTGACACGTCTAAAATAAACAAAAATCATGATGAAGATAAAAATATTATAAATCCTTTCACATCTTATAATCATTTCCGTATTCTTAACAATATTTCCGCTTGTGTTATTCAGTTTTCATCTATTTTGCACAATTTTATATCCAGGCAACATATCTTTCAAAAAATATTTGTGTATGTGTGTTAACAGCAGTCATCTTAAGATGCATGTACACATGACAAGCTTCTATTTGACTGTGTCTTGATTAGCAATGAGCTTCGACAAGAACTCTTTGTTTGTCAAAAACATTAGAATTTTATTACTTACTTTTCTTCCATTTTCTGTTTTAACATCAAGCCTCTTTCCAAACCATAAATGATTGTCATGTTTTCTAATGTCATTGCAGGCAGAAATGACAATTTTAAATTCCTTCGATCCAACTCCTTACTGTTGACTCAAGTGTTGGATGAGCTGATATGAACTTTAAATACAATATCCAATTATTTTTTTTTAATATTAGCAACAAATTTTTGTTAAGCTATTATAGATTTAGACTTTCCTTCTACCTTTTAATTTTTTTCAAAATTGCAAATCTTAAATTCGAAAAGTTATAAATGAAAAAAAAAAAAAAAAACATTTACAAAAACAGAATTAAAAAAGCACAAAAGTACGTCATAACATAGTCTATGCGCCAAACAAAATGAAAACAAGATTTATGAAGTAATGAACTTGAAATTTGAAGAGTTATTTCCTGAAAATTGTTTTACAAAAACCATCTAGCGTAAAGTTTTAAAAAATGGAATTAAATTCCCGATTTTTCTTTCCAAAACTCCAAATCAATATGATCTTAGATGAATTGAACTAGATATTAAAGTTTATCTGTAAACAAACAGAAAACACATAGCACAAAAAAAGGCAAAATAATAATTATGAATTTACTAATGCTGGTAATGTGACGAAAATAAACCAAAACTTTTTCACATCTTCTCTAATAATTTGAGTTTAACACTTAATTATAATTATAATCTGTCAACATTTATCACTGCCAGGTTGGAAAAACATTTGATCAGTAATTGATTTTTATCGATGTGAATGAGCTTACATGCTGTTTTGAGGCAAAGAATCAAAAGATGTTAATACACTAATTTTTCGTTATATAAATAGCAAAATTGTACAGCAATATTGAGTGAATATCTTTTTATAAACTTTTCTTCTGCTTTATTTTTCTTGAAGATTCAAACTGAAAAAAACCGATTCAAAAATAAAAAAGATGAGAAATTATTTTTAAACGAACACTAAATTTGTAAAAATTTTATAAATATTCTTTTGTAAGGCTAAGAGTTAAGCAGGAAAGTCTATAGACTACTTCTCAGTTACAGTTTAAATGTTTCAAGCGAAACACGGATTTCTCGATAAAATAATCGCAATTATTATATCTGTACGCAGAATAATATATAGAGAGATAAGAAAGTGTTGAGCAAATAAAGCAGCAATACAATTTTAATAGGCATTGTGAATTTATCAGAAAAGAAGTTTATGAAGTGAATTTTTCAAAAAAAAAAAAAATTATTTATCAAGTATTAATTATTATCATAGTGAAAAATTTGATAAGTCCAAAAAATGATAAAATTAATGAAAAAAAAATCTTCAAAAGAATTTAAAATCCTTAACAAAACAGTGACATCACATTTCACCAACCGTTCTGAGCTACTCACCAAAAACTGGTAATTTCTTTTGCCAAAAGATGTCTCCACATATATTACTTCATTTATGTTTTTTTGATCGTTCTTAATTTCCGCTTTAAAATATATCAAGGCATTGTTATGCTGTAGAATGAGATCATTATTGAGTAAAAGTTTTTTTTTCGAATGACGAAAAGTCCTTTTGAAAATTGACCAAGTGCCAGACAAAGAAAATTATATTTAGAATCTTAAACAAAAATGATTAATCACATTTTCAATCAGTGAAGTGCAATCATTCGATCAGTTGTTGATATAGTTCTTAATTCGGACCAAACATTTTTTTTTTGTTTTCAATCTTTGCAGGCGATGTTTTTCATTGGAAAATTTTAAATTGTAAGTAGCACCTGCAATAACTATATATCCTCTCATCTCTCCTTCTTATATACTCAATTCACAATCGTTATTTATGTCTGGTTTTATAAAGCCACATGGCACGCGTCTGTATCCATAAAAGAATTTTTTTACTCATTCTTGCACAAAATGTTATGAAAAATGAGCAGCATCAACTGTCTCTAAGACGAAGAAATTATAAATGTTGATGATGAATGCATGTTTGTGCTGTAAAAATCAAACTGAACAATTTCTCATATTTTCGTTTAATTCCTTTACAAAACAGTTAGTATCTTACAAATAATACAAGATCAATACATCTAAAATTAGAAAACACACGTGCTATATCATGATAACCCCTACATTATTCTCTGCTACGGCATCTTCGTCATCGTTTACAACAATATAAAGCATATAATGACAACAAAATAAAAGTATTCGGAGATTTAAAATCAGTTTGTGACAAGAAAATAAAGAAAAAAAAGTTTAAGGCAACAAATAATAATATAAAGAATGACATTTTCCCTGCTGTACTGTGCTGTAGAGTGACAATAAAATATCTTAAAACGTAGTTTTTTTGGAAAAATTGTTACAAACCTTTTCAAGCAGAGACAACGATCGTGATTCGAGAAAAAGAAATGGCGTTTTTTAATTGCTTAAAATTGAATCGCTGCCAA
This sequence comes from Chironomus riparius, assembly GCA_917627325.4. Lineage (NCBI taxonomy): Eukaryota > Metazoa > Arthropoda > Insecta > Diptera > Chironomidae > Chironomus > Chironomus riparius. The sequence continues at coordinate 27,253,816 of OU895878.1, forward strand.
AAAAAAATCTTTTAAAGAAAATATGTGTATGTATATACACATGCATTGAATTGCTTATATATTATATATATCTCGGCAAATATAAATCGACACATACAAAATGGTAGTTTTTCATAACAAAAAAATAATATTAATAATGAATGGAAAATTGGCAAAATAAAAATTGTCTCATGAGTCTCACGGCATGAATCATTTTCGGTAAAGATTTGATTCACTTTTCTTCTGATCGAACGCACGCACAGCAGTAGATCATCATGATTTTAACATTAGTCGAGATTTATTTTCCATGTAATCAAGTTATTACACAGGCCAAAATAATTTTCTATCTAAGAATGCGTCCGTACGAATGCGTAAGGTATGTGATTAATTAAACGCGATGGTGTATGGAACAGGAAAAAGATGACATTATGTAAATCTTCCGAGAAAATATAAGAATTTACTTCAGAATATATCAGAATGTAAAAATGAGTTTTCATAAATTTCACACTTTTCTTCTACTGCTTCTACGGCTGTTTCGGTGTTTTCTATAAATAAATTGGAAGATTCAGATTCAGTCAGTCGGGCTTGGTACACACACAAGCATTTTTGTCGGGGATATAGAAGTAAATAAAGAAAATTATATAAGAAAAATTTTCTTTCTCTGAAAAATGTAAGTGCGATTGTTTAAATAAACTTTAAAATATAACATTCATCGTTAGACGTTGAGCGGTTCCTGTGTCCCATCGTAAAAATGTATTTAGTGTATTAAAAAAAAGAGATGGTTCAAATTGAAAGAAAAGTAAAAGCAACTCTTAAGTGAAAATAGATTTTTATAAATAATCAAAAAATTTATTTTTGGTCCAAACTGATTTAATAAAGTAAAGTATATTTTTTTCGTGGATATTTTTATATATGTAGTACGATAATTGTGCTTTTGTGTAATTTTTAAATTCGGAAAAAAATATTATAAATATCTCTGAAAGGAGTAGTGTAAATGTTCGAAGCATATAGTGCTAGACTTTCGATAGACAATTCTCTAATTATAATGAACAAACATTCAGATATATATGCATATAGGCGGTAATAATAGACATGATTTTATTTGCGTATCGAAGGTACTTTCTCATTTCTTTTTCTTTTTAATAAATTATGTACACATAAAGACGCACAAAATTTTTTAAAGAACAGCTCATCACATCCTAGACATGAGAACATCTGTTAGGAAAGTTGACACTCCTTTTTCAAAGTGTTTATGGATTTAAATTACCGGAAATATTTTCAAATGAAATCGCATTCTGGAGATCGTCGGCTGCGAAAAGAAATTTCAATTTTGTTCACAATTCCCTAGAATTAGTTTCTCTCTTGGTGATCTTTCACGTTATTCACATATTACTAATGAAATTTTTTTTTCTTACTCTTTACGTTGATCAAAATCATCAGCAATGATTTTTGTCTTATAAGAATTTTTCATCTTCTAGAACCTCCTAGGTTTTATTATTTTCTTTTAATTTTACAAGAGACTTTAAATTATTTTTTAAATCAAAATTTTGTGTACACGTTTTTTAATTTCATAAAAATGTGAAAAGTGATATCCACAGAATAATGGAATTATAAAAAAGTAAGCATTTGCCGAGCCTATACAAGCATTATCTAAAGTAGACAAAACCAAATAAGAATCTTAGGAAAGGTCTGACCTGAGTAGTCTCCGTGTGTTTAATTCTGAAAAGAAAAACTAGAAAGTGATAAACCAAAAGTGCAATAAAATAAATTGAGATTTTGAAAAAATTAGGTCCTAAATGCGCTGTTATTAGATCTGTGTCATTTAAGATTGGTTTCATTTCGGCATTTTGATAAACAAAACAGTTTTTGATAATGTATATATTATCCCAATTCTGGAACCTATTGTAGGTAACTGGAAAAAATTAGTGTTACAATTTTTCGGGCAACTGCGGATAACATAATTACAAACAGCTTAAGACATCCAAACTTCATTAATTATTCATTTGAGTTATAGACATCAGTAGCAACAGTATGAAGATGAATTTTAAAATCTAGGGGAAATATTTATTTTACTTATTTTGTTTTTGAACATGTGTACACGGAGAAAGAGAACAAGAAATCCTACACATTAATGTTTATACTGAAATGGTTAAGTAAAGGAAGAAAAAAAAAATCTTGAAATTTATGACGAATGTATGGATTATTTTTTCTTATGTTCATGATACGAACATAAAAATTAAAGCGTGAGTTCATCTCAATCTCATAATGAAAAGCAGAAAGTCGTCTACATCTGTTTAAAAGAAGAAGGGCCACGCGTATCTTGCAATTCATAATTCTTGCTTCCGCTATACGTTATTCCCTCATTTCTTAAGACACTAAGTGTCTTCCTTAATTTGAACACACGAAAGCGAGAAAAAGAGGGAAGTTATTGTGCATGCGGCATCGATATATTATAAATTTTGTCTGAATAAATTCCATAAAACTTCGACTCATCTTTAAAGTACTTCAAATGCATTTGACTATGTATTTTATATAAAAGCAAGAATCAAGCTAAAATGAAATTGTCACTCTGCATAAAAGCTTTAGCTTTTGACGCCAGGTGAAGAAAGGTACAAAAAAAAAAGAAAAAAATCGAATTGAAATAAATACAACAATTTTTGTTTCTATTATATATCATATACTAAGTATATAGTATGTATGCAGGGTATGAAAAATATAATTCTTCAATTAGGTTATTAAGTTGAAATAAAAGTAATGTAGGAGATCATGACTTAAAAATGCATCCATGGAGCTGATAAAATATTTGAGTCCCATGGACGGAACAGGCATTAAGAATGACGATAAAGAGAAAAATCACTGTATCTCCCATACAGAGATATAAATTCAAGGAGGATATGTTGTTGTTGTTGTTAATTTTTCATCATCATTCTTTGCTTTGATTTACTACTTTAGCATTATTGTGAGCTATGCAAAGGAATTCATCTCATTTAATTCTCATTTCTCAATAGTTTTTCCTTTTTGTTTTGAACATTATGACACTAATATATAATGGTAGATGTATAAAGAAGTATGAATAGGAAAAAATATCTCACTTGATGTGCAAAGAGAGTTGCGCCTTTCAGTAGAAAAAAAAAGTCTCTCTGAGCATATAAAAGTTTTATAAGGGTGGAAAGTATAGTCATCTCTTTCCTTATATTGAATTTTTCCTATACAAAAATGTTCTCTATTCACTGAATTGACGTAAAAGCAGAAACTGTAAAGAAGAAAAATGTGTTCTTTCGTTTTTTTTTGTGATAACCACAATTCTCATATGTTCATTCAGTCGTTATTTGTTTGCTGTGACTGATGTACTTCTGTCTTGACGCAATTTTTGTAAGCAGAAGTTAATAAGTGAAACATCCAAATGTTATTTAAATCACGTTACAAAAGAATATAATGAATAATATTTTTATAATGATATATATTTATTATCAAGTATAGCTGATACACAAACACAGAGATATATATATAAAATTATTTTATTCTTAAAGAACAAAAAAAAATGAAAAGTTTAAATGAAATGATTAGTTAAATACTGCTTCATAGCTGTGATCTAAAATAGAATTAAAACAAAAAATATACACATTGATTAAGAACGAAATGGATAAATAAATTTAGTGAATTAAATGTACATATAAAAATAAAAGGATTCATCGGTAAATAATTTAACTCTATACTCAAGTATAGACAGAGAAGAGCGAGAGAAAAATCAAGGAAAATATAGATTTTTCAAAACAAAAAAATCAATACTAATTGAGAAGAAAATGAAATAAAATAAAAACTGAATGTTAGTGAATGAAACTACTGTTGTTCATAATACGGAGGAAATCTTTAAAGCATATATGCTAGTTGTTGTCACATGAAATGAGAAAATATTGATACACGTTTTATTTTAATTTTTAACCATTATAAGAATTTAAAATAAAAGATTTAAACGTGACTTTTGTGTAACGTGTGTTTTAAACACTTTTATGCTGAAGCATTTTATGCTTATTAGGAACTCTTCACATACACACATCACTCAAACTCACCGTGAAGGTATTTTATTATGAATTTTTTTTTTCTCTATCGATAATTCAAATTCACAATTTCTTATCAAAAAAATAACAACTTATCATTTTTTTTTGGCAACGTCACTGATTATTGGTACATACTCATAACTTAAATTTTTTATACTTTTTTTTTTGTTTTCATTCTTACTGTACATACACATGTGCACACTTAAAGACCTGAAAGCTGTCGAGCTTAAAAGTATTTTGTTTGATTAATGAAAAAACTCCATTTTTCAATTTTTGTTAAGGTAGCTCTAAGTTTTAGTATGACCTCTACGTCATTGTATTCATACGAAAAATTATCTGATGGAAATGGAATTTTGACAATTTTGTTAATACAGTAGAATTACGCGCCTTATTATTTTAATAAATTTTTGATAATTCTTTATTTAAACATTTTTCTGTATTTTGGATTACTAAAGGATATTTAAAGAATTCTTTGAAATTTAGGGTTGAACCTAATTAGACACATTTTTAATAATTATCCCAGTACTTATTCGATAGATATTTCCTATCGCAAAAAAAAAACAAATGTACTTTAAAGATTTTTAAAAATTATTCTTGAGTCCATAATCATTTATCGTAAAGCACTTGATAATTCCAATCGTAAAAATGATTTTGGAAAGCATACACACATTGACATTTAAGTAGCTAAGAGAATAATATTCGATAAATTAACATTTTTAATATTTCCATGTCAAAAAGTCACAGAAAATCTCGAAATTCGCGAACTGAAATTAAAAATTTGTATAATGATGCCTGGCTGTGTTTACAAGCTTTTCGTTTTTAATTTCCATAATTTAGTTTGACAACTATATTTGAGGAAGTCATCAAAATATTATTAAAGTAAAGCTTCCATTCATGCAGAAAATTTAAGAATTTAAAGTTTTAAATTCAATTTTCCTCGTAATTAAATTTTCCACATAAAAAAAATTAGTGGAAATACCCATTTTTATTGATTTTTCACATATTTTCAATGCCGCACGCAGTTTGTTATTTTTTCTCTCTTTCTTATGTACAGCAGTATATACATAAAATACATGTATAAATAGCCCTTATTCGCCTACTCTTCTACCCTCATAAATATAGAGAAAGTAGAAAGAAACATTCATACATACACACAAAATAAGATATAAAAAGCTCTGTGCACGTTTTCAATATCTATTTTTATACAGATGAACTTTTGAAGTTTTCAAACAATCACAAACCTCTAAAAGTATTGCATTTTTTATTGAAAGCTTTCTGAAAAATCGCAAAAGTATATATACATCACTTCAACTTAATCTTTTATTACCGAGACTAACTTTCTTTTTTCAATAATGAATATTTTATTACTTGAATAAGATGAAAATGACGCAAGTACTTCCTTTAGGAGACAGATGGATGACGTAGATGAACGGAATTATAAATTATATCCTTCATTATACATTTATGATTGTTCCTATAGCTTCTCTCTTTTTTTCTCATATTTTCCTTTTTCCTTCTTCATTCAGTCATTTATTTATTTATTTATTTATTCCTTGCTTTTTCTAAGCATTCTCAAGTATATAGACATGTATATTATACACATGTATTCAACTCATGTGTACGTGAATTTCAAGTATTAAATTCATTTATTTTCATGCGAAAGCTTTTCTAGGAGTCATTGCACAAGTTTTTTCTTTTATAAGGTAGTAAAATAATGTTTTGTATAAAAAATATTAGAAATGAATGGCATTGAGTAGACCTTGAAATTAATGCAGTGGTTATTAGTAAAACCAAAGGACAAGGATATGAACTTTGTAAGGTTTTTTTCGCATAATTTTCTTGACAATTTTTTTTCCCTATATACCTAGTTCAGTCTTATTACATAACAAATCGTAAATATCCTACTACATGCTGATGACTTTTTTCTGTATTGTTATAATTTTTTTAAAACAATTTTTTTGGAAAGCGCTAAAACGTGAAGAGTGTTCTTGATATTTGGAATAATTTCATTGAAAGTATTGATTCATAATACAACGGGACTATATGCATACAACCAAAATACATCCTTGATACTAAAGTATTCACATTAGTACTGCAAGTTCATACAAATTCGACAATAACCTTTAAAAAAAAATAGATTACAGAAACATTAAAGTGTCACAATGTATATTAATGATTCTTAATTTTACTCTTTTAATTTTAGGATTTACATAAAGTAATCAAATTGAATTTGTTTACGAAAGAGCATTTGTTTTGAGAAGAAGACCAACACTGAACAAGAATTATTTTATAAAACAACCGGCTTGTACGTAATCATTTTGATGATATAGAAAGCAAGGAACAACGCACTTTTTTTTCGGGGAGAGAACGCGTTACGACATCTTGGATTGAAAGGAGCGCAGCAAGGTTTATTAAAAAAAAGGAAAAATATTAGACTTACGAAATTTGGAAACAGTTTTTATTTTTGGTGACAGCATAAATTTGTGAATATTTAAAAACTGAACATTTAATTGTGCCATTATGGGTAGGAAAAAAATTCAAATTTCCCGCATCACAGATGAACGAAATAGACAAGTAAGAGTGCTATTGAGTCATGAGCCGAAAAGTTTTTGAAATTCAATGAAATTTTTAACCATTTTGCAGGTCACATTTAATAAGAGAAAATTTGGTGTCATGAAAAAAGCATACGAGCTATCAGTTTTGTGTGATTGTGAAATAGCATTAATTATTTTCTCCAGCAGTAACAAATTATATCAATATGCAAGTACAGATATGGATAAAGTTTTACTTAAGTATACAGAATACAATGAACCACATGAATCGCTAACCAATAAGAATATAATTGAGGTAAATTTTCATCATTAAATTAAATCCATTTTTAAAAAAATGGAAATCACTGTGCCTTTTTTAATCATTTATAGAAGGAAAATAAGAATGGAACAATGTCACCGGATTCACCCGAACCTGAGGAAAGCTACACATTAACACCTCGGACAGAAGCAAAATATAATAAAATTGATGAAGATTTTCAAATGATGATGCAAAGAAATCAACTGTCATCAAATCGCACAATGGGCAGCGCCGCAAATAGTTATTCTCTACCAGTTTCAGTTCCTGTCTCGTACAATGATGGAAATTTACTTCAAGCGAGTCCTCAAATGGCACATCAAAATATCAGTCCTCGTCCTTCAAGTTCTGAAACTGATTCAGGTAATTTTTCCATAAGTTTTGTTGGAAATGCTTCTTGTTATTCATTTAGTGTTTTCCTATAAAATTCTAGCTTTTCCAAATACAATGCTTGAAATGTCAAATGGATATCCGTCATCACCACTCGGTCCATCACCTAGTCCTAGTCCTGGGCTTATTGGTCACCATAATAACAAATGTAAGAAAATCAATGACTTTATTCAACTTTTGTAGTCAATCATCTGAATTGTCAATTTCATTTCTACAGCACATCACCTAATACATAGTAAACAACATTCGCCATCTAATCGAAGTACAAATCTTAGAGTTGTTATACCTTCAACTCCAACATCATCATCTAATCTGACATCAGATGATTTAAATTATTCAGAGGTAAGAGTTCCTTGTCTCCGTTCAATAAAAATACATTACATAAAAAAAATTTATGTAAAATATAATATATAGCATGCTCGACTAGTCACCACATTAAATACTCCTGTTATTGCTCTACAGACTCCCATTGTACCGAGTTTAAATTCGTATCCTGTAAGTTCATTTGGTGCTCAAGATTTTTCTATGACGTCATCCGACCTAAACATGATAACTTCGTGGAACTCATCGCACCAAAATTTAAGTGCATCATTACACAACAGGTATGTACTTCACAATAATCTTTGAAAGCTTTCGACTGTTATTGATCAGCCATCTCCTGTTTCAATTGGACGTTTTTAGTGGAATACCTCATTTGGCTGTCTCAAATAGTACGCCACCGCCTTCTTCATCACCTATACCAGTAAAAATAAAAGCCGAACCGATATCACCTCCCCGTGATCAAATGCTTAGTCACCAGCAACAGTCATTAAGTGCATCATCGATAATTGGTGGAAATCATGGAGGTTCTTTAGGTAGCACTTTAAATCATTCTCATTTAATGAATTCACGGCCATCCTCAACTGGTCATTTAACTCCTACTACACTCGGTTAGTACTTATTTTTTTGCCTTTACTAGTCCGGAGAAAATAAGTTTAAAAAATGTTTTACATCCTACGCATTTCTAGGTTCATCAACAACGCCACATTCACCAATCAGTCACAATCACAATCAGTCAATTGGTGGTTTATCGTCACATTTACCAGACTACGAAAATGCATCACATGCAAAGCGACCGCGGATTTCTGAGGGATGGGCCACATAGCCAAACAACATAGGTGCTGTTAATAATAATTATTTGAATGTCAATCAATTTCAACAAAATTGTATGAACAATGGTAAGACTTTACTCAACAGCAACAACAATAATAACAACATCAATTCAATAAATCTATCATCAGTATCATCTGATGTTAACAATATCTATTATCATCGACATAATATTTCAAATAGTGTCATAAAGATGAGTGAACAATACAATAATTGCATGTGTTAAGTTCATTTCATGAAATGAATATGAAACGATTACATCACAAGGATATATAGAAGAAATTCAATGCAAGAAAGAATGAAAAACGTAACTATGGTTTATGTTGGAAAAAGGTGCAATTGATTTAAATGAAAACAAAATATGGAAATATTGATTCATTCAGATGAAGAGAAATAGTCATTTTCACATTTATTATTTTACATTACTTTAAATTTCCATATAAATGGATTATATAGTAACTATGTGCAAATATAAAATTTAAGTTTAATTGTCTAAAAAATGGATTTTTAAATGAAAGAATATAGTGCCATTCAGATGGTATTCGGAGAAGAAAAAAAATGAAAAATATCACCGTAGATAATTGATTCAGTTATGCGAATACGTACATTTGAATTATTGCATAAAATGCAACTTCACACATTTTTTTCTTTTGTGTATAAAGATGATGATACCATATACTAATGGGTTTTCTTCGAATTCCTAATTTGATGTTAACTTGTTGACGTAGATTTGAGTTCAAAAAATATTTTTGATCATTTAAATTTGAGTTTGCAACGTAGTCTAGAATAAAATATAGATTTATTACAAAAATAAAAAAAAATAAAGGGCGATAACATCTTGAATGTGAAAAGCTTAAAGAGATAATTAATTAGACAAAAAAAAAGCACGATTAAAAAAAGAGCATAAACATGATCGATATTAAAATTAAATTGTAGGTGTAATAAAAAATATTGAAAAATATAAAGGAACTTCCGCCCCTAGCCAAAGTATAAATCTTAAAAAAAAACATACAATTTAGGATGTTATTGGATAGTGCACACAAAACCATACTAATGCTCTAAACTTTCCGAGCCGCCATACTTCATGATTTCACATAACATAAAGTGATGAAATTTGTAATATTAAAAGAATACATGTCTAATGAGAAAAATGTATGAAAAAAAAATCGAGGATATGTGCAATGTGTACTTACTTGAAAAAAAATATATAAAAGAAAAAAAAATTGTGAAAATGATTATATATAAAGATATATATCTATATATTTAATGTTATTTACGGAAAAATTGGGTACAAATGTATTAGAAATATTAAAAAAATGAAAAAAAAAATGATTTTTGATAAATGATGAATTAAAATTACAAAATGTGAACCTTGAGTGCAGAAAAAAATTTAAGAAACAATGTTATAATCATTAGAAAATTTAAAAAAGAATTTACAGCGCATTTTCTCCGTCAAATGATCACAAAATTACGATATAACTTTCAATTCTTATTTTGGAAATCGCAAAAAAATAGAGCCCAATAAGTACTCAAGTTTCATGGTAACCAGGGAATTTGTCTACTTTTATGGGATGAGTTTACATCAATTTGCTGCCAATAAATTTTGTGAAACATAGAAAAATTGTATAGAAATCAGGATAAAATATCTCTGGGAGTAGAAGCTGTGACAGACGGAATAATGTGTGAGAAATAAAGACACAAACCTGAAAATGCGCTTAAATTACAATTGAAGGAAGATTGGAGATGAAAAAATTGTAATTTTAATATCTCAATATACATAATGAAAGCACATTGCATATGTGAGTCGAAAGAAAAATCAATATGTACTACGTTTTTACTGTCATATGTTCGATTTAATTCTTTCATCAATTACCATAATGTGTTAGTGTGTACAAATGTATGAATTTCGACAGGAGTGCTGAACATATATGTCAGAATCTTAGCATGTTGCTAACAATGAGGTGCACGCAAGTGAAAAGTACAGTAGAGTGAAGAAAAAAACAAGGATATTTTTTAAAAGCAATTTCCACTAACACTACGAAAGAAATTCTAATTAAATGCTCGTTATACCATTTTTTTCGTTAGCTTCAATTTGTTTGTTTCTTTTAGAATTTCAATTCAGTCTTTTTCTTCTTTAATGATAATACAATCTAATTAAGTTTTATTTTATAATTATTAGTAATTTGTAGATACTCAATTGAAAGCATTGAATGTGAAGATGCTTGTTAAGGTAGATGTGAAAAATAATTTTTTGTCGATATAGGTGGAATTGTGTGCCATTGTGTTTTGTTTTAACTTTACTTCATTTTTGATAATATTAAATAATATCAGTAATTTTACTTCTTTGAATTGATGATTGAAATTAAATTCATATTGAGTTAGATTTCATCATAATTAAGGTGTACATACTTAGAAGAATTTGATAGATTTTTCTCAAGAAAATACTCTGAAATCTGAAGAATATGTTGAGATATAAACTGAACAAAATATGTTAATACAAAGCAACTTTCCAAAATTTTGTGTACACAACCAAATTACCCCCCAAAAATCTGTCAAATTTTTTTAATGCTGACGCACCTTCCACATAATGATAATGAGTTTTTCTTTTTCGTTTTTATTGCAATGTGTGTATTTTCTTCTTTTTTTCTTCTTTCTTTAATTTATAGCTGATCATTATTACTACCTATTATAAATTTTATAGTTATTATTTGCTTTAATATTAAAACAACACCTCAGACTCAATTGTAATGTTAAAAATATAGAGAATAAATATCATCATATATACATGCATATATATAATGGTTTCACATATATGTAATGATAAAAAAAAAATAGTCAATAGATAAGGATCAATTCATTAAATTTAAAAAAGAAAGAAAAAAATTATGAGAAGAAAAAAAATCAATGTTCTCTAAGTCTTTACTGGATACTGTACTCTATTCATAAAAGAAATTAGAAATATGAAAGAATAAGAAAAGGATGTGGCTTAGTAAACACTAAGTTAGTATTCTCTATAATGTTCTGGTAGCTTTTATTTCCTTTTTATTTTAAAAAAATACTTCTTTTAAAAGAAAAAAGTAAAATTTTACCTTAAAAATTTAATTCTTTTCTTTTCTAATTGTCTAGAGATTATAAAATATTTAGTTATTATAATTTTAATATTGTTTAATAAAAAGTTTTGATTGAAAACTTATTTTTTATTTTATTTTATTATTCTTATCTTTTCTGATCTATTTTATTCCTTAAACTTATTATTTAAACTCCTGAGTGGCATTATTCGGATTATTTAATTTTTATATAAAATAATCAACTTAGTAAAACAATAGATTTATAGTGTCATTTGTAAGAAAAGCCTTTAAAAAAGTAAAAATTCTTGCTATTACTAGTTGAAACTTTATTTATTGCCATAGACAGCATTAAGAACCAGCTTTTAATAAGTTGCTAACAGGCTGAAAAGGGTTCATTCAAACAGAAATCTCAAATAATCATAGTACAATAACTTTTCATTGCTATGACATCAGAGCGAATCATAAGATGAGACTATAGATTTTCCTTTATATACGACACGTGAATTTAATCGCGTGGCAATCTTATAAATTGCTATCTAATGCCACTCGGGATATAAATAAAATACATCTTCTCTTCATATAAATATATAAAATATCTTCTCTTCTCTTGTAAAAAGCACAGAAAGTTTGAAACTTTAACCTGAGACCTAATCAATCACTACTTGTTAATTACCTCCATAAACCTTTTGTAGATGCCTTAATGAATTGTGCCTATTTTTATTGCGAAAATGGACGAACAAATTTTTATTTGAGGAAAACTTTACATTTCGTCAGTCATCATGTTTCCCCTTTTTCTGTTATTGCATTATGTTTTCGTTTGGTTTTCTCTAATGAAAATCCTAACAAAAAACTTCTTCAACTTTAATCACAAAATAATAATAATGTGAAGAATCATGGGGACAGGGTCATTAATTTTAAAAAAATTCGATATTACAAATAATTGTTTTGTGCCTAAAAACAACTTAAAATTTCCGATTGTCTCGAATTTTCCAAGTAGTAAGACATTAAAGTATGGAAAATGTTTCATTTTTCTTTCTTCTACTTTAATGATGGGACCATTTACAAATTATATTCCTTAACAACATTTTATGTTGAATCATTGAATTTAAAATTCAAATGTTCAGCAAGGAAAGTCAACTTTGTTACAAAATATTACATTTGATTGGCAGTTCTAAATTTCAGTGATACTCTGCTGTACAACTTTTGAGCTATTCAAATAAAATTTGAAGACATTTAGATAATTAAACTATTAAAATTTAATTAATAAAGATCAATGTTTCTCAAGCTATGCTACGCGACACACATTTCAATAAGATCCAGCTATGAATCTAGATGAGTGAAAGGTTTTACCAAAAGAATCTCACGAAGGAAAATAAGAAAAAAATTGCTGGTTTGTTGTGTCGCATTCTTGAAAGTTTTAGAACCACTGCTATAAGTATGTAAATGAACAAAAGTTGACTCTCCTTTAGAATCTCATTTATTTCGTATTTATTTCTCATAATCATGGAAAAAAAATCATATGAGAAAAAAATGAGCTGTTCACAAATGACGTCCATTGTAAATTTATATTTTTAGACCCTCTATAATCTCCAGTCACAAAATGAACATGTTTGAAGCTGATACTTAAGCTTTAGACTACCTCCCCTCCCTCCTAAATATTGTGCGTGATTTGTGAGCAGCCTTAAAAATAAATAAGAAATTGTGTAAAATAAGCTCAAAAATATGATAAAATTCAATTTCCCAAAAAACTTAAATTTCCTTTGAAACATTTCAAGAAAAAAAAGATGAAAAATTCGTTATGTTAAACATATTTTCAGGATCTATCGAATTCTTCCATCATAGTTAAAAGAATACTCAAGAAAAAAATATATATTTATGTTTAATGTTTAAAAAAAGAAATGTCAATTTATGATTTACATGAATGAATATGTCGAAAGTATGTACGATGTTATGTTGATTAAAGAAATTATAGAATTACTTGAATGAAATACCATATCACATTTTAAATTTAGGTATACATTAAATATAATAAAGCACGATTGGAAAAAAATATTAATTAAAAAATGATGATTCTATCAAAAGTTGTATTGAACATAAAATTTATTTAATGTTGAATTAATGTTGCTCCAAATGACTAAATTACATCTAATTGTTTATGGAAAAAAATTGAAGTCAGTCGTATTTTGATAATTGTTCGCCACTCGCCCTAAAAAGTGACCTCTCAATAATCAATTTTATACAAGATAAATGAAAGCCTTTCAATTCAAACTTACTTTAATTACACTACGACGAAAGAGAATTTACTGATTTGATATGTTTCTACAAAATACCATCACTGCTGTTCTAGTAGTACAAAAGCGAATTTTGTAAAATATAAAAATATATAGGATATATATCGACCTTTATAATATACATACATACAGCAGACATATATATATTCTGGAAGCGATTTTAAGGTAGAGTTTGAATTTGTAAGGATTAAAATACTATCTATAGTTTCTATGTAAATTGAAGACGTAAACTTAATACACATTGTAACTTAAAGAGAGAAAAAAATTATCTTGCAAATGTAATAAAAGTATTTTCTGTAAAAATAATTGAGTTTCAACTTGTTCTTTCACTTTCAGACTTTTGCATAAATAATTCACATTTTTATTCTAAAAATAATCATTATTGATTGCTACAGATTCATTAGCCTCACACGTGGTTACTTGTCGTCAGTTCATGCTTGCGTGAAAGAGCTATATATGGATACTATTAATGGATAATGAAGCTTTAATACACGATTTTATGGAACTGAAATTAAAAAAGTTGGTGACTTAAATAAACTACAAAATTGATCATGAAATCTTTATATTATTTAAAATCAGTCTGGCAAGTCAACGATTCCTATGCAATTTTACATAAACACCAATCAACAAAATTTGTGTAGCACGACACCTGATATTTTATTAGAGATGTTTCAAAGAAAAGCCGCATCTATTCAAAATAATTTTTATAAAATTATATTAGCGAAGTAGCGGAGACGTTTTATCATTTCTGATTCAGTCTTTTCTCACTTTTTTGTCCAAGAACTAAAATTACACGATTTCTGTCTGAAAACAATCTTAACAATAAATTTATTTCGAGACTCGATCTGCTTTTTTATTGTTTCGATTGTGTTAAAAATTCTTCATCAATATTTGATTAAGCTATTAATTATATAACTTTTGATTAGGCTACCTTTTATTTCATGTCTATATTTGTATAAAATTTTGCTAAGGCTTATAATGCCTATTGACGTAAGATTTTTGAGATTATAAGCGCTTCTAAATTGTTTACAAGGTTAACGTCACTGCTATCGAATTTCAATATTTGCGATATTGAGGAACAGAATCGTAAAATAAAAATACCTAATAAATTCAATGTAAATTGATCATCTCAATATCAGACTTAACATACATTATTTCTAGATCAAAAGTCAGAGCGTCAATAATAAAAAAAAACCAACAAATCCTAGACTTGTCTATTGCATCCGCTTTGAAGAATTTATTAACCAAATCTGCAGTAACCAAAAATTATTTTATTATCTTGAAATTGCCATTCTATCCAATAAATCTCTTAATCGTTATTTAAATGCGTCTTTAGGAATAGAGTCATGACATTATCATAAATTTCTTTAAACTGATCATAGAATCTTTAATTTATTAATTCTTGCTTCCTTTCAAAAAAAAGTTTCAATCATGATTGTAAATATGTGTCAAATCTACTAGATTACTACTGATTCACAAACAAGTGTGGTTCTGAAACTTTTGATTTGTGGCAGTAAAAAGAATGCAGTTTTGGGTCTGTTCATTTGAAAATCAGCTCTAGTTATCATATCATAGTTCCCTACCCTGGTTTTAACTAATTTAACAAGATACTATACAGCAAGATAATAAAGAAATTAATTCGTTCAGCAAAAATTGAGCCATAAGCACTAAAACAACCTTTGATTACTCTTAAAAGCAGTTTAAAGTGCTGTAAACAATCCTCAAGAAGAAATAATTTTGCCACATGATAGTCGTAAAATCTAGAGATTTGGCTGTCATTAAATTTTTATGCTTCTAGGTTAATTAATATGAACTGTTAATCTCTGATGTCCATGACAATATCAGGTGTGAGAAATATCAAGAGTAAGTTTTCAAATTAAAAATAATGTTTCACGGTAATATTTAAAATTTAAAAATAAAGATGATCTTTCTGCATAACAGACCGCCTTAGGAGATCCATATATGAGGATCCAATCGTATGAATCGATCTATTAAAATAACACTAATTTAAAAATTCTTTTAATAAAAAGAGAACAATTCTACCGGGAAAAATTAAGATGTTGATATAGATTAATTATCAAAATTTATCATAAAAATTTATTATTTCCTAATATACATAATTTTTGCCTCAAATCGATACGATTACATCATATCCCAAAAATATTAATGTCTTATTCATTCCATTGAATTATATGGTATGTGCAATAAAATCGGTATTTAGAAGCTAACTTGATTAAACTTGATTATACCATACGAAAGAAAATGAACGCCCATCTAAATAAATTTCTATATAGTTATTTATGTTTTATCTCTTGTAGACATTTGACCATCCTATAAAATCATGTTAAGGTGCGAAAATGTTCGGTTCTCCTTGCCAGAATTGAAAGAAAAAATATTTGTGAAATACAGAACGAATAAATCAAACAATCGGAGCAGGAGATATCAAAAAAGAAAGAAACCGGTAAAATGATCAGTTTTTGGGCCATCCGTGATCAAAGTGCATTTTTGTGACCCACTGTTGATTATTGGAAATTAGGTTGCAAATATTAGTAAGCGCAAAAATTTAAAATTTCGTAGTTTATTCGGAATATGATGGCAATTAAGGTTTCTAAGTTGAAAATATTTATCAATGGAACTGTGACTATTCTCACTTTACAAAAAATAAATTTAACCAGAAGACGACGAATAAAATCGAATTGGTTCTTGCATGGCAAATTAGCGCTGAATTAATTGCGAAAAAATTTATAAAATTTCTAGAATTTTTTCCTCTAAAATCTAGAGTTTAGACATTCATCATAAGAACCGACTAATCAAAGTAAAAACATAAATCCATTAGTTTCGCAAAATATCGCTAAAAAATGTTAATTCACTGAAATAATTTTGTGTTTTTCACAAAAATCTTGTACGATGACTTTTTAGTATTCAAAATGTTTATATTTAATTTTTATTTGTCTCTCCATTCATTCAACAACAGAACATAAATTAAATTTCATCTTAATTAATGCATGAATGACATGAAGTCTATTTTTATGTGTAACCGACATAAGGAAATATTTGAAATTGAGTATACATTCGAAAATGTCTTGCGCACACGTGTGTAATATTTTACGAGCGACTGTGTTTGAATGAATTTCTGTGGAACGAAGAAAATAGCTGCACTCAGTTAGTTATCATCAGAAAGTTGCACGGAAAACACGTATTTGAGAATTCCCTAACGAATGAATCGTGCGGTTATTCATTGATCTATTCAAAGGAATATTTTTTTTAACAATCTTATATGTAGACTTTTTTCGGGGATTTAAACAAAAATGCAGTGTGTATGAAGCCAGAATTTTTATCATCGTATCAATACACAATTAAAGAATGAAATGACACATACCCGGAAATAAAGCAATTGCAAAAAAAAAACGACAAGTGAAAAGAAAAATTCAAACTTTTCTCTCATGTGATTTAAGAATCAATTGAATTACTTAAAAAATATTTGAAGTAAAAAAGAGCAGACACAAGATGAGACACATGGCAGTGACCGATGAAATTTAATATGACAAAGGAAAGTTGATAACATCCATATATCAAATTTAAATAAAATACGATGTGCTAAAATTTTAATATACACTTTGCACTACACAAAAATACTTTTAGATGTGATTATGTAAAGAAATTAACGAAACGAAAAAAAAAGAAGTAAAAAATAATTAATATGTCATATTTAAAAAAAATTAAGACAACAAAAAAAGTATATATATATGAATATGTATCTTAAATCAATTGATTCTCGTTGCCATCGTCAATGATTACATGCAATTGAGATTGAATAAAAACAGCGAAAAACAAAAGTAGTTCATCTTAATGAAATTAATGGAAAATCATCAGAAAGAAATAAGAAGAAAAAAAGTGATTCTCGACAAAGTTGTTCAATGATCAAGAATAAAAGTATAAACAGTATATAAAAAAAAGAGTCTTAAAGTGCCAGAAAGATTTGTGACAAAATATTGTCATTGCAAGGAATAATAAAAAAAAAATAGCGAGGAGTAAAATGAAAATGTGCAAGAAAAAATATGCGTGACTATGCAAATGTATTTATGGAAAAAACTGTGAAGAAATCAAATATTGATGCCAAAAGTTAAAAGAAAATATTTAGTTATCGTGTTGGAATCTATAAAAGATGATGAAAAATAGTTTAAAAGGAAAAATAATTTTTTTTATTTTTACAAGAACACAGAAAGTAGTAAATAAACGCCTTTTAATGATTACTTAAAGTAAATAAAAGAAGTTTCGTTGCACATGTACATATAATTCATTTTTTGTTCATGAAAAAGTGGTTCCATTTGAGGGTGGCCCTAGCTTTGCTGGGAGCCATCGTTATTCATCTAATACTTTGGCCAATATACTGCTGTGCCGGTTCTCCTATAAGAAATTTACACTTTGCCAATAACGAAAATAAAATGAATTTATCTGCCGTGGATGACTCCCACCATCACCAAACAAATAATAGTAATAGAAATAGTTCTTACGAAATTAGTACAAATAATGTTGCACATAGTTATAAAAATTACCTGCATGTATCCCAATCAATGATGGACGAAAACAGCAATGAATCAATAATGGATAAAAATATTATTGATGTTGATAGATATATTCGTAACAATGAAAAGGAACACAACAATGATTCAAGAATAACCTCAAGTATTTATGATATTTTTCTTATAAATAGTGAACAAAAAATTAGAGAAACGCCAAGGACTTTAATGAGAAATGATCGAAGTGCCAATCAAAATCATTTGAATGGTAAACATAAAAAGTTAAATGGAACAAAACGGGTGAAAAATATTAATAATAGTAATAATCGGTTAAAAGTATCCACCTTGGATAGAAACGAAAGATCAGCAAACTTATCGCACATAACTGGAAGTGCACGGAAAATTCAATTGTACATAAAGAATCGCTTTCTTCAACTAATGCCTGACGGGACAGTGAATGGCTCGACTGATGATTCAAGTGACTATAGTAAGTTTCTATTTTTCTCTCTTGAAATGATAAATGCATTCAGTATTTACCAAGTCTTTCCAAAAAAAATTTCACAATCATGTAAATTTTTCTTATTTAAAATGCTGCTGCAGTTGCATTTTATTGGAATCAGTTTAAATAGTTGATAAGATAAAAAGCATCTGACAATTTATGAACCAAGAATAAAACAAGAGCGTTTAATTAAGTTATCTTTTAGAGAACGTAATTTTTTCGTCTTTAACTTTTGTGGAGCAACGTAAATAATTTTTTTTGATCTTGGTGCTATTTTTTGTGAACATGGCGTGATTTTTTTTCCTTAAAATTATTTATTTAATTTTTTGCACTATAACAGATGCGTAATTTTGACCTACTTGAAGCCTAGAGATCGCATTAGGTTTTTAAAAATTTAAATAAATATTTTGATAAGAAATGAAAATTAGATTTCCGCAAAACTCACAAAAAATCAATCATTGACAAAACAACAAATCTGGTTCCAAATGTAAGAAAAATAATGGTCAATTGATGCAAATATTATATGAGGTCATGGCTAGTGACTGTGTAACGAATGTAGGTTTTGCGAAAAAGTCATATGTAGACCTACAATCATTATTAATAGTGGGATCGGAGATCTTTTTTGCTTACAAAGCTTCAATTGCAGCAAAGCGTCTGTTATAATAATTCTTAAACACATGATCTCCCGACAAAAAAGTGAATAAGAATTTGTGTAAAAATTTCAACAGAGCCACTTCGGTAGACAAGTTTAAAAGTCATAAAAATTAATTTTATAAAATCTCTCCAGAAAAGCTGGACATTTATTTTAAAAAATCACTCTGAGTTATGAAAAATAAGAATGTTTATAGCCCTTCCAAAAAATATAACTTAATTATCAATAATTGGCTTACTTCATTCAAAATTTCTTCATTTATTTCTCTTTTGAGGAGTAACGAGCAAGTCGATTTTTTATTTAAAATAATGAAAATCGCTTATAAAGCGACAAGGCTCTGACATATTTGCTTCTTCCTTTTTTGTGGAGCATCATTCAGTATGTAAAAATCCATTCAGTTAAAAATGATGAAAAATTAACAAATGCCCGCAAGAATGAAGTAAGAGATAAATTTTGCAGTCAGAATCTGACGCTCTTTCGGCAGTATTTGTTTTTCACCACTGTACTCAAATATCTATATTTATCGATTAAACTGATGATGCTTTCGTTCTCATTGTACATAACTGATGTCTGTCTCAAAATGAAAAATGCAAAGTGTTGTTTAGTTTGGTTTATTCTCATTTTTTTTTGCATTTTCTAAATTTAACATTAATGCGGTAATTAGACTTTATATATTTATTTGAGTGAGATTTTTTGAGATTGCTTTTTTTTATGTGTGTTTTAGTAATGTGTAAAAAGGTGTACATACACAACATTATTTGTTCAGACATTACTCTTTTTGAAAAATTATTATTATTCTTTATTTTTGGTTTATCTCTTACTCAATTATTTAAAGGATCTTTATTATTTTTAGCACATTCCATATTAAAATCATTGAATACCATTTTTATGAAATCGAATGAATACAATCAATTCGTAAGAATTATTTTTGGCAACATGAAATATATTGTATTATGTTGGCGTATTCAACCTTAATGCAGCTATTTTTTATTTTTAAAAAAAATTTACATTTAAGTACAACCGGTAAAATTTATGAACAAATTCAATGATAATTGAAATGAAACAATGAAATGACTTAATCTTTGCCTCTACACAACATTCAATAATAAAACATGCCGGCTTATTTTTTGTGTTTTCAAACAAGGAATTTAAGACTCATATTTTATTTTGAAGATCTTTAGATAATTTTTTTGCTACAAATTTAAAGTTTTATTGACGAAAGTTATTTTTTTCCACTTCATACCCATTCTCGGGATGAGTTTTTCTAATGAGAATAAAAATTTTATGCATATGCGACTTTGTTGGAAAATTATTGGAGAAGAAATTAAAATTTAAAAGTCGTTAAGATTGTAAAATTGAAAAGATTATGATAATTTTTGGACATTAAATGAAGCATCAAAAATGTTTATTTAAATAAAAATGCGAAAAAGTAAGAAGAATTTTAGCATCACTCCTTAACATGACCACCGAGTCCAATTAAATTTTTATCAAACTCCAATCGCAATGATTGCAGAAATTTAAACACGTTTCGTAAATTAACTTCAAGATAAATTTAATTTATGTGTGGTCTCACTTTGACAGTTAGTTTGACTAATAAAATTCGAGAAAAAATATATTAAGTATATGTTGTTCCACAAGGGTGGTTGTAGGCGAATACTTTCGGCGATCATTCACAAATTATTCCATAGTATTTTCATTAAAACATGCATGAATCCCTTTTAGAGTGGCAATTTTTTAAATCCGACACACGAAAATAAATTATTTTACAAGCAATTACAACAGTTATAAGACTCCGTATTAAGTAGGATGCAAAGTGCGTTCATACCCACAATTTCGCTGTACGAGACTGAAAGAAATGTTAAGCAAATATTTCAAGTGCATTTTTTAAATTGATAACAACATTTTTCGTACAAGCGGAGCATGAGTGTGAAATTCTTTTATATTTATGAGGTTGGAAGAAATAAATTTCTCTTACTTAATAGCAAAAAGAATCATCAAGTTATGTGAAGTTTCATGTATTTTTCGGCACCAAAAAAGAGGTTGAATTCATTAAAATATTGATAGAAATTTCTTAGCAATGAATTTTATATTATATATTAGCTAAAATAAAAAATGCTAATGACTCGCCAACGACACCTTCCACATATATTTCTTTATTTTTAATTTTTTCTATGGCTATATTGAAATGTAAAAAAATTAACAGGAGGAAATATAAAGTGGATTTTTTGTGCAAAATTCTAATTTTTCAATAAATTTTTGTGAATAATTTCGTCCGCATCAACCTTTAAAAGATTTGCCGAAAAAATAAGGAACATGACTGCAATATTATTCTATTCTAGTCTCGCGTGGCATGTTGATCTTACAGATCAAAATTCTGGCATCCTGCTTTCGAATTTGCTATTATCCTAGCTGGAGTCTGGTTTATTTCTATTTTATAATATCTCTAGGTTAAAAATGATCTAGGTGATTGTAAATCATTGAACTCACATTAGATGAATTCGTATGAAAACATTGGTTTCCACAAAAATATAAAAAGGACATTGTGACTTAAAAATTTGCTAAATCAATCCTTACTTCAGCAGTTGATTTTTTAAATCTTTAATGATTTGATCCCTGACAGTTTTTTAAAAACTGAATTAAACCTGATTGAACCATAAATTTTTTAAAATTTTAAAAACATTTCTGACGCATTTAAAATTTGTAAAAAAAAATTTTAGAGCAATAAAATGTCATTTTAAAGCCGTTAGAAAGGTTAATCCTCTAAAATTATATAGTAAAAGTAAAATAAAATATTCAAGATTGTATAATTCGTTTGAGTATGATTTATTATCGTTAGTGTGAAAAGTTTTGACTTTAAAGTCAAAATAAAGGATTAAACGCCACAACATCCATTACTCACGAATGTTTAAAATTTGACGAGTCCAATGAATTTATGTTTTCAAAGAACCCATAAAATGAATTGCAAAAATATTGAATATTTCAACAAAAAAAATGAAAAAAAAAATTAGAGCATTTGCATAAATTTGAATGCTATTTAAAGTGAATGAATTCTAACTGGATATAAAATTAATACATTAACGATAAATATCACATTTCATGGATTATTAGTGATGTTTGGAAGTATAAACAACATAAATTCATACTTCTTTCAGTTCTTCTTCTCCTCTCTCATAAATATGTGAATAAAAAGATTATTAAATCATTTTTATTTGATTTTATAGTAATCTCACTAGAGATGTTTTAATACTAAATAAAATAAAATAAACAATACAAAATACAATACAAATTCCCCCTTTACATTTAGAATACTTCTTACATCTCTTTTTTACGCAATTCTTTTGTAAAATACATTAATGCGTAAGATCTTTATTAACAAGATGTTATAGCATGTTGCTCCGGTCATAATTCATTACAGAGAGATCAATCTTCATCTTCTCGGGGTGTTTCTTCTTCTTTACTCTGTGCAAAAAAAAAACGAAATTCATGCGGCAACGTAAAGGAAGAAATATTTTTCTCGTAATTTTAGCGATGAATATTACAATTATTATTTTTAAAACATTTAGATCACCTAATTTTAAAATTATCACGTAATAATGTTCTTCTTGATATTAAATAATATTCAGTTCTTTGCATATTTACGAGCGCATGCAACTTTAATATGTATACAAATAAATTATTACTTCCGATTCGTTTTCGCTTTTATGTCATTGTCCCCTTTATGTTCATTGTCATCTTTGATATTGCAAAAATTAAAAAAAGAGATAGAAAAGAGAGTAGGGAGGCTGTATTGCGTGCCACAAATTTCAAATGATATTAACAATGTTCCATCTATTCAATATAGTTAATTTAATTCATTGGATGATATCAAATCATAAGATTAATGATAAGCAGCAGTAGTAGTAGCTTAATGTAATTACCTTTCGTCGAGTTAAGCGTTGAATGATTTGTTGAAGAGAATATAAAATAAAAAAAAAATGTTTCATCCTCTCCTTTTTGACGTATACCACTGCAGACAGACAATTCACCAGACATATTTCGGTGCACTGAACACAAAACGTAATATCACATTGTGTATGAACATTACATGTAATCTGATAGCCTTAATTCATATAATTTTTACATCATTCAAATCACATCTGTCAAAGAATCAAGGCATTAAGGCTTGTGCAGTTTTCATTCATGATTTTAACATTTCTTACGTTTAGTAAACTATGTCAGAACTCATATTTGATAATAAAATAGAGAAAATTTTGCTAAATGCCTGCAAAGTGAATTGTTCAATGTCCTAAATAGTAAGAAAACACACATGTATATACTTCTAATGTGGCTTTTATTTTATTTAAGAGAGGAGGCAAGCAACGATTTGAAAGTATTGTATATAAGATCGAGAGAATAAAAAAACAAATACACAAAAAAGAAGAAGCCAGAAGAAAGAAGAAAAAAACTTATAAAAATAATTAACAAGTAGTGATTTTACAAACATTTAAATTTATAATTCAAATAAAGAATAAAATGATATGCATTATTTATATTCATGCAAAAAATGCTACAACAACAATTAAAGTTTCTGATTATGCATTAAATCTCCTTTCATATGGGCAATTTTACAAATGATTATTTTTAAGAATCTAATTACGCGTGACTTTCGCCAACGCTTGTGACATTTAGTTATCGACACATTTTGTTGTTTCTTCTTTTACAATACCATACATGTGAATAGATGTATCAATTTGATTTATCTTCATCAATCGATGATTTACCTAAAGTCGTATACCACATTTAACCTTTTTAGCGGTCAATTCAAGTTTATTGATATACCATATATGACACAATTCAACATAAAACTTGTAGACTAGATAAAAAGTTTCATCATGTTTGAAGAAAAACATCAAAAAATGATCATTTAAAAATTTAATGTCTTAGTCATTAAGGAGGCAATTAACTACTCTAATTCGCAAACTGCCTTGGTTGAGTAATGTTAAAACAATTTGACCCGAGTCACCCATCCTAGCTTAAAATTTCGGCAAAATGACTAATGCATCAGTAAAATTTACTAATTAAAGAAGTGGTAAATGAAACACGCACAAGGTGCAGTCTTAATTAATTTTTGACTCATATTGTAGCTTTCGAAAATCTCTTTTAAATTTTTAAAATCAAGATAATTAAAATTTAATAGTTTCACTCTTCTTTGTCTCCTTGAAAATCTCATGCAAAAACATTAATTCGATAAATTTCATAAAAAAGTTTGATATTTGTTTGTTAAATTAGCTGTGGTACAAATTTAATGCCGAAAAAGAAGCAGTGATCAAATCCATTAGATAGGCATCCCACTTTCTCGAGTAAGTTTTATTTCAGCGATCAACGCAAAATTAAATAATAATATTTTCATGCTTCATCTGCAAAAATTATCTTCATATCTGAAAAATACATTAAGATTTTTATATCAAGAGCATAAAATTTTAGATGTACAAACTGTGTTTGTTTTTATATTTATATTTTTATATTATGTCATTGTGCTATATTTGAGATTTTGAAATTTGCGATAGTCAATTTTCCTTTCATTCAAATGTGTGTCAATATAAATTGATAATTAAAGGATTTGAAATTTCATTTTATTTTATTAATTTTGTGTCTAAATCATCCCCAAATATAACATGAAAGTGGAATCGAAACGATATGGCTGCATATCATATAAATCTTCATGTTTCAAGAGATCGTTTACATTATCGATTTTCTATTACAAATTTAAATTTTGATATCGACTAATCTGATCACTTTCGTTCACCATACAAACATTTTTGTCCTTTAATTTTCATGTTCTCTGTCATATTTTAACTAAGAATTTTACTTTAAAAACTGGTTTTTACGGTCATCAAACTCGTGGTTTATTCACACGTGCTTTATGTATTCAAACAGAACATAAATTCAATTGAGGATTGAAACTGAATTTTCTATGAAAAGTTATGTCTGAAGAATTACCCACATATCTCTCTTAAAATGTAAATTTATATGCGTAATGCACGTACATAAATAAATAAAAGAAAAAAAAATTATGAAAGTAAACTAGTTCGGAGCATTCACAAAATAGCAACAAAAACAAACGCATTTAATAAATTCGCATTAATGTTTATGCATATTTTGCTTATGCATTTGTTAAATTTTTTTATGCTATTTTTTAGTGTTAAAAATATAATTTCAACGTTTTGTATTATCATTAAGCAAATCTTGTTGCAAGTCTTCCACGAAATTTTAAACTTGTTTCATTTTATCTGTTCTTTTGTTACATTTCTTACAGTCTTTTTATGATATTTCATACACAAGTTGCAACTTTAATTGTTAATGAATCGAATTTTTCTTGTTTTTCACTTGTTTTTAGCAATTTTACAACGGACAACAGTTAATGTTGGGCAAATTAAAATTCAAGGGGTAGCGACTTGCTTATTTCTATGCATGGATAGCTGTGGAATTACATATGGATCTGTAAGTACAACAATCATTTATTTTAATGAATAAATTTATTAATGTTCCTATTAGTGATATCAATTGCCATCAATAGAAACTTTATTGTCAGCCGACAGTAGCCTCTGGCGTTAATTTGAATTTATTGCGGGAAAACTTTGCTTTAACCATTCTTTATTCGTGGCGTTTAACATTTTTCTTTTTCATATAGTCTTTTAAGACTTCTTTCAATGTAGTGTTGAATTATATTTACTTTTTAACGAGGATCAATCCTTAATGATGTTTAACATGAAATGGAGAGTGGGGTTGGGGAGGTTTAGTATGGCAATCTTAATTTTTTCAATTATTAAAGTTATTTGAAAATTAAAATCTCATTTTTTTGTCGTACACTACTTTTGAAGAGGCCCAAGAAAAAGGCATCAAGATTTTGTCAGTTACACTTGGCTGTATGTTCTGTATTTTTTGTTTTTAAAAGTAATTGATGTTTCCTCTTTTTAAAAATCATTTCCAACTTTTTTCTGCATTAAATGTCTTAATTAAATTTGAATTTTTGGACCTTAAGATTTACTTTATTTCTTAATGACGAGGAAAAATTTACGTAATTTCGTTTTCGAATAATTCTGACCACGAAAAATTTCATTTTGGACAAATGAGAGCGAGTTGGCTGACAGCATATAACATAAATCTTTAGCAGGAGACATGCTAATTGCTTTTTATTTTCATTTTTATTTAAAAGGTTGAATTCACAGATGATTGCATATTCAATGAGTCTATGGAACAGCATCACTACAATACATACTCTTCAACACTGTACTCAAATGGAAAGCGTACATTTTATCTTGGTCTGAATCGACACGGACAGCCGCGAAAAATTCAAATTCCTTCGTCGAGACAACTTGGAAAACTATCGGAATATACCAAATCATTAACACAAACAGTAGCACAAGAAAAAGTTGATAAATTAATTACGCGTTTGTATGGTGCAAACCATTTAAGACATGGATTAAAGCAACTTTGTGATACCGGGAAAGTATTGCAGGACATTAAATTAAAAGGTGTAAAGAAAAAATCCAAGTGTAATGGATCTGCAAAAAATAAAAAGAAGAAGAATAATAACAATAGTAATAAAAGCAATAAGAAACGCAAGTGTCGTGATAATGAAGGAGATGGGGATCATTGTACGAAAATAAATTCAAACAACAATAATAATAGTATGAATGTAGATGATCCGACAAAAAATTATAATAGTCATAATATCTCAACTAATAATGCAAATAATAATAGTAATAGCAATAATTTAGGAAATAACAAGAAAAAAACATCAGTAACTAATAACCAACCGAAAAAATGTAATAATAACGATGACTGTAATAATAATAATAATAATCGAAAACTTACCAAAAAGAAATTAACAAAGAAGACCGGCCAAACGAAGAATAACTTGCACAGTAATGGAAAGCAAAATAAGAAGAAAGTTGCGAAAAATGTTACAACAACTCTGAAGCCAGAAGAAGAATATGTTGATCAAGATATTATCGATTCACTTATAGTATCTGAGGAGGAAGAAGAAGAGTATGGTGAAATCAATTCCTCAGCATTAGTAGGAGATTCAATGAATGCCATTGATGAGCACGATCAAAACGAATATAGTCTATGAATCTAATGGCTATTTTCATGTACAAAGTATAGTTTTTCTTAATTTAACTAAGAATAATGTTCTTTTACTATTATTTATACATGTAAATATTATTCAAGTCTTAAGTTTTAGATTATATTAATATGGGTGTAGGGTTAGCATTTTCAAATACTTACCTCATAATCAATATATTGTAATAATAATGAAGAAAAAAATATAATGTTCATCACATAAATCAATCGATAATAATGTGTAGAAATAAAATAACTCAGGTAAGATTTGTAACGCAATTTCATTTCTCTTTGAATTTCTTTAATTCTTCTTTTTTTTGCGATTCCAAAGACAACAAGAATAAGAAATTTTGTTAGAGACGAAAAATAAAAACATACAAAAAATGTTCTGGCAAATTAAAATATACATTCTTTTTCACATGTTTCTTGAAAGCTTATGAAAATATCACAAACATGTTGATTGCAGTGATGATAAGCTCTTTTTCAAAAACGTGCAAAGATATTAGTGCCATATTTCAAATAAATGTCGATAAATTATTAAATTCATCATGAGTAGTTAGCAATATCGATACACATATTTATGTTATAAGTATATAAGTTGATTATTTACAAAATGAAAAAAAAGAAAGAAAGAAGAAATGTTCACTAATACATTCACATTTTTACATAAAAAATGTACGTTGACATTTATTTAACAATTATTCTATAATAAAATATTCTTAAGCTTGTAGATATATTAGATTATGCAACAAGTTTTGTAATTTGCTTCTTTTATTTTTTAACCTATTTCCTCTAGTTTTTCAATTTTTCTTTCTCGTGACTAAATTATGTCAAAGAAAATTGATTTTTTTTGCAAATTTTTTTTAAATGATCATTTTTATATTACGAGAGCAGCTTCTAAAAACTATATGGACTATGTACAAATAGACTTTTTGAGAATAAAAAGAGTACCAGAACATTTGTATGACATTTTTGCATGAAACACGAATTATGATCGGGACTCGTCACAAAAACTCGGAGATTTTCCAAAAAGATTGTTTCAATATCGAATGTTAATACTGATTCTTAGCTTTGCTTTTTGCTTAGCTTTGAGATTACAAAAAGTTTAAATCTTGCAAACACATTTGATTCCGATTGAGACCAGAAATTTTCCATGGTATCTCAATCTTAATAACATGGCAAACTAATTTCATGAATGGATTAGAGTCGGTTCAATAACTCAAAAAATTATCTGATGATTCAGAAAATATTTGAAACTTGATAATCTGTTAATTAATAATAATTATTTGATAATGATTAAAATTTGAGAAACTAGGACATTAAAATAAGCTATAAGAATTGCGATTGTAAGAGATTCTGAGATTATTTTTTGTATGATAAAATGTTAGAATAAAGAGGAACACGGGAAAGTTGGTGAACGTAAAGTTTTTGCCGAGGCGCCGTTATTAATAATAGAAATGAAAGTCATTAAGAAGAAGGAAACAATTCTAATTTTTTACTAACACAATTAAAAATTCAAATTGCAACGATCGTTGGAAATATAGCAGCGAACGTATAAGTGCATACTATATATACATGAAGATATTAACATTTTTTATGTTAAGCATATTGCTCATACATTGTGTATCACTTTTTGCTAAGATTTATCTCAAAATGAAAAAGAAAAAAATAGACTAAAAATAAATCTAAAGCATTTAATAATGAATCTTAACCAATATTTTTTGTAATTTTTTGAAATAAAATCCTAGTCAAAAATAAAGTAACATTGTAATAAGTAAACAGTTATAAATATTATGATGATGATGATGATGATGAAAATATTAAGTAAATAAATTGTGACAATATGGAAATTTATTTCAAATTAAAAAGTATTAAACCTTATTAAATACATAATATATATTTTTTGCACATATTTACTCAATTTATAACGTTCTATTCCAGTTTTATAATTATTTTATATATTCGCTCAATTTGTTCCAATGTTTGCGATTTTTATCTCAACAGATGTTTTATTAATTTATTTATTTGTTTAAAAGGATGATGCATTCTTTATTAGAGTTTTTCCCACCAACCATGCCAGTGGATGCTGTGTATTTTGTTTCACATGGCATCTGATATGCTTCATCTCAATTATTTACGAATTTATAATGTGCGATTGAATGCATGTCATAAAGTGTCAGTTCGAATGGGTCAATTAAATTATAATATTTTACCACTATTCATTGACCTTACAAAAATAATTTGCAATCTGCTATATCAGAGGTGTATTAAGAGGAGACATAAAAGGCGTCAATGCCAAAGAAAGAGCCTAAAATGAAAATTGTTTAAATTTGCCTCTTGTTTTATTCGTTAATCCATGACATCATTTAATAAAACCTCAATTTCTATATCCTAATCTTATCTCATAATCAACTGAAATTAGTGACGAACTTTAGTTGCAGAACATCAGTTTCTGGCAGGTAACCAGGTATCTGAAATTTCATGATTTAAAGTACTATATTTCCAAAACCAAAAAGGTTAAGAATTTTAATTTTACAGAACATTGACAAATTACATAATAAGGTTTTCAGATACTAATGACTCGACCACACTCCGAGTGACTTTAAGTCTTTTATAAATTTACTATCACAATTAACATTTCAGCGAATACATAATATACATAAGATTTTTCTCCTCATTCGTCTCACAGAACATTACAATATTCACCCCATCCAATAAATTCACGCGAAGATAATGTGCAACGATCAAGTGCAAAATTTAATAACAAACCTATTAAGAAAATTATACATTTGCGAAATACACAAATTTGGCAAATGTATGCTTGCAGAGGTTATTGACCTAATTTTTTTTATAATCACTTTTTTGTTATCTTTTTATTTTAAAGAATGATTTCTTATGAAAAGTCTACATGCAAAAGTCGTTGTCATAGCTTTGATGTTTTTTTTTGTAATTTTAATTTTGCAAATTATGAAAGAAATCTGGCTGCTGAATGAATTCAAGAAACGCGTGTAAAGTTTTGCAATTTTGATTAACAATGTTTGACATTTTTGGCATTTCAATTGTGTGTAAAAATTTTTTAAAGTGGCAAATTTAGTTTCAGCTTCTTTGAAATATTATTGAGAGTCCCAAATTGACTCAATATCATTCAAGTATCATTATCTAATAACTAGAAATTTCTTTTCAGATTTGCACGTACTATTAACTTCATTCATCATCGAAGCAGAAATGTTTCTGAATCTTTTGATCATTAGTATAAATTGATACAGCACGAATAATCAATTCATAAATAGGAAAAATCAATAAATATAGTGTTAAACAATTAAACATTAAGCAACGTGTGAAAAGTTGATTTGAAAATTGATGAGAAGGAACGACTGAATGTATTAAGAAGATATGAGTAAATTGAAATTAATTGGGTTATAATTCGGGATTACGGAATTGTTTGTAAGCACGAAATCATGACGTGACCTTTTTATATACTGTGAAGACACTTTGATTACAAATCTCAATTAAATTCTCGCAATTCTTAAGATAAAGTGCATTAAATTGAATATTTTTTGTTCAAATTCTTTTTCGTTGGCCCGTCATGTCCTTATTTTAACCTATTAAAGCCATTGACAGTAATAAGTCATGTCTTAAATGAAATGAAGATACATTTTCCATATTTGGATGTGTTTTCAGGTCGTTAAAGCAATGCTCGGTAATTTATGAGTCTTAAATCTCGAGTTTAGTGCATTTTACCTTTTAAAAGAATTTCCTAATTTTATTTTTCCTGCTAAAATTTACTTGTTCCCAAAAGTT
The DNA here is from genome assembly GCA_917627325.4 of Chironomus riparius. Taxonomy (NCBI): domain Eukaryota; kingdom Metazoa; phylum Arthropoda; class Insecta; order Diptera; family Chironomidae; genus Chironomus; species Chironomus riparius. The sequence goes on from OU895878.1 coordinate 27,285,176, forward strand.
AAATGTGATACACATTCTACACAAAGTCACCATGCAAAAATCACAATTTATTTGATGCTTGTAGATTCCGGACATGGAGAGACTTTTCAGTTCTCAACATCTGATTGACAAGACACGTGCGATGAAAAAAACCTTGTTATTTCTGTGCCGACTGTGAAACTAGAAAATTTTTGAATGAAGACCTGCATAGCGAATTGGATTTCTCCGTTAACTTTAAAATAATTATTCTCGGTAAATTGACTGTAGAAAAGAAAATAAATAAAAAGCTGTTGAAAGCTTCAGTTTCTAATGCTTTCGTTTAGCTATTTCGTATGCAAATAAAAAACAAAAAGATTTTTCCGGATTAAAAAGTTATCCATTCATTCATTATTCATCTTTTATCACAGGCATGCAGATGGGTTTTTTTATAAGTTTTTATTGCTTTTTTATAGCTTATTGTCTAAAATAAAAAATTCTCGGTTTTAATCTTAAAGTCACAACAACTGACAATGATTGTAGCGCATTTTTTTGACCAAAAATAGATCAATTTTATGTCGAACATCCTTTAACTGTTGATTTTGTATGCATATATGGCTATTGTTTTATGATATTTTGATCGGTAGATGATAATAATTTTAACAGCTTCAGAATATCTTAATGAAAATGATATGATAATTTCCAGGTAATATTTTAGCTCTTAACAACTTTATCAATGATTTCAAGGATTTACCAGCTTGTATTAAAAATATATTGATTTAATTAATATAGTAAACATTAAAACTTGAATTGATGATTTGCGTGATGCCTACACATTCAAAATAGAGCAGTTTTTGTACATTTACGGAATAAAATGTAAAATGACAATAATGCGAGTACAAAAAACTGTGATATGACTCTATGTATTGTATGGTACATTGTTGTCATTTTTTTTAATGCTCGTGCTATTAGGATGAAGCGAATATTCAACGAAAATGTAGAACATTCAAAATAGTCTGATTCTCGAGTTATGTTGGAAACATCATACCTTTCAGTCAGTCAACGTGAACGTTCTAATGCATTTGTAGTACAAAACTGAAATGCACACAAAAATTATTCCTTAGAAATAAATTTAATTTTGTTTTTCGCAAAAAAAAAAATCTACTCAGTTTCTTTAATACATTTCTTGCGAGCATTATTTACATGTGAGAGAGGAAACGTAAATTAATTTTAATTATTTTATTATACAAAAACATGAGCGCGAAGTTAAAAGGCAATTTATTTTATTTAAACTTTGTATTTGTATAAAAGGAAACCCATTGGTAAATGAAAAATTATAATCGACAAGCATTTGCATATTACACAAAAAGTGACATCGAAAGAATTTTACAAGCTCAACCTTTTATGAGTTCATTTCGTGTTTAGAATTTATTTTATTATATTCACACCGTTTTCACGTGTGAATCTATTGGTTTTGTTCAGATTGAAAAATCAGTTTTTCGCATTTTGTGAGAAAACAAAGCAAAATTGGTTATAAAAGGTCAAGAAGAAAAGTTTGTGCCTGAAATTTTACATCATTTTCAAAAAACAGATTTCAAATTGGTTGCGGCATTGTTGAGAAAATCGCAAAATACGCTTTCTGTAAGCAAACAAGCAAGCAAGCAAGTTAATCAGCAAGAAATCTCAATAACGGGACATTGTAGAGACTTCTAGTTTTTTACATTTGATCCGTGCTGCTCTATAGAAGAGCTGTATTGTTTTTGGGCAAGGTAGGAACAGCCGTTGCTTCAGAAAAAGCAAAAAACTTTCCTTTCTTACGAATTTTTCAAATTAAAAGTTCACTGTGATTTTTTTTTTATTTTAAATTAAACTTTGGATGAAAAAAATTTTTTTGAGCAAAGAACCAAGAAGGAAATACAATTTCAATTTTGGACTAGGGGCGACCCTAGTCAAAATCTAGTTTTTCACTTTTTTCTTCGAAGGTTTATCCAATTACAGTGAAACTTTGTGTGAGTATACTAATATTTATACAAAACAGTTTTAAATATCTAAAGCAAGAAATGTATTCTATATGTCGTCAGACCCAAATTTTATAAATTTGGTTGTACATTCAAAAACAACGTGACTTAAAATTTTGTACAAAAAAAATGATTTTTATTAATTCAAAAATGTGTGACCTGAAGATTAGAATGCTCATACAACATTTTACTGTATTTGGGATGCCCGGTAATAACACCGACGCGGAATAACTTCACAACGCAGCTCCGGAATAATGTCGAAAATTTAAAATGCATAGAGCGGTAATAACTTCACCTATATAGCCTGAGTGAACTTATTCCGGCGTGGCGCAGGAATAACTTCACCTAGAAAATGAAGGTGAAGTTATTCTTGCACGCTGTAGGAATAACTTCACTTATATGTGCCAAGTGAAATTATTCCTGCGCCACGTCGTAATAATTTCACAAATTTTTGTTCATCGACATTATTCCGTCATGATGCAGGAATAACTTCACTTATAATTTCTATGTGAAGTTATTCCTGTTTTGTGTAATTACTTTTATGTTATTTTTTTAGGGTTTTTTATGATATTTAATTAATAAAGTTCATTTTTAACCAACCTTTACGATGGCATAGCATTTGTATTAAAATTTAACGAAAAGGTTCTCAACGGCTAGTTCTCACACTCAGAAATGCTTAAAGAGATCAAAAAAGCATCCAGAGGCATTGAAGCTGTAAACTGATGTACATTCAAAAACAGGAACACAGTCAATATCAGAAAAACTTGCATTAACCTTTGTGTTCAAAAATTTCATTCAAATTTTTTGAAAAATTTCCCTTGTGACGTCACAAATTGAGATTAAAAATCTCAATTGAGATTAAGACGCGAGAAAAAAAATTCACGAGATTTGAAAACTCGCGAGATTTCAAATCAAGTTTTCTCTGAGAAAATTTTTCTCACGAGTTTTTTGGTAAGATTTTGAACACTAGATTTTACTTCTTTTGTTGCAAGCTATCCTTCTAATGGATTGAAAAAATGTATATTTTATCATTTCACTTGCTTCTAGTTTAATTAAACAAGGTAAAATTAGCTAATTGTGCAACTTTTTGAATTTTAATTTTGTATGGAAGCGCTCTTATGTTACCAATTGACACTGTTGACAAAAGTTTTGTTAATTTTAGCTATTAAATTTTCATCTAAAGCCTGCCTTTTTGATACAAAAACATGTGTTAATATCACAAGATTGATATCTAATAGAGATATTTCAGCAAAAGAGCCTATAACTCCAGAAAAATTAATTAAAGTTTTAATTGATATTCAAAGTAATTACGAATTAGTAGTGAACTTTCTATATATTCCAAATTAATTTCGAAGATATAAGAAACTATCTTGTCTTACATCAAATTAGAATAAAATCCGCAACAAACTTCAAAACATATTACTGAAGAACTTTATTAATTAAATATCATAAAAAAACCCTTAAAAAATAACATAAAAGTAATTACACAAAACAGGAATAACTTCACATAGAAATTATAAGTGAAGTTATTTCGCATCATGACGGAATAATGTCGATGAACAAAAATTTGTGAAATTATTACGACGTGGCGCAGGAATAATTTCACTTGGCACATATAAGTGAAGTTATTCCTACAGCGTGCAAGAATAACTTCACCTTCATTTTCTAGGTGAAGTTATTCCTGCGCCACGCCGGAATAAGTTCACTCAGGCTATATAGGTGAAGTTATTACCGCTCTATGCATTTTAAATTTTCGACATTATTCCGAACTCACGATTTTCTCTACAAGTGAAGTTATTCCGCGTCGGTGTTATTACCGGGCATCGTATTTGGATTTATCCTCGAAGAAAAAAGTGAAAAACTAGATTTTGACTGGACCTGTCCCAAGTTCATAATTGAAAATGTATTTCCTTCTTGGTTCTTTGCTCAAAAAAATTTTAGGATGTTTTATTTGTATTTGTTTTAAGCACTAGAATATTTATGCAAAGTTTCAATCCATTTGTATAAACTTTCGAAAAAAAAAAGTGAGAAAATTGATTTTGACTTGGGTCGCCCCTAGTCCAAAATTGAAAATGTATTTCCTACTTGGTTCTTTGCTCAAAAAAATTTTAAGATGTTTTATTTGTATTTGTTTTAAGCATTAAAATATTTATGCAAAGTTTCAATCCATTTGGATAAACCTTCGAAGAAAAAAGTAACAAAATTGATTTTGACTAGGGTCGCCCCTAGTCCAAAATTGAAAATGTATTTTGTACTTGGTTCTTTGCTCAAAAAATTTCAGGATGTTTTATTTGTATTTGTTTTAAGCACTAGAATATTTATGCAAAGTTTCAATCCATTTGTATAAACTTTCGAAGAAAAAAAGTGACAAAATTGATTTTGACTAGGGTCGCCCCTAGTCCAAAATTGAAAATTGATTTTCTATGGTGTACTTTTGTCAAAAAAATTTTTTTGGATGTTTTATTTGAATTGACATAATTCTGACATAAATCACATACCAATATTACTTTTTGTAATGCATAGCTTAAAAAAACTCGAAATCTAAATTGTCGACTACTCCATCTGAATTTTGTTCATACTCTTCACTGTGGAAACCAAAAAAAATCAGCAATACTGGTTCATAAGGATCCCGAGGGTGACAAAATTCAAACTATGTGTTTTTGTAGCTAACATAATTATGACATAAATTAGGTATAACTTTTGAACTGTGTCGATATGGGTCTCGGCCGTACTTCACACCAACCCTTCAAACTTATGCTGAGCAAATCTTGGTCTATCCATAAGACTTTTGATGGTACGGTGTGAATATATCCGCATTGGGTTTCTACCCGATACACTAGTTCTTGCCATTAGAATCACTTTGAGTCAGTGTTGTTTAATTGCATGTCTGGTATAGGAATATGTCGTAGTCATCTCATTTCAATAGTTTCTTTTTATTGTTATGACTTTGGTATAAGAAGTCTATAATCTTTATTTCTGGTTTGATTTAATATAAATGTAAATAAAAACTATTTAAGATTGTGCAACCTGGTTAATGAACAACCATTATATTGGTGTTACTGATAAAATATAGATTACCCTGGAACTGCAAATATCCAACTCTGCTTAAATTAGATGGTTTTTAACACTTGCTCTTTTCTTAATGACAATTTGACGGACTCATGTCTTCAACGGATACATTTTTTTTCCTATTAACTTAAATTTGTAAGCCTTCATATTTCATGGAAACGGACTGTGCTGCACGACAAGGAATCTGTTTCTGTTTTTTTTCTTAAAAGAAAATGACATATGCCATTTTTAATAAAATTGATTGTGTACAAATTTATATGCATATTAATTTATTCGTTAAAAAATTTGTGAAATTTTACGCAATTATGATAATTATAATCACTCTTGGACAGAATAATGTTTAGTTTGATTAATTAATATGTCTTTTTTATCCACTTCTTTTGTAAATTGTCATCTTTTGCGGGAAAATAATTTACATAAATAATCAATTGATTTAATTAGTTTCTCTTAAGAGGTTCAATAAATTTTTAAAAACTTTTTTTTTGCATTCCTATTTTTTTTGTGTTTGGTATACTTCTTAAAGATACGCTAGTTTTTTTTTATTTTATATACATTTTAGATTTATTTGTATGATAGACAATTTTAATATATCCATAAACTCCTATATAAATCCATTTCTTGGTTCATGCTTCAGTACAATATCAGTTTTGTTGGTTATGTAGGAGCAACAATTATCATTTTATGTTTTTCGGATTCTCTAATTAAGGAATTTTTATATTATATATTTTTATTCTGTTATAATAAAAAGCTTTTAACTGCAATAAATTTGGTTCAAAAATTATAATTTTTTTTTTATTTGTAAAAAATATTCATTCTGAAGAATGAAAAAAGTGAAGTATTGTGACGTAATAAACTACCTGCTGTGTCACTGCATGACTAAATTTTATTGGCGTTTAAAAATCAATATTACTAGATAAGAAATTTAGTACCCATTTGAATATAGTTTAATATTCAAATATCATTCTAGACTTTATTGATTTATATTACAAACTTGTTTTAATTCTTTCAGTGAAAGTTATGGCAGCAAATATTAAATACTGCTTAATTGGAATCCTCGACATTCACAAAAACGCCACGATAAATTCTCAATAAAATATTTTTTACGATTAGATCAAAACAAATACGTTGGCCACGTTTGATATGAAATATGCCGGTTTCAGACTGATTTGTCGACTTGCTCATCGGCTGTTTAAATCAATAAGGATCAGTTTTATTGTCACGTAAATTTTCTTAACTGATGTTTATGATTATTTTTAGAATATACTGTCTGCATTAAAATTAATATAGAATTTTTCTTTTCAGTGATGATTTCAGGCAAGAAGATGTCAATTTTCAGATTGATGTTCCAATAGCACACATATGGAGATAATTTTTAAATTTATTTCTCGTGTTAGAAATTCAGTGTGACTTTATGTTGGACAAAAATTTATTTTAACATTTTTATGCTGCATATGACCGATGGCTCATAAAAATGCGCTTATATTTCAAGCCTAAAATTAGATTTATAATTTAACTTTTTAATTTTAAATGAAAGGCGTTCTGTATCTTTAAATTATAGAGATATCCAAATTCAAAATAAATTATCGATTTTGATCCTCGGAGCCGAGATAAATTGTCAGTAAGTGTTTGATCAAAAGAGCGCATTTATTCTCATTCATATGGATTTTATATGATAAAGATTATTTGTTTATAGGCATAGAATTTACCTCCTATGGAGAATAAAGAATTTTTCCATATTCCATTTTGATCATGCATCCTATAATAAAGTGAAACAATTAAAATATTTACACTTATGTCATCGGTTTATAATTTTTATTAATGATCTTCTTAAGTGCTGCAAAATTAAGATCAGAACTGAAAATATTTGTTTTTCCTTACTCATTTGGTTTCATTTTTCATCTCTTTCAACAATTTCCGAGATTTATTATAATCACATTTTATTATCTACAAGAGGTTGTTAGGTATTTGAAAGCGATTTGGTCTTTTTCATACATTCATATGAGCATTTTTATTTTCATTTGTTTTAAAATTTATGTTATCCATTGGAACTAAAGCATTTCAAGAGAAAGAAAGAAAGATACATAAAAAGGCTTATATGAAAGAGTTAAAAATGACAAATGTATCATTTTTACATGTTTTATGCTCAGAAATGATTGATCATGTTCCGTAACAACGGAATCGATAAAAACACGTGCCAGACTTGTGCTGTTTATTCTTTCATGTCATCATCTGTAGTGGGACTTTTTGTTTTGTTATTTGAAACATCAATTTGAGAAAAGGTTAAGGCATTCATGCCATATGCAAGATATCCTTTAAAAATAAAATTTTAAAATGTCACTTTAATTACGGTAATTTCAACAAAAGACATAAATTTTGTTCAAATATTAGGTACTAAACTATTTAGTGTGCATTTATATTAAAAATCTTACTTATGGAGAACATATTGTGCGACAGATTAGTTGAATTATTAATAACTTGTGGTCTAGAAGTAATTTCTCGAAAGCATTTTAAAACGTATAAAATTTATCACCTCATTAAAAGGGGATAATCCAAAAGGGTAATGGTTTTCATATCATAAATCTAACACAGCAAGCGCATGCATAGCATTAACATATATGTTAACACAATATTCTATGATACTTAAATGTTTCTATTTATTCTGCTGTTTTACTACTTACTTCAGTTCAGAGTTGAAACCTTTTGATTGTATATTAAAGACAAAAATCTCTTGATGGCATTGCTGTCGACCATTATTTTTGATGCATTAATGCGTGGAAATTTAACGTTCGAAAAAATTGTGTTTTTTGTCTCGCAGATCTCAAATGTGGTTTGAACAAAGTGGTCTAGTCATGTGACAAAAAAAGTCAAAAATGTCCGAAATCTGCAAAGCAGCTTTTAATACAATCGTGTTTCGGGTACCTCTCTGACAACTCTGCTTTAATTTTATTTTATTTTAAAATAAAAGTAAAATGTAAATAAATACCTACCTATTACCATTATTATTCAAATACACATTAAGTACGGCTTCATCATAAAACAGCTGATTAATTTTCATTTGTTGTTTGCTTTTCTTCTCCTTCTTATTGGAAGTCATTGGGAAATTTACATGAAAAGAAAAACTCTCAACATAATTTTTCCGTCTTGACATTGAATAGCTTTAATTTTAATTGTAAGAAATACATTAATGCATGTCTAATTCTGTTCAAATTTAAATCAAATTAAATCTATGAAAGGAGTTTGTATATTCACAAAAAAAAATCATTGAAACGTTAAAAGTATCATATTTCTAAACATGTATAATGCACAACAACAAAAAAACGAAAACTGTCGAAGCCTGTCAATAGATGTTATTTTTTTCCTTTTTTTTTCAACAAAAAAGAATTAAGAAAGGAAATAATTTGTTGTGTTACGTTTAATTTACAAAATACTTTCCATTCTGTGTGAAGGATTTTCCATAACAATTAATCACTCAGATACACATTTACGCAAGGATTCCGATAGTTTGGAAAAGAGCATATGCTTCAAATTAATTAATTTCTCATTTACTTTTTCCGATACCCGTGATAATTTGTTAAAGAACTTTACATCCATGTCATTAATAATTTTATATTTTTTTATATTCACACCGTTTTCACGTGTGAATCTATTGGTTTTGTTCAGATTGAAAAATCAGTTTTTCGCATTTTGTGAGAAAACAAAGCAAAATTGGTTATAAAAGGTCAAGAAGAAAAGTTTGTGCCTAAAATTTTACATCATTTTCAAAAAACAGATTTCAAATTGGTTGTGGCATTGTTGAGAAAATCGCAAAATACGCTTTCTGTAAGCAAACAAGCAAGCAAGCAAGTTAATCAGCAAGAAATCTCAATAACGAGACATCGTAGAGACTTCTAGTTTTTTACATTTGATCCGTGCTGCTCTATAGAAGAGCTGTATTGTTTTTGGGCAAGGTAGGAACAGCCGTTGCTTCAGAAATGGCAAAAAACTTTCCTTTCTTACGAATTTTTTAAAACAAAAGTTGACTGTGATTTTTATAAAATTCAACTTTGGATGAAAATTTTTTTTAAAAAACTTTTAAAGAATATTTGGCATATTCGTCAAGCTTTATACCTTCAAACTTATGTTGAGCGTAGCTCAGCTGACTCGATAGCTTTATATCTTCAAACTTATGCTGAGCGTAGCTCAGCTGACACTCTAGCTTTATATCTTCAAACTTATGCTGAGCGTAGCTCAGCTTACGCAATAGCTTTATAACTTCAAACTTATGCTGAGCGAAGCTCAGCTGCCTCTCTAGCTTCATATCTTCAAACTTATGCTGAGCGTAGCTCAGCTGACACTCTAGCTTTGTATCTTCAAACTTATGCTGAGCGTAGCTCAGCTTACGCGATAGCTTTATAACTTCAAACTTATGCTGAGCGAAGCTCAGCTGCCTCTCTAGCTTCATATCTTCAAACTTATGCTGAGCGTAGCTCAGCTTACGCGATAGCTTTATAACTTCAAACTTATGCTAAGCGAAGCTCAGCTGCCTCTCTAGCTTCATATCTTCAAACTTATGCTGAGCGTAGCTCAGCTTATGCGATAGCTTTATAGCTTTAAACTTATGCTGAGCGAAGCTTAGTTGACTTATCAAGCTTCATACCTTCATACTTATGATGGGCAAATCTTGGTCTATCCATAAGACTTATGATAGTACGGTGTGAATATAATCCGCATTGGGTTTCTACCCGATACACTAGTTTCCTTAACAAAACGATATTTAACAAATAATAGCATCATCCTTCGAAATGCTTGAGAAAGTTACATAAAATAGTCATCAATAAATTATATTGGGAATCTCTTCTGTATCATATTTCTTTATAAATAAAAAAATATCTGTACTAATTAATCAAATAAGCAGATTCAATTAATAACAATAATGTATCGGCGTTAATTATATAACAATATCCTCAGGTGAAAAGCTTCTCTCTGCAATTAGCATTTCTTCTAGTTCACCTAAACTTTAGCAGCATGTGAGGAGCAAATCGGTTATATCAAACAAACTTAAGGAATTTAAATTTGAATCGGTATTGGTTGTTCAAATATATGGTGGCAGTTTAAAAAAAAAGCAATAGTCAACGTAACGAGAAAATAAAACTCTGTACGAACCAAATATTTAAGTTTTTAAGGAAGTGAAATAAAAGCGTAGAAAAAAAAGTAAACAAAATAACATTTGAAAAAAAAATCAAAAATTGAAATAAATTTTATTAAAAGAATTGTGAACATAATGAGTGATCCAAAAAAGGTGATAGAGATGGATAAATCAACCATCGTTACATTAAGGGCTGAACTGTACAGGCTGAAAAAATCAGAAGAACTAAAGATCAGAGATCATAATCCAATTAAGAAAATAAATAACACCAAAATTATTTCGTCATCACCTGTAAATAATTTAAAAACCATAGAAGTTGATGACAGCATCGAATTAGCAAGATCAAAGAGGATTTTGGAACAGAAGGCAAAGTATTATGAGCGGATGTCAAAAAATAAAGTCAACTCAACTTTGGTACTATTTGAGAACAAAAAAGATGATGACATTCGAGATGTAACAGATTAGTGAGTCATTCTATAATTAAATTCATTAATCCATTTAAGTAATGTGCTTATTATTGCTTCAGTATTGAATTCACAGATTGTTTTGGGCGAACACGGAAGGTTGAAAAGAGTGAATATGACAAAATCCGTGATGAAAGAGATGAAATTATCGAGGAACCAAAAGAAGTGGAACAAAATGATGTAGAAGAAATTGGCGACAGCTTTTTAAAACAACGAGAAGAGTGGAGGAAGCAAGAAATCGTCAATAAAGAACGCAGCGAACTCCATTACCAAGATATTTTGTTTGATGGTGAGTAATTTCACATCACTAATTAGCTTTGCGGTAATTGCATGCTCAAAAAGAAAAAAAACAATCTATGCATTCATATTTTTTTGTTCACATCCAGATTTATTTACGTATCTTTATTTCCTTTAATTAATTATGAAAGTATAAAATGGCATATTTTTGTATGTTTGTGATACTTACTATTCTATCGATTACACTAATATTTCGTTTTATTAAAAATCTTAAAAGCGCACTACGAAACTAACTGAATCAATCATTTGAGCCAATCATACAAATAAAATAACAATTTATAGTAAAATCTCTCATTCAATCGAATCACAAAAGGCAAAATTAGATCAATTCAAACTTATTATTCTTTAAAATGCATACATTTCTTTGGCATCAAATATATTTGTCTTCTAAGTGTTCCTACACTGATTAATAATTATTAGTATCTAGTTATCAAAATTGGACACATCGAGTTTTTCCATTTAAGGAACTTAATTTTTGCAGCATGAAATTTCGTATATTGTTATCTATTTCTTGTGCTGTCTGCAATATCATATCAAATAAATTTATGAGCCCACTTGAGCTATTATAATTTAATAGGTGTGATAGCTAAAAATTATTACATTTAGTATTTCGTTTGTCAATATGCACATTATCATGCTGATAAGAATTTTAAGCGGAATGTACCAAAATCAGATTTTTATATAACGAAAAATCTACATAGGAAATCGTTGAAATTTTACGAGTCGTAGGTGATAACATTTAATAAATGAATAAAAAATACATCGATACATGACTAAAACATGTTGTAACGTAAAAGAAGAAAAATATAGCAGGGCATAAATTAGAAACCTGCATTCTATTCGGACGAAAAGCAAATAAAATAAAACAAAAAATTATTCAGAAAACTTGATTTTAAATCGCACGGCGATAATAAAATAATTTGTGGGAGTTGAAAACATTAATCAATTTAACTTTTTTCTCTCGTTCCTGAATTATAAAATTTTTAATTTGTTCAACTAAAGAAATTGCATGTAAATTTCTCTCTTAATTATTGACTTCTCTACTCATCAAATCTTTGATGCCATTCACAAATGACGTCTACGTGATTTTTAATAAACACTATCTTTCATAAAATCTTCATGACACAGGACATCATTTCATTAAAGTCACTTACAGTGTCTTTCAAAGACGTACTGGACATCCTTTTAGGACCTTAATAAAATTTTAAAGCACTATTTTTTCGTGACATAAAGGAAAGGTAGTGTAAATGTCGCATCTCAGTCAACATCATTTGTTATTTTCTTCATCATCTGACATAAAGTTACGCGGATGGGCAATAATAATAATAAAACTCTTATCTCATAATACAAAATCAGTCTTGGAATGTACGTACAATTAAAAAATATGTATCCTTAATTTACATAATCGACGAACGACGAGTTTAGATAAGATACTGCAAAAGTTATGGCACAATATATGAAAACTAGCTGACTTAAATTAAAATTGACAGCAATATTAATTGAGGGCTGCATCGTTGACACTGATACTTTAACAAATTCATTAAGTTTCTGAGTTGTCTCATCGTTGTCATTCTCATCATCATATGCAGTATGAACAATTGAAGTGGTTGCATCGATAATTTGTGTTGTTGGGAAATAACTTTGTTCAAAACTATCGCCATCTCCAGATTCTTGATTATTTTCGTCAGAATCGTCTTCTGTATCATCCTCAGTAAAGGTGTGTAAATTATCAGTATTTTTGGCTTTTTCTCCATTACACATCCCCTGATTACAAATACAAACATTCTCTCCATTGACTACTCGACAGTCATTTAGAGATATTTCAGAACATGTTCTTGTTACTTCAACTTAAAAAAAAAACAAACATGATTAAATAATTATACACGTGAATTTCATTTTATTTCTTACATCCAATTTTCGTCATGCATCCTGGATAGCCTTTCGGACATTCAATTGCATATGCTTCTTTCGCATGGTCTAATAATTGGTCGAAACCCTCGCAAGTCTTTTGTATCTTCTCCGATGCATTCAAAAATTTCTCATCAATAAACGGTTGTTCCGATTCGGGACCGCACACATAACATTTATGGACCGGGGAGCCAATGCATCTCATTATGAAAATTACTGATAAAGATGAAAAGAAATCAATTATATTTTTAAGCCCTTATTAGTTGCATTAAAGTAGTTTAAAATTTATGATAGAAGCTTTATCTTGACTGACTGGCTCGCTAGGCAGTTTTAAACATTAAAACTTGAAAGATTTTAATTCAAATTCACTTTGCTTGAGGTTTATTTTTTGGCATAACAGTTCAGATATTTTTAAAATGATAAAACTCGTCGTCAAATGTCATGAGTTATTTATTCTAATGCATTAACATTTTATTCGGCAAAAATAAATTCAAGGATATTTTATATCGCCAATAAATTCATCATACTTTCTCTCCTGTTAATCAAGTCAAGTAAAATCCAAGGGACTTATCTAAGAAGTGTCAAGTCGTGTAGAAACTACAGAGAAAAGCAGTTAAGTGCCTTGCTGGTCGATTAGGTTAGGTGCTTGGCTCAAATTTGGGATGGTAACTCAAAGGTCGTCGGTTTGAATCCAGTCATTTCCAAATTTGTATTTTTTCGGAAGTTTAGATACTTCGACTGCTTAATGTACGAGATCAAGCCATAATTGGGCATTTGGGCAACGTTGGATTAAGGAACGGGTCAGGACCTTGAAGTGTAGCGCGAGAAATAAGGAGCGAGAGCTACAAGATTATCCACGAATGGAATATTGTTAGAACGGACCTGAAAAGTATCACGTCACGCCCACAGAAGATCGAAACGAGAGCCTTAGTTTATTTGAAACCTAGATTTGAAGATTGAAAGTTTGATCCTACATAATATTAAGTCATATGTATACAAACACAAAAGTGTAAAATATGAATTATTACCGGACAAAGGGATTAAAGATTTTTGATTGCATCTCAAGTATGCGCTCATGACATCTAATCTCAAAGAGTTCCAAAAGTAAAGTATAAATTAAATTAAATTCTAATACGAATGAATATGCTCAGAGGTAATATCAACAAACCTTGATCGAATCAAACATAAATTTAGAGGAACCGGTTTTGGGATAGTTTTTTTCTTCATCTCAATTGATAGATTTTGCCGTTTATTTAATTTTGGAATATGATTTTTAATTATAATCGGATTAAAATCGATAATAAAACACTTGTCGATGGCCGTAACAAGAGAAACTTGAATGGATCTTTTTGTCAACAAATTTGTTGTGTCATTAAGACACTATTTATTGCTCAATGAGTCGAAAGATGTTCAATCAGATATTTTAAGAATGACTAAATTAAGGAGAGATGTGAATATTTATAAATTAAAATAAACATTTTTAGGTGTCATTATGAATCTGAGGAAAAATTCTTCATTTTCTTTCAAGTTTCAAGCTTTTCTTGCTTTTTTCACGAATTATTTATACGTTCCAATAAAAGACAGAAATGAAAATAATCTTTTTCCTGTTCAAAAATATCAACTAGGAAAATATACTTAGCAAATAAATAATAGGAGAGCAAGAAAGTCTCTTCATTACAATTCCTCAATGTTTTTTTTTCTGACATGAACTGCTGAACACTGTAATTTTCATTTAAGTTTATTTTTAGCAGATTTGTGGATTTTTTGCATAACATCATTTTGTTTTTTCCTTCAATATATAGCACAATATAGATGAATATGAATGATTTTCAAATAACAATAATCGCGAGTGAGTGAGTGGAATTATAAAGATGAAAATTCATTTTCAAGTGCCGTGAAGTGAAGACATGAAAATTTAAGATTAAATGGGAAGTGATAAGATAAATTTAACGCATTTTCATCTTTTTATTACTATTCTTTTCCCACTCTCGTATGCTTTTCATCATCATAGCATACACATAGTTATAAGATAAATATTTTACCATGATTATTTGACGTGCCTTTGCAAAGAAATGCTCTAGTGTTTTCGCTTTGACTTGACAAAAAATATAAATCTTTATGATTATTTATTATTTGAGAGGATTATGAGAAATACAAGTTTTATGTGTCTAGTCTTATAAATATCAGACTTATGTAATAACATTCAGGAATAGACATTAATAGCCAGGAGAATAATAATTTCGTCTCCAAAATAAATATTTTATAGCCACGAGCATTCATTTGTTTACGATTCTTTCAAAAATTACCCAGAATTACATAGAATTTAAGATAAAAATGACATCAGAGCAGATTTCAAATACCATGCCTGAGTCGTTTGTTGTAAGTACTCTCAAGGAAGTCTTGTATTTCCACTTTACTAACGATATTTTTCTTATAAATACTTAATTCCGTTTGATTCAACATCTTCCAAACTTCTCTTGGTCACATCAGCAAGTTTTAGTTTGTCGCTAGATATAGTTTCGTAAACACTGATTAAGACTGTAGATCATTAAAAAGTTTGTTTCACAACTTAAATTTGATTAATGTTTGAGAGTTGATTTCTTCAGCAATAAAGTTATTTTGTTTGTTGTCTACGACAATGATTTCCTTTTCATGACTTTGTCATTCAAGTTTGCAGATCTTTGATATTTGTTGGAACTTTCTTGAAATTCACAAAAGAGCTCAATCAAGAAACTATTTTTGTTTGTTCCAAAAATTCCAGATCTGTTCAAAATGCATGTCTTTTATCCTTTATGACTTTTGTGGATTAGAGTTGCCAAAAACTTTCTTTTTTTGAGATACAAAATCTTTTGGAGTTTTAGGCTCAGAATCAGAGGAATTTAAAGACTTAGTTCAAAATGTTTTAAAAAGCCGTTACTTCTAATAAATTCAAGACAAACATAAATATTGACTGATGTTATCATAAAATCTACTTAACACTTCATTTATATCCCTCTTCAAAAATATGGTCAAAGAACATAAGTTGCCGCATGAAATGCGCTTTTACTCATAATCATTAGATTACAATCAAATTAAACTCGTATACATGCTCAATGCTTTTGTAAAAATAATTTATATTCAAATTAAATATCTCTATTTCCCAAATCAAAAATCAAAACTGAAATGATTGTACCTTTGATGTTGAGTATAAACAAATACAATTCGTTACACTAGCCTAGCTGCGATAGATATAGAGAGAAAAATATGAAACTGTGAACCGACATGTGAAATGAAACCTGATTTTCTAACTCAATAGCGATGCGTTCTTAATCAATCATTAATTGAAAAATGAAAATAGTTTTATATACAAAAGAATTAAGATAATTCATAGAATTTTTTTTGTTGTTTCCATTTTTGGAGTTACGATAAATTTATTATTACTGACACATGCACTGATAAAAGAATTAATGATCTATATAATTAAATAAGCACTTCTAATGTTTAATGTGCTGTGAGTGGTCTCGAAATGTGTTTCGAATATCTATCGCCGTCTTCTTCTTTCGATGAATTTTAGATGATTCGTATGTTTATTTAATTTAACATTTTTTGATGTGAATCATTATACAATAATTGAATTTGAGACTAAAAGAGACATTTTTGATAGTTTACAAGTGAAAAATTAACATATGCTGAATGAGTATTAAAGGCAGATGTCTGATGACATTTTAATTAATTCTTTTTTGTGTCTGAATAATCTGCATAATTAATGGATTTTAAATCATTTCTGTGAATTTTTTTCTTCTCAGTTTTAATTGTCTAGAACATTGTGCAATTGTGACTAATATTTCGTAGGAAATAAATTCGTGGGAAATACCCGGAAAAGTCGTAAAAGTAGTTTTGTTTATGTTACTTGATTTATTGTATTATTATTCAGTTGCTAATCTTATGGTCTGCATAGCTTAGATCAGTGCTTCTCAAACTGTGTGTTGCGACCAGAGGTCGAAGCCGACATGAGTTCGCTCCGGTTCGCTAAAAAACCGATCCTATAACCGGTAAATTTGTATAGAATGTTATACTTCACAAGTGACAGCAGAAAAAATTCTATTCAAATTTGAATCGGTTTTTTAGCGAACCGGAGCGAACTCATGTCGGCTTCGACCTCTGGTTGCGACCATTTAGTGTACAGTGAGAGCTTTTCTAAAAGTTTAAAGGTCGTATGCCTTTAATGACAATTATTTTCATAAAACCAGGAATTTGCCTTCTTCTTATAGTTCAGAAACCTTAGTAATCGATGTTCTAATAAAAATGGCATTTAAAAATTCAAATATAAAATTAGCAATTCAGTCAGATGGCACAAATTCAATGCACTCAATTTAATATGAATTAAGCAATTATTTTTTTTCCTCATTTATAGTATAATAAATTGTTTCATGACTAGATCGAATGCTCAACCGCCTTTTCTACACGTTCTTTTTTCTAGTCATGACACTGACAACATGACATCCAGTCAGAATTTGCCACCCAAAGTGAATTTAATCAATTTATTTTATTTAAATCGCATTTATTTCTGCCAACATCCGTTTTTGGCTAATTGTTATGAGTATGGTTTCACTTTACATCATTCGAGTAAGCATCTCACTTTCAGACGCAAACACACAAAAGGCATTTATTGCTTTAAAGATTTTTATATCACCCTGCATAACTCCTTTGAATGTTTCTCATGGATTTTTGTTTTTTGGAACATATATGTTTATTTATTTATTTGTCTATTCACCTAAATACACAGTAAACAGCCTCAGCATTTTAGAGTAAAAAATACTATCAACTTTCAGTTTCCTCCTCATGTTGCACAAAAGACTGTTTGACTGACCAATCACATAAAAATTTATTCTATCATCTGTTCAAACATTACACATATTTTAATTTAATGCACATTGATTTTATTCTCCATCCTTCGATTCATTGTTTTTTTTTCACTTCCCAATTCCTTCTCCTCACCGAAAACAAAAATTCAATAATTTCGTCTGTGAGATTTTTGAGAGAAAACAGATAAAAATTGCATGGAAGCTTCCGTATGAAAATGAAATGTTATGAGAATAGAAAGAAAATGCGACTGTTTCATAGTGATGCTTCCAACTGACTGACTGACTGATTGATATTTTTCTTCTGTGAGAGAGTTGTGCACATTCGGTGGTATGAAAGAGAATCAAGTATTGGCTGTATCTCATTTTTTCGTTTCTCCTTATTCCTTTAGATCTCTCCAATTACCGTCCACATGTTAATCTTTTCTTTTCTATTGACAGAGGCAAGACTTCACGGCACAGCGTGGTATAAATTCTCTCAAGATCATGAAGAGCGTCAAATTCAACAAGAAAATCTCATTAAGATGCGAGAGAAAACTGAACAGGCGCAAAGTCAACGTGCAGAGTTAAAAAAGCACCGGGATGATATCATTAAAAATCGAATTAAGCTTGCAAAAGAACGTATGAGAAAAAAACTTGGACTGCCCATTGAGCAAACTGACAATGACGATAGTAGTAAGTGATACAAGGTTTTTAAATAAATATTTTTTATTCATTTAAGGTCTCTATTTATTTAAGAAGTTGCAGCAGATGATAAGAGCAATGATGACAGACAGAAAGCAAGTGAACAGGCTGAAAAAGATGCCGAAAAAGAATTGCAGAGGGAAATGGAGAGGAAACGGCATATAAGGTACGTTTTAATGAGGTTTTTTTAAACGTAATGAGCTCATATCGCTTAAATGGACTATCTTGACCTATCCAACACTTACTGAGAATCTAGTAAGGAACAGCTCAAATCATGAGAGAAAATATCTGATGGATTTAAAAATTTCCATTGATAAAACTGCTGCTTTTTGAACAAGCCTTTAAACAGTTCCTAATTTGACTTTAGATTTTATCGATTATTTGACTTTGTGCTTAAAATGACAGACAACTGATGAGTTTTATAAAAAAAATCATATATTTACAATAGGATTTGAATGATGTCAATTAAAGATAAATTTACTTAGCACTTGATTAATTAGCTTTTAGATCTCGCAATAATAATCAACTCATTGATCTTTTAATTTCATTGACTAATTTCGCACTTAACTTATTTTATCTATAGGCCATGGGATAAAGGTAAATTGAGTGGAAAAGAGCATTCCGATGAGTCTGACGAGGAGAGATGGATGCCAAAAAAGGAACGAATTGCCATGTCTCAAGATGAGTGGAATGAGAAGCAGAGAACGCAAAGGGTTAATGAATTTGCACCTGTTTATGATCAACGCCCATCAACATCCAAATATAAGGAAAGAAGTAATCCTGAGAGCCTTGAGCAGTCTGTTGCTGCAAATTTAAGATTTATTAGAGAGAAATTTGATAAAAAGAATTGAATTTATTTAATTAAATAAAGTGTATTTTTTATTCAGCAGAAAAAAAATGATGTTAGCAACATTAATTGTGGATGTTATCATTTTAATCCATTAAGTTTGTTTCATTAAATTCTCATTGAGTCAAATGCCTTTAATTTTATTAAGTTTCTAAAATTCAATAATCATTTGCAAATATGGTGATCCAAACGAATTTATAATAATAATAATTTTGGGTTTGCATTTCAATATTTAGTTATGCATAAGTGAGTAAGTGATTGAAAAATAAAATGTAGAAGAATTAAAACATAAAATAGAAAATGAAAACAGTTCAAATTATTGAGTTTTTAAAGCTACCTAATTTGAGTAATTAGAATTTTTTAATATATTCAATAGAATAAGAAGATTTAACGGAATGAGATATTCTTGAAATGACTAATGCGCCTTTCTTGTCAAAAAAATTAACGACTTTTATCGAGACCAAAAAATCTAAAACTGTCTTCAAAAATAAATCCACAAAATTAGATCTCATTGTTTAAATTGCTAGACCAAAAACACTGAAAACAATAAGAGATAATTACAATTAATTAGTCATGTGTCCTTGATAATAGTGAGCTCCTGCTTATAATTACCTTGTTATCACGTACATACTCTTATTTTCCCATCTAACTGTACAGGATCCATCTGTGTCATTATTCCAAAAGCAACTAGAAGCCGTATGTAATCCTGCTCCATTTTTCTGCATTATTAAGCACGTAACAATGTATTTATAAGGCTTTTGTTGCTTTGTCAATGTATTTAAACAATTTTCGACAATATTTCCAGTCCATGAGTTTACTGTAAGATGAAAAGTTTGTAATCATTAATTGCATAAAGTTGCGAAATTAAGAACGCAAGTATTACCTTTGTCGTGCTGATAAGCATTTCCACCTATTGTGTTCTCTATTGCTTCCTTAATAATTTTGGAGACATCATCAACGATAAATTGGTTCTGCAAAAGAGGCATGACAAAGTTTTATTATGAGTGCTTATTCCACAATTGTTCTATCAAAACTGAAACTACGGAGGAAGAAATGATTACAAAAAAAGCTATACAGTAATATATATCCTGTTAAATATAATGTGAGGGAATAGTGGTGTTCAGAATCATATTAGTGAACCTTCACATGCAATGAAAACCACCTCCTCCTTTTCTTGATAAACTATAGTCAATTGTCTCTTGAAATTTTTCAGGCATTGAATGCTTGAAGCAGCTTTAAGTTGGAAAAAAGCCATGCAATTTAAGTAAAAACTATATAATATATCATAAAGCATTTAATTCAAGTTACAGCCGTGGATCCAAAACACTAGATTATATTTAAGAGATAACTGGTGTTGAATACGGAAAATAAATTGCGAATAAGGAACGAACGAAAAAGTTTGATCGATAATTTTTGTATGCTATATGCTAATATTTTCACAATCCATTTATCATGAGCTTTTATCAAGAGTAATGCATTTATTGTTTTAATGAACATATTTAAATAGGTATGTGGAGATATTTATGCTCAATGGATCATAACAACTTCAATTTTATGCCTGTTTATGACTCATAAAATGCCGAATATTATTTTAGACATTATATCTTCATTCTTTGCATACCATTCCTATTTTTTGTTTACTTACTTCTTCACCGTCCATGGTTTTCGTTTGTGCTGACTAATTTATTCCTTAATTAACGTCCGAAATTCCTATGCTTTCTTCAACACTTTTTTGCTGAAATTTTAAAATGAAGAAAAATTACATTTTCATACTCAAAACATGAACTGTATCTATAATCACGTAATAGTTGTAAGCTTAACTCACTTTCTGTTTTTTTTAAAGCTCTTGGATGTATTGAAATTAATTAATTAAATGAAATTTTAATTTCGATCAAAATTTTGTGTCGAATTGTTACTTCGTATGTGTGAGTGTAAAGTTCTATCAAAGTATTGGTGTGTCAAATAAAACAGTTTTTGTAAATTCAAATTACACTCGACCCGCGATAGAAAAGCGTTGTTTTGCTAAAGCGTTGAATTTATGTCGGGGGTTGAGTGCAATTCAATAAAAAGTCGACGCTTTTCAAACCGTTAAAGCTGATGTTCGTTCAGGTTCTTAAAGCCATGATTCTTGATTCTTGAAACCAGTCCTAATTTAATTATCAGATACCGATTGTGATCAAAACTTTATTCCAGGTCCAGTTCGATGGTAGCATAAAGATGACAAAATTCAATGAAAAAGTTTTCATTAAAAATGTTTAGACCTTATGATTGAACCGTCTATTGCATCCTTTTTTACAGCTTCTGATTTATTGTCAAGTTTTTGAGAAATTCTACGGATGAGTTGAATTTCGAAATAAATAAATTTTTGATCCATGTTCTTTAAAAATTTGATTGCTTCAAAAATATACTAAGCTTACACTTTTTATAACGAGTTGAAGATCTTCATTGACTATTGAACTTTTGCAAACAACATTCTAATCAAAGAAATTATTGTTAAATAAAGTAAAAGTTGCTTTTTTTAAAAATTCATTTTCTCACGGATTTGGCTTAAGCGTTGGTATATTACATGAAATGCAATAAAATTATTCATTTTCATATTCACACCGTTTTCACGTGTCATTTTCAACAACCAGATTTCAAATTGGTTGCGGCATTGCTGAGAAAATCGCAAAATACGCTTTCTGTAAGCAAACAAGCAAGCATGCAAGTTAATCAGCAAGAAATCTCAATAACGAGGCATCGTAGAGACTTCTAGTTTTTTACATTTGATCCGTGCTGCTCTATAGATGAGCTGTATTATTTTTGGGCAAGGTAAAAACAGCCGTTGCTTCAGAATAAGCAAAAAACTTTCCCTTCTTACGAATTTTTTAAAACAAAAGTTGACTGTGATTTTTATAAAATTCAACTTTGTATGAAATTTTTTTTTAAAAAACATTTAAAGAATGTTCGTTGAGCTTTAAACCTTCAAACATATTTTGAGCGAAGCTCCGCTGACTCGCTAGCTTTACGCATTGAAAATAATGCTAAGCGAAGCTCAGCTTACTCGCTAGCTTTATAACTTCAAACTTATGCTAAGCAAATGTTGGACTATCCATAAGACTTTTGATGGTACGGTGTGAATATGGCCGCATTGGGTTTCTACCCGATACAATAGTTCTGCCTAATGAGTGCATTTAAAGTTAATTTAGGTATGCAGATTCATTAAATAAGAAAGAATGAACAGCATAGCAACCATTAATTGTTGTCTAGATGTCTTTAAAGTAGTAAATTTCTGCTTTCAAAATCAGAATTAAGCATTGTGTAATATGCTGACAAAAATCCAAATATTTCATTAATTAAGGCATGATAAGATGCATAAGTTTTTGCAACAATTGCAGCTGCAAAGCACTGCAAAGTTCCCTAATTAAGAGAAAATTCGATTCAAGGATGATTATTTATCTAAGTATTATAAATGATAAAGAATGCTAATATAGATATAAAATCGTTATTTTTTTTAAAAAAAAGCCTACTTTGATCGAAACCAGAAATGCTTTAAATTGCATTTTAAAACATATCTAGGTATTATAAATGATAAAGAATGCTAATGTAGATATAAAATCGATAGTTTTTTGAAAATAGCCTGCTATGATCGAAACCAAAAATGCTTTAAATTGCATTTTAAAACAAATCTAGGTATTATAAATGATAAAGAATGTTAATGTAGACATAAAAACGATATTTTTTTGAAAATAGCCTGCTATGATCAAAACCAAAAATGCTTTAAATTGCATTTTAAATTATATCTAGGTATTAATAAATGATAAAGAATGCCAATAAAGATATAAAATCGATATTTTTTTGAAAATAGCCTACTATGATCGAAACCAAAAATGCTTTAAATTGCATTTTAAAACATTTCTAGGTATTAATAATAATTAAGAATGCTAATATAGATATTAAATCGATATTTTTTTGAAAAAAGCCTGCTATGATCAAAACCAAAAATGCTTTAAATTGCATTTTAAAACATATCTAGGTATTATAAATGATAAAGAATGCTAATATAGATATAAAATCGATATTTTTTTGAAAATAGCCTGCTATGATCAAAACCAAAAATGCTTTAAATTGCATTTTAAATTATATCTAGGTATTAATAAATGATAAAGAATGCCAATAAAGATATAAAATCGATATTTTTTTGAAAATAGCCTACTATGATCGAAACCAAAAATGCTTTAAATTGCATTTTAAAAAATTTCTAGGTATTAATAATAATTAAGAATGCTAATATAGATATTAAATCGATATTTTTTTGAAAAAAGCCTGCTATATTCAAAACCAAAAATGCTTTAAATTGCATTTTAAAACATATCTAGGTATTATAAATGATAAAGAATGCTAATATAGATATAAAATCGTTATTTTTTAAAAAAAAGCCTACTTTGATCGAAACCAGAAATGCTTTAAATTGCATTTTAAAACATATCTAGGTATTATAAATTATAAAGAATGCTAATATAGATATAAAAACGATATTATTTTGAAAATAGCCTACTTTGATCGAAACCAGAAATGCTTTAAATTGCATTTTAAAACATTTCTAGGTATTAATAATAATTAAGAATGCTAATATAGATATTAAATCGATATTTTTTTGAAAAAAGCCTGCTATGATCAAAACCAAAAATGCTTTAAATTGCATTTTAAAACATTTCTAGGTATTAATAATAATTAAGAATGCTAATATAGATATTAAATCGATATTTTTTTGAAAAAAGCCTGCTATGATCAAAACCAAAAATGCTTTAAATTGCATTTTAAAACATTTCTAGGTATTAATAATAATTAAGAATGCTAATATAGATATTAAATCGATATTTTTTTGAAAAAAGCCTGCTATGATCAAAACCAAAAATGCTTTAAATTGCATTTTAAAACATTTCTAGGTATTAATAATAATTAAGAATGCTAATATAGATATTAAATCGATATTTTTTTGAAAAAAGCCTGCTATGATCAAAACCAAAAATGCTTTAAATTGCATTTTAAAACATTTCTAGGTATTAATAATAATTAAGAATGCTAATATAGATATTAAATCGATATTTTTTTGAAAATAGCCTGCTATGATCAAAACCAAAAATGCTTTAAATTGCATTTTAAATTATATCTAGGTATTAATAAATGATAAAGAATGCCAATAAAGATATAAAATCGATATTTTTTTGAAAATAGCCTACTATGATCGAAACCAAAAATGCTTTAAATTGCATTTTAAAACATTTCTAGGTATTAATAATAATTAAGAATGCTAATATAGATATTAAATCGATATTTTTTTGAAAAAAGTCTGCTATGATCAAAACCAAAAATGCTTTAAATTGCATTTTAAAACATATCTAGGTATTATAAATGAAAAAGAATGCCAATAGATATAAAATCGATATTTTTTTGAAAAAAGCCTGCAATGATCAAAACCAAAAATGTTTTAAATTGCATTTTAAAACAAATCTAGGTATTATAAATGATAAAGAATGCCAATAAAGATATAAAATCGATATTTTTTTGAAAATAGCCTACTATGATCGAAACCAAAAATGCTTTAAATTGCATTTTAAAACATTTCTAGGTATTAATAATAATTAAGAATGCTAATATAGATATTAAATCGATATTTTTTTGAAAAAAGTCTGCTATGATCAAAACCAAAAATGCTTTAAATTGCATTTTAAAACATATCTAGGTATTATAAATGAAAAAGAATGCCAATAGATATAAAATCGATATTTTTTTGAAAAAAGCCTGCAATGATCAAAACCAAAAATGTTTTAAATTGCATTTTAAAACATATCTAGGTATTATAAATGAAAAAGAATGCCAATAGATATTAAATCGATATTATTTTGAAAATAGCCTACTTTGATCGAAACCAGAAATGCTTTAAATTGCATTTTAAAACATATCTAGGTATTATAAATGATAAAGAATGCTAATATAGATATAAAAACGATATTATTTTGAAAATAGCCTACTTTGATCGAAACCAGAAATGCTTTAAATTGACTTTTAAAACATATCTAGGTATTATAAATGATAAAGAATGCTAATATAGATATAAAATCGTTATTTTTTTAAAAAAAAGCCTACTTTGATCGAAACCAGAAATGCTTTAAATTGCATTTTAAAACATATCTAGGTATTATAAATGATAAAGAATGCTAATGTAGATATAAAAACAATATTTTTTTGAAAAAAGCCTACTATGATCAAAACCAAAAATGCTTTAAATTGCATTTTAAAACATATCTAGGTATTATGAATGATAAAGAATGCTAATGTAGATATAAAAACAATATTTTTTTGAAAAAAGCCTGCTATGATCAAAACCAAAAATGCTTTAAATTGCATTTTAAAACTAGGTATTATAAATGATAAACAAGATATATAGATAAGCTCATACAAAAATATCACTGTTTTTAACGGACAAAATTTTGAATTTTCTGTAAACACTAACACTATGAAAGAAAATTTTCAATATTTGTTTTGCAAAATTTTCTACTTTCTGTTATGTTTTGTTGGTACAGGAATATTGCAAATGCTTTACTATTAATTAAAGTAACTGACTAAAGTCGAATAGTTATGCATTTATCGGTATTTAAATGAAAAATTGAAAATCATAAATTTAAAAATTTTTTTGTTTGTATTAGCATACAAAAAATAGTATGGTCGAGTATGGTCAAGTGTACTCTGTATGAGCTCATCTATATATCTTGATGATAAAGAATGCTAATGTAGATATAAAAACAATATTTTTTTGAAAAAAGCCTGCTATGATCAAAACCAAAAATGCTTTAAATTGCATTTTAAAACTAGGTATTATAAATGATAAAGAATGCTAATGTAGATATAAAATCGATAGTTTTTTGAAAAAAGCCTACTATGATCAAAACCAAAAATGCTTTAAATTGCATTTTAAAACATATCTAGGTATTATAAATGATAAAGAATGCTAATGTAGATATAAAAACAATATTATTTTGAAAAAAGCCTGCTATGATCAAAACCAAAAATGCTTTAAATTGCATTTTAAAACTAGGTATTATAAATGATAAACAAGATATATAGATAAGCTCATACAAAAATATCACTGTTTTTAACGGACAAAATTTTGAATTTTCTGTAAACACTAACACTATGAAAGAAAATTTTCAATATTTGTTTTGCAAAATTTTCTACTTTCTGTTATGTTTTGTTGGTACAGGAATATTGCAAATGCTTTACTATTAATTAAAGTAACTGACTAAAGTCGAATAGTTATGCATTTATCGGTATTTAAATGAAAAATTGAAAATCATAAATTTAAAAATTTTTTTGTTTGTATTAGCATACAAAAAATAGTATGGTCGAGTATGGTCAAGTGTACTCTGTATGAGCTCATCTATATATCTTGATGATAAAGAATGCTAATGTAGATATAAAAACAATATTTTCAATTCAATTTCAATTTCACTTTATTGAAACCATAGCGGTTGTTTAAAATTATAGACATTCCAAAATGATAATATAATAGATATAAAAAAAAAACAAAAAAAAAATTCATTTTACAATTCAATATGTGTGGGATAAAAGAATCCCAAGTAAGAAAAAAAAAAAAACCAGGTGATAATTAAGACATTGTGAGAGAGTGAAAAAAAAAAAAATCAGGTATATATAAATCCTTAGTGGTAATTAGTTGGCTGAGCGTGATGCTTGTGAAGAAATTCTTTTTAGTCTCTTTGTCTGAGATTTGAATGATCTGTGAATCACGAGATTAGGTCCTAATCGGTCAAAAATTGACGAGCTTTTTGCAGCTGATAAAGGAACTGAGTCGATATAGTTTTTTGAGGGAAGTGTTGTATTTTTTATATTTTTTATAGAAGAGTTCCTTTGCATGGCCATTGCTTGTTCGCTCTCAGAACACAGAACAATATCGATCTCTGATAATTCTGACCAGAACTTTTTATCATTAGGTGCACTACCGATAATTGTTGCTAATTTATCCTTCTGGTTGATTGGAACGAAGTGAAGCGTCGACACGCAGAAAGTAAGTGCACCAAATGCAGCATGTAAAGACTTTAGCAGATTATTATTGACATCCTTTGTCTTAATCAAGAAACGCGCAGAGGAATCAGTAGCAGAAAATTCCAGTCTAACTCCGAATATTTTTGAGAAATAGATATCATTATCTTTTTTGGTCAAAACGCTCGTAATAAATTGATCAGCATTATCACGAATATTTTTTTTGGCTGTAATATTGATTATATTGCCGTTGCACATTCCATGTGGAAAGTAAGAAGTTCTACAGTCAACCAAATGTTCACTAATGTTCGGGATGACATTCAAATAAATAATTTCACTATTGAGCACCAAGCTGAACTTCCCAAACACAGAATTTAAGTAATTCATTTTTGCTTTTTCACTTAAGGTTCGGATGTTGCTTCGCACTTCGATCAGCCCAAAGATCCAATTCTTTACAGAATCAGTCAGGTGGACTTCGATAAGCACCGAGAACAAATCTTTAAAATAAAAGCCTTTAATTTCTACGCGATTATCCACTAATAATTTATGGATTTCATTCATTTGTTTTTCAATCAAAACCTGATTTTTGCTGAAATATTTCAGAAATAATGACTCACTATTAAAATTTTTATGATCTATTTGTCCATCCATAACTTCATCCTTATCAGGGAAAAGCTGGAGTACATCCTCATCAGAACTCTCTGAATTCATTGTTAACAATAATTTAATTTAATATTTCGCTGTGTTTGTTGATTTTTAATTTAGATGATGCAGAAGGAGGTTAAAATCGCCAGACAGGGCTAGAAACTATGATTGTAGACTTTTTTGGAGACTTTTAATATTTGTAAACAAACTGAATTATTGTGAGAATTAATTGTACGAATTAAATAAAGAAGTTTTTGGAAGTAAACTGGCCAGACTTTACAAGTGACTGATTGCGACTGAGCAGGAACCGTTTGACGTCCTTTTTAAACAAGAAAAGGTTATTCACAGCTTTAATTTCGGCGGGTAATTGATTGTACAATTTACTTCCAGTGAAAGTTATATCGTCCTTTAAAGCTTTCTTTTTAGCACTGACCAACAACAGATCCTGCTTCCTTAAGCTCCTAAGCCTTTTTATTTTTGGCAGAGAACCATCGTTGGATGTCACACACTTTCTAACCATAATAATGGCAGAGTTAAAAATTAATCCAGTAATCGGTAATATATTCTTTGCTTCCTTGCTAAACAATTCTGTTGTTGGGTAAGTGTCCAGTAATCCAAAAATAATTTTTAATGCTTTGTTTTGTAGTCGTTGTAGACGTTGAATGTCGATAGATCTGCAGTGCAACAAGGTAAATCCAGTAAAGTTGATATGTGACTGAATATGAGCGTGGAAAAATTGAATTAGAGCATCTTGTGACAAGACAGTTTTGAGATATCGTAGAGCATTGACAGCTGAACCAATTGACTTCGAGATCTTATCGACTTGATCTATAAATTTTAAATCCGCATCAATTATGCATCCCAGGTATGTGAGTTCATTACATTGTTTTATTAAGTTTCCACTCAGTAAGTCATTCAGTTCATCAAATTTGATGTTGCCAGTAACCATGTATTTCGACTTGACAAGATTCACTTTGAGTAAATTCGACTCATAATATTCCATAATTGTCTCAAGATCTGACTGTAAGTTATTAGCATTGAGTTGAGGATTATCTTTTTCAAGTGTCAGGATCATTATTATGTCGTCGGCATATTTTAGTAATTTCGAGTTCATAGTAAGGCCAGAAATATCATTTATCATTAGATTGAATAAAAGAGGTCCTAAATTCGATCCTTGAGGAACTCCAAGGTCTACAATTGCGGGTGAGCTGAATGACTGGTCAATTTTTACACTTTGCTTTCTATTTGTTAAAAAGCTGCAAATCACATCGTATGATAGACCTCTTATCCCCAGAAAATTTAGTTTCCTCAGCAATATTCTATGATCAACTGAATCGAAGGCTTTGGATATATCTAGCGATATCACCAAAGCATTTTTTCCACTCTCTATTATATTACTAATATGACTCAACATCATACATACTGCCTCGTTACATCCTCGACCCTGCCTGAAGCCGTATTGTAGAGGATCGAATATTCTACGACTCTCTAGGTATCTAGTTAGTTGATTGTATAGAATCGCTTCAAAGATCTTGTCTATGAGAGGAAGGAGACTGATAGGTCTGTAATTGATGCAGTCAAGTGGATCGCCACCTTTATGTATTGGAGTTACAGACGATTGCTTTAGTCTTTCTGGATAAGTTCCTGAGGTAACCATCAAATTGAATATGTTTGCTAAATGAGGCGAAATTTCGTCCATGCAGCATTTTAAAGTTTTAGCACTTATTCCGTCATATCCACAAGACTTGTTTTCGTTTAGGAGGGCAATATGGTGTGCGATTGTGTCTGGAGAGATTTCCTCAAAGCAAAATGTTTTGTCTATTGATTTTCCAATGTATTTATGGGAGACTATTGAAGAACGTCCTGTTCTGCTAGGGCCTGTGAATTTCTTTTGAAATGCATTGGCAATTTCAACTGGATCTGAAAGATGTTTATCCTCATCATCTCTTACTATCATTACTTTATTTCTTTTAGATCTGCCAGTCAAGTCATTAATTATCTTCCACGCATGGCTAATATTTTTAAGTCGCAGCTTCCGATAATAAGATTTGGCTTTTACATTTCCATACTGTTCAAAAATATCATTTAGTTCATTATATTTTTTCACTAGATTACTACGAGGTAAACTCATACTTTTCCTTATGTCTATTTTTTCTTCTAGATTATGAAGCGTACGAAGCATTTCTTTATAACGATCATCAGCCCAAACAGGAAGAGAATTTATTTGCGATGGTAGCTTAATATTGTTGATGGAAGTAGAATCATCAATGGCTTTAATCAAATTATCATGCACAACATTAAAGTAGGAGTTGACATCTTCAGGATTGATTTCATGACAAGATAAGTTGTGTTGAAATTTGGATATAAGCATATCATAATCTAACGTCTTCTTTTTTAATCTTTTTCTCTTTTTAGGTGATGTGTCATCCAGCTGTAGCAACAACATTAAGAAATTATGGTCTGATACCATTTGAATCCTTTTTGATGTTAATGCAAGGATATTTTTGTGCGACGTGCTTAATATTGCATGATCAATTAGAGTTCCTTCAGCACCAAAGAAGCTGTTTCTAGTCGGAGCTGAGTTAATAATGGAGAGATTTAATGATTCCAGTGTATCAGTGTATGTTTTGACTCGAGTGTCACATTTATTTAGGATGTTAAGATTCATGTCACCTATTATAATTAGGTTCTCTCTGCATGTTTTTAGAATAAGCTCTTCCAATGAGTCTAAAAATGCATCAAGACTTCCATTTGGGCGATACAAAAGTAAAATATGGAACTCATTGTTTAAGGTGAACAGCTTCAAAAGAATAAATTCAATGTCATCATTTACGCCGCTCTCAACTATAACTGATTGATATTTTTTATGAACAAACAGCAAGAGTCCACCACCTTTCTTTCCCATTTTTCTATTTGCATGAACTGCATTATAATTTTTAATGTTGTACGTGTTAAATTTGGTTTCATCTTGTAGCCATGTTTCTGTAAGTCCAATTATATCTATAAAGTAATTCTTTTTTTCTCCAAGGCAATTAATTAGATTATCATTTTCAGATACCGCTGTTCTCGTCCACTCATCCAGATAATGTTTTATAATATTTAATTTATTGTGTGTCAAGCATCGAACATTCCATGATAGCATATTCAGCAGAGGTTTATCTTTGGGATTCATTTGAGCGCAGTCTTGGATTATTTTGTTAATTTGTAGGTGAGTAAAATTTGAATTTAATGAATCTTTTTGAATATTTGTAAACAAGTTATTCGAATAATTTTCCAAGATTGATTTATTAATTATTGTATTTTTAGAATGCTTGCTTACATTAATGTTCATGTTGCTGCTGTTTGAGATATTATTTGATGCGGTAGACTGGGATTTCTGAGTGGACGACGTTGATTGTCAATATGCAGAGCTAGTAGCCCCATCTTGTGTCAAAGGATCGTTTGCATTATTGTCAGTTGGTGATTTGATAGAACTTCTGTACGAGTTTCTTTCATCATAATGCATTTTAAAATAATTTCCATCATACAATTGGAATGTTGGAATATTTAGACCAATGTCATTGACATCAACTCTCAGTTCATCCAGATCGCCTTCAGTTCTAATCAATGTCTTAAAATTTCTCTCTTCCTCAGCACCATTTTGATCAATTATTATTTTTTTTTTGTAAAATACCTGTATTCCTGCATCACATACTGAAGCTTTGTCAATCAGTTTAATGCGCGATAGATCGTAACAAACTCGAAGTAATTTCCATACCTCAGAACTCCAGTTATCTCTAATTATATATCGAATCGCATCGAAATTCTTAGAGATGAATTGTGTTTTCGCATATTGGACGGCAAGTCGTTTAATGTCACGAGCTGCAAAGGAATTTAGAAATTTTATTCCCATAATCATTTCATTCTCAAAGCCACTGTCAGTTCTTAAAGAGATTTTTTGTGTAAAGACATCAACTATCGTCCTGTTGCTTCCGTTATTCCAAATATTCATTCTCGTGAGTATTTTAACAGCTTCGCGTATTAGTTCAGACTTGGTTTTGATTCTTAGTGAGTCAATTTCATTTGAATCAGCGAAACTTAACCAAACGATATTAGTTTCAACCGCACATTTTTGAGTGAACTCAATTGCATTAAGCCTGTCCTCGCTTCTTTGATGGACTTTGGATATTTCCTGCATAATTCGATTCTCTGCAGAAACTAATTGTTCATTTTGACGTGCTGCAAGTCTAATACAATCACCAGTAACTTTTGTAATTTTCTCATTATAATTTTTATGCGAATCAGCCATTTGCTGAACAATTTTCTCAAGAACTACGTAAGGATCTTCCTTATTAGCTATCATCTCACGTAAGGACGCAATGTTCTTATTAATTTCATCACAAGGGACTTCAGTTTTGTCAGATTCTAGTTCACTTACATCCATACTGACAAAATTTTCAGACATTGTTGAGCTTCTGATGTTATTATTGGTTACAAATGGATCATTATGCTCACTTCCCAATGCACGATTTTGATCCACTGTTCGATATCGATTAGCTACTCTGTTACTGAATCTATTATGGCTGAAGTCTAGTTTTCTGGGCTTTTTCATTACATTAAGATTACTGTCAACGTCACCAGGTGACGGAAGATTTCTCTTCTTCTTTTTGAAGGCCAAGAAAGCTGCTTTAGCTTCATCATTCCAGGCTTCCGCATTAGGGTTTTCATCGTTAATAGCACTCATTGACCTGATAATTGAATTTGGCTTTTATTTGTAATAATAGTCAGTGATTCAATTCAGCAATCAAATTTTGTAAATAACAATGAAATTCCTTAATAAATTTATTTTAGTTTTAAACTTGATTTTACAAGAAAAAAATGGATAAACTTCAATTTGTTTCGTTAATTAAAGTATACGTTTATTCACTCTATAAAAGAAAATTTCCAGCGGTATTACAAATTCAATCAGAAATAATTAATTGTATCTTGTATTTAATTACATTTTAAAACTAGGTATTATAAATGATAAAGAATGCTAATGTAGATATAAAATCGATAGTTTTTTGAAAAAAGCCTACTATGATCAAAACCAAAAATGCTTTAAATTGCATTTTAAAACATATCTAGGTATTATAAATGATAAAGAATGCTAATGTAGATATAAAAACAATATTATTTTGAAAAAAGCCTGCTATGATCAAAACCAAAAATGCTTTAAATTGCATTTTAAAACAAATCTAGGTATTATAAATGATAAAGAATGCCAATATAGATATAAAATCGATATTTTTTTGAAAAAAGCCTACTATGATCAAAACCAAAATGCTTTAAATTGCATTTTAAAACAAATCTAGGTATTATAAATGATAAAGAATGCCAATATAGATATAAAATCGATATTTTTTTGAAAATAGCCTACTATGATCGAAACCAAAAATGCTTTAAATCGCATTTTAAAACAAATCTAGGTATTATAAATGATAAAGAATGTTAATGTAGACATAAAAACGATATTTTTTTGAAAATAGCCTGCTATGATCGAAACCAAAAATGCTTTAAATTGCATTTTAAAACATATCTAGGTATTATAAATGATAAAGAATGCTAATGTAGATATAAAAACAATATTTTTTTGAAAAAAGCCTGCTATGATCAAAACCAAAAATGCTGTAAATTGCATTTTAAAACATATCTAGGTATTATAAATGATAAAGAATGCTAATATAGATATAAAATCGATATTTTTTTTAAAAAAGCCTGCTATGATCGAAACCAAAAATGCTTTAAATTGCATTTTAAAACAAATCTAGGTATTATAAATGATAAAGAATGCCAATAAAGATATAAAAACGATATTTTTTTGAAAAAAGCCTACTATGATCAAAACCAAAAATGCTTTAAATTGCATTTTAAAACATATCTAGGTATTATAAATGATAAAGAATACCAATATAGATATAAAATCGATATTTTTTTGAAAAAAGCCTGCTATGATCAAAACCAAAAATGCTGTAAATTGCATTTTAAAACATATCTAGGTATTATAAATGATAAAGAATGCCAATATAGATATAAAATCGATATTTTTTTGAAAAAAGCCTACTATGATCAAAACCAAAAATGCTGTAAATTGCATTTTAAAACAAATCTAGGTATTATAAATGATGAAGAATGCTAATGTAGATATAAAAACGATATTTTTTGGAAAATAGCCTGCTATGATCAAAACCAAAAATGCTGTAAATTGCATTTTAAAACAAATCTAAGTATTATAAATGATAAAGAATACCAATATAGATATAAAAACGATATTTTTTTGAAAAAAGCCTGCTATGATCAAAACCAAAAATGCTGTAAATTGCATTTTAAAACAAATCTAGGTATTATAAATGATAAAGAATGCCAATATAGATATAAAATCGATATTTTTTTGAAAAAAGCCTACTATGATCAAAACCAAAAATGCTGTAAATTGCATTTTAAAACAAATCTAGGTATTATAAATGATAAAGAATGCTAATGTAGATATAAAAACGATATTTTTTTGAAAACAGCCTGCTATGATCAAAACCAAAAATGCTGTAAATTGCATTTTAAAACAAATCTAGGTATTATAAATGATAAAGAATGCCAATATAGATATAAAATCGATATTTTTTTGAAAAAAGCCTGCTATGATCAAAACCAAAAATGCTGTAAATTGCATTTTAAAACAAATCTAGGTATTATAAATGATAAAGAATGCCAATATAGATATAAAATCGATATTTTTTTGAAAAAAGCCTACTATGATCAAAACCAAAAATGCTGTAAATTGCATTTTAAAACGAATCTAGGTATTATAAATGATAAAGAATGCTAATGTAGATATAAAAACGATATTTTTTTGAAAATAGCCTGCTATGATCAAAACCAAAAATGCTGTAAATTGCATTTTAAAACAAATCTAGGTATTATAAATGATAAAGAATGCCAATATAGATATAAAATCGATATTTTTTTGAAAAAAGCCTACTATGATCAAAACCAAAAATGCTGTAAATTGCATTTTAAAACAAATCTAGGTATTATAAATGATAAAGAATGCCAATATAGATATAAAATCGATATTTTTTTGAAAAAAGCCTACTATGATCAAAACCAAAAATGCTGTAAATTGCATTTTAAAACAAATCTAAGTATTATAAATGATAAAGAATACCAATATAGATATAAAAACGATATTTTTTTGAAAAAAGCCTGCTATGATCAAAACCAAAAATGCTGTAAATTGCATTTTAAAACAAATCTAGGTATTATAAATGATAAAGAATGCCAATATAGATATAAAATCGATATTTTTTTGAAAAAAGCCTACTATGATCAAAACCAAAAATGCTGTAAATTGCATTTTAAAACATATCTAGGTATTATAAATGATAAAGAATACCAATATAGATATAAAATCGATATTTTTTTGAAAAAAGCCTGCTATGATCAAAACCAAAAATGCTGTAAATTGCATTTTAAAACATATCTAGGTATTATAAATGATAAAGAATACCAATATAGATATAAAATCGATATTTTTTTGAAAAAAGCCTGCTATGATCAAAACCAAAAATGCTGTAAATTGCATTTTAAAACAAATCTAAGTATTATAAATGATAAAGAATACCAATATAGATATAAAATCGATATTTTTTTGAAAAAAGCTTGCTATGATCAAAACCAAAAATGCTGTAAATTGCATTTTAAAACAAATCTAGGTATTATAAATGATAAAGAATACCAATATAGATATAAAATCGATATTTTTTTGAAAAAAGCCTGCTGTGATCAAAACCAAAAATGCTTTAAATTGCATTTTAAAACAAATCTAGGTATTATAAATGATAAAGAATGCCAATAAAGATATAAAAACGATATTTTTTTGAAAAAAGCCTACTATGATCAAAACCAAAAATGCTTTAAATTGCATTTTAAAACATATCTAGGTATTATAAATGATAAAGAATGCTAATGTAGATATAAAAACGATATTTTTTTGAAAACAGCCTGCTATGATCAAAACCGAAAATGCTGTAAATTGCATTTTAAAACAAATCTAAGTATTATAAATGATAAAGAATACCAATATAGATATAAAATCGATATTTTTTTGAAAAAAGCCTGCTATGATCAAAACCAAAAATGCTGTAAATTGCATTTTAAAACAAATCTAGGTATTATAAATGATAAAGAATACCAATATAGATATAAAATCGATATTTTTTTGAAAAAAGCCTGCTGTGATCAAAACCAAAAATGCTTTAAATTGCATTTTAAAACAAATCTAGGTATTATAAATGATAAAGAATGCCAATAAAGATATAAAAACGATATTTTTTTGAAAAAAGCCTACTATGATCAAAACCAAAAATGCTTTAAATTGCATTTTAAAACATATCTAGGTATTATAAATGATAAAGAATGCTAATATAGATATAAAATCGATATTTTTTTGAAAAAAGCCTGCTATGATCGAAACCAAAAATGCTGTAAATTGCATTTTAAAACATATCTAGGTATTATAAATGATAAAGAATGCCAATATAGATATAAAATCGATATTTTTTTGAAAAAAGCCTGCTATGATCAAAACCAAAAATGCTGTAAATTGCATTTTAAAACATATCTAGGTATTATAAATGATAAAGAATGCCAATATAGATATAAAATCGATATTTTTTTGAAAAAAGCCTACTATGATCAAAACCAAAAATGCTGTAAATTGCATTTTAAAACAAATCTAGGTATTATTAATGATAAAGAATGCTAATATAGATATTAAATCGATATTTTTTTGAAAAAAGCCTGTTATGATCAAAACCAAAAATGCTTTAAATTGCATTTTAAAACAAATCTAGGTATTATTAATGATAAAGAATGCCAATATAGATATTAAGTCGATATTTTTTTTTTGAAAAAAGCCTGTTATGATCAAAACCAAAAATGCTTTAAATTGCATTTTAAAACAAATCTAGGTATTATAAATGATAAAGAATACCAATATAGATATAAAATCGATATTTTTTTGAAAAAAGCCTGCTTTGATCAAAACCAAAAATGCTGTAAATTGCATTTTAAAACAAATCTAGGTATTTTTAATGATAAATAATGCCAATATAGATATAAAATCGATATTTTTTTGAAAATAGCCTGCTTTGATGGAAACCAAAAATGCTTTAAATTGCATTTTAAAACATATCTAGGTATTTTAAATGATAAAGAATGCTAATTTGGATATAAAAACAATATTTTTTTGAAAATAGCCTGCTATATTCAAAACCAAAAATGCTTTAAATTGCATTTTAAAACAAATCTAGGTATTATAAATGATAAAAAATGCCAATATAGATATAAAATCGATATTTTTTTGAAAAAAGCCTGCTATGATCAAAACCAAAAATGCTGTAAATTGCATTTTAAAACATATATAGGTATTATAAATGATAAAGAATGCTAATATAGATATAAAATCGATATTTTTTTGAAAAAAGCCTGCTATGATCAAAACCAAAAATGCTTTAAATTGCATTTTAAAACATATCTAGGTATTATAAATGATAAAGAATACCAATATAGATATAAAATCGATATTTTTTTGAAAAAAGCCTGCTATGATCAAAAACCAAAAATGCTGTAAATTGCATTTTAAAACAAATCTAGGTATTATAAATGATAAAAAATGCCAATATAGATATAAAATCGATATTTTTTTGAAAAAAGCCTGCTATGATCAAAACCAAAAATGCTTTAAATTGCATTTTAAAACAAATCTAGGTATTATAAATGATAAAGAATGCCAATATAGATATAAAATCGATATTTTTTTGAAAAAAGCCTGCTATGATCAAAACCAAAAATGCTTTAAATTGCATTTTAAAACAAATCTAGGTATTATAAATGATAAAGAATGCCAATATAGATATAAAATCGATATTTTTTTGAAAAAAGCCTGCTATGATCAAAACCAAAAATGCTGTAAATTGCATTTTAAAACATATCTAGGTATTATAAATGATAAAGAATGCTAATATAGATATAAAATCGATATTTTTTTGAAAAAAGCCTGCTATGATCGAAACCAAAA
The DNA here is from genome assembly GCA_917627325.4 of Chironomus riparius. NCBI lineage: Eukaryota > Metazoa > Arthropoda > Insecta > Diptera > Chironomidae > Chironomus > Chironomus riparius. The sequence continues at coordinate 27,323,162 of OU895878.1, forward strand.
ATGCTGTAAATTGCATTTTAAAACATATCTAGGTATTATAAATGATAAAGAATACCAATATAGATATAAAATCGATATTTTTTTGAAAAAAGCCTGCTATGATCAAAACCAAAAATGCTGTAAATTGCATTTTAAAACATATCTAGGTATTATAAATGATAATGAATGCTAATATAGATATAAAATCGATATTTTTTTGAAAAAAGCCTGCTATGATCGAAACCAAAAATGCTTTAAATTGCATTTTAAAACAAATCTAGGTATTATAAATGATAAAGAATGCCAATAAAGATATAAAAACGATATTTTTTTGAAAAAAGCCTACTATGATCAAAACCAAAAATGCTTTAAATTGCATTTTAAAACATATCTAGGTATTATAAATGATAAAGAATACCAATATAGATATAAAATCGATATTTTTTTGAAAAAAGCCTGCTATGATCAAAACCAAAAATGCTGTAAATTGCATTTTAAAACATATCTAGGTATTATAAATGATAAAGAATGCCAATATAGATATAAAATCGATATTTTTTTGAAAAAAGCCTGCTATGATCAAAACCAAAAATGCTGTAAATTGCATTTTAAAACATATCTAGGTATTATAAATGATAAAGAATACCAATATAGATATAAAATCGATATTTTTTTGAAAAAAGCCTGCTATGATCAAAACCAAAAATGCTGTAAATTGCATTTTAAAACATATCTAGGTATTATAAATGATAAAGAATGCTAATATAGATATAAAATCGATATTTTTTTGAAAAAAGCCTGCTATGATCGAAACCAAAAATGCTGTAAATTGCATTTTAAAACATATCTAGGTATTATAAATGATAAAGAATACCAATATAGATATAAAATCGATATTTTTTTGAAAAAAGCCTGCTATGATCAAAACCAAAAATGCTGTAAATTGCATTTTAAAACATATCTAGGTATTATAAATGATAAAGAATGCTAATATAGATATAAAATCGATATTTTTTTGAAAAAAGCCTGCTATGATCGAAACCAAAAATGCTTTAAATTGCATTTTAAAACAAATCTAGGTATTATAAATGATAAAGAATGCCAATAAAGATATAAAAACGATATTTTTTTGAAAAAAGCCTACTATGATCAAAACCAAAAATGCTTTAAATTGCATTTTAAAACATATCTAGGTATTATAAATGATAAAGAATACCAATATAGATATAAAATCGATATTTTTTTGAAAAAAGCCTGCTATGATCAAAACCAAAAATGCTTTAAATTGCATTTTAAAACATATCTAGGTATTATAAATGATAAAGAATACCAATATAGATATAAAATCGATATTTTTTTGAAAAAAGCCTGCTATGATCAAAACCAAAAATGCTGTAAATTGCATTTTAAAACATATCTAGGTATTATAAATGATAAAGAATGCCAATATAGATATAAAATCGATATTTTTTTGAAAAAAGCCTGCTATGATCAAAACCAAAAATGCTGTAAATTGCATTTTAAAACAAATCTAGGTATTATAAATGATGAAGAATGCTAATGTAGATATAAAAACGATATTTTTTGGAAAATAGCCTGCTATGATCAAAACCAAAAATGCTGTAAATTGCATTTTAAAACAAATCTAGGTATTATAAATGATAAAGAATGCCAATAAAGATATAAAAACGATATTTTTTTGAAAAAAGCCTACTATGATCAAAACCAAAAATGCTTTAAATTGCATTTTAAAACATATCTAGGTATTATAAATGATAAAGAATACCAATATAGATATAAAATCGATATTTTTTTGAAAAAAGCCTGCTATGATCAAAACCAAAAATGCTTTAAATTGCATTTTAAAACATATCTAGGTATTATAAATGATAAAGAATACCAATATAGATATAAAATCGATATTTTTTTGAAAAAAGCCTGCTATGATCAAAACCAAAAATGCTTTAAATTGCATTTTAAAACATATCTAGGTATTATAAATGATAAAGAATACCAATATAGATATAAAATCGATATTTTTTTTGAAAAAAGCCTGCTATGATCAAAACCAAAAATGCTGTAAATTGCATTTTAAAACAAATCTAGGTATTATAAATGATAAAGAATGCTAATGTAGATATAAAAACGATATTTTTTTGAAAATAGCCTGCTATGATCAAAACCAAAAATGCTTTAAATTGCATTTTAAAACATATCTAGGTATTATAAATGATAAAGAATACCAATATAGATATAAAATCGATATTTTTTTGAAAAAAGCCTGCTATGATCAAAACCAAAAATGCTGTAAATTGCATTTTAAAACATATCTAGGTATTATAAATGATAAAGAATACCAATATAGATATAAAAACGATATTTTTTTGAAAAAAGCCTACTATGATCAAAACCAAAAATGCTTTAAATTGCATTTTAAAACATATCTAGGTATTATAAATGATAAAGAATGCTAATATAGATATAAAATCGATATTTTTTTGAAAAAAGCCTACTTTGATCGAAACCAGAAATGCTTTAAATTGCATTTTAAAACATATCTAGGTATTATAAATGATAAAGAATGCTAATGTAGATATAAAAACAATATTTTTTTGAAAAAAGCCTACTATGATCAAAACCAAAAATGCTTTAAATTGCATTTTAAAACATATCTAGGTATTATAAATGATAAAGAATGCTAATGTAGATATAAAAACAATATTTTTTTGAAAAAAGCCTGCTATGATCAAAACCAAAAATGCTTTAAATTGCATTTTAAAACTAGGTATTATAAATGATAAACAAGATATATAGATAAGCTCATACAAAAATATCACTGTTTTTAACGGACAAAATTTTGAATTTTCTGTAAACACTAACACTATGAAAGAAAATTTTCAATATTTGTTTTGCAAAATTTTCTACTTTCTGTTATGTTTTGTTGGTACAGGAATATTGCAAATGCTTTACTATTAATTAAAGTAACTGACTAAAGTCGAATAGTTATGCATTTATCGGTATTTAAATGAAAAATTGAAAATCATAAATTTAAAAATTTTTTTGTTTGTATTAGCATACAAAAAATAGTATGGTCGAGTATGGTCAAGTGTACTCTGTATGAGCTCATCTATATATCTTGATGATAAAGAATGCTAATGTAGATATAAAAACAATATTTTTTTGAAAAAAGCCTGCTATGATCAAAACCAAAAATGCTTTAAATTGCATTTTAAAACTAGGTATTATAAATGATAAAGAATGCTAATGTAGATATAAAATCGATAGTTTTTTGAAAAAAGCCTGCTATGATCAAAACCAAAAATGCTTTAAATTGCATTTTAAAACATATCTAGGTATTATAAATGATAAAGAATGCTAATGTAGATATAAAAACAATATTATTTTGAAAAAAGCCTGCTATGATCAAAACCAAAAATGCTTTAAATTGCATTTTAAAACTAGGTATTATAAATGATAAACAAGATATATAGATAAGCTCATACAAAAATATCACTGTTTTTAACGGACAAAATTTTGAATTTTCTGTAAACACTAACACTATGAAAGAAAATTTTCAATATTTGTTTTGCAAAATTTTCTACTTTCTGTTATGTTTTGTTGGTACAGGAATATTGCAAATGCTTTACTATTAATTAAAGTAACTGACTAAAGTCGAATAGTTATGCATTTATCGGTATTTAAATGAAAAATTGAAAATCATAAATTTAAAAATTTTTTTGTTTGTATTAGCATACAAAAAATAGTATGGTCGAGTATGGTCAAGTGTACTCTGTATGAGCTCATCTATATATCTTGATGATAAAGAATGCTAATGTAGATATAAAAACAATATTTTTTTGAAAAAAGCCTGCTATGATCAAAACCAAAAATGCTTTAAATTGCATTTTAAATCTAGGTATTATAAATGATAAAGAATGTTAATGTAGACATAAAAACAATATTTTTTTGAAAAAAGCCTGCTATGATCAAAACCAAAAATGCTTTAAATTGCATATTAAAACATATCTAGGTATTATAAATGAAAAAGAATGCCACTAGATATAAAATCGATATTTTTTTGAAAAAAGCCTGCAATGATCAAACCCAAAAATGTTTTAAATTGCATTTTAAAACAAATCTAGGTATTATAAATGATAAAGAATGCCAATATAGATATAAAATCGATATTTTTTTGAAAAAAGCCTACTATGATCAAAACCAAAATGCTTTAAATTGCATTTTAAAACAAATCTAGGTATTATAAATGATAAAGAATGCCAATATAGATATAAAATCGATATTTTTTTGAAAATAGCCTACTATGATCGAAACCAAAAATGCTTTAAATCGCATTTTAAAACAAATCTAGGTATTATAAATGATAAAGAATGTTAATGTAGACATAAAAACGATATTTTTTTGAAAATAGCCTGCTATGATCGAAACCAAAAATGCTTTAAATTGCATTTTAAAACATATCTAGGTATTATAAATGATAAAGAATGCTAATGTAGATATAAAAACAATATTTTTTTGAAAAAAGGCTGCTATGATCAAAACCAAAAATGCTGTAAATTGCATTTTAAAACATATCTAGGTATTATAAATGATAAAGAATGCTAATATAGATATAAAATCGATATTTTTTTTAAAAAAGCCTGCTATGATCGAAACCAAAAATGCTTTAAATTGCATTTTAAAACAAATCTAGGTATTATAAATGATAAAGAATGCCAATAAAGATATAAAAACGATATTTTTTTGAAAAAAGCCTACTATGATCAAAACCAAAAATGCTGTAAATTGCATTTTAAAACAAATCTAGGTATTATAAATGATGAAGAATGCTAATGTAGATATAAAAACGATATTTTTTGGAAAATAGCCTGCTATGATCAAAACCAAAAATGCTGTAAATTGCATTTTAAAACAAATCTAAGTATTATAAATGATAAAGAATACCAATATAGATATAAAAACGATATTTTTTTGAAAAAAGCCTGCTATGATCAAAACCAAAAATGCTGTAAATTGCATTTTAAAACAAATCTAGGTATTATAAATGATAAAGAATGCCAATATAGATATAAAATCGATATTTTTTTGAAAAAAGCCTACTATGATCAAAACCAAAAATGCTGTAAATTGCATTTTAAAACAAATCTAGGTATTATAAATGATAAAGAATGCTAATGTAGATATAAAAACGATATTTTTTTGAAAACAGCCTGCTATGATCAAAACCGAAAATGCTGTAAATTGCATTTTAAAACAAATCTAGGTATTATAAATGATAAAGAATGCCAATATAGATATAAAATCGATATTTTTTTGAAAAAAGCCTGCTATGATCAAAACCAAAAATGCTGTAAATTGCATTTTAAAACAAATCTAGGTATTATAAATGATAAAGAATGCCAATATAGATATAAAATCGATATTTTTTTGAAAAAAGCCTACTATGATCAAAACCAAAAATGCTGTAAATTGCATTTTAAAACAAATCTAGGTATTATAAATGATAAAGAATGCTAATGTAGATATAAAAACGATATTTTTTTGAAAACAGCCTGCTATGATCAAAACCAAAAATGCTGTAAATTGCATTTTAAAACAAATCTAGGTATTATAAATGATAAAGAATGCCAATATAGATATAAAATCGATATTTTTTTGAAAAAAGCCTACTATGATCAAAACCAAAAATGCTGTAAATTGCATTTTAAAACAAATCTAGGTATTATAAATGATAAAGAATGCCAATATAGATATAAAATCGATATTTTTTTGAAAAAAGCCTACTATGATCAAAACCAAAAATGCTGTAAATTGCATTTTAAAACAAATCTAAGTATTATAAATGATAAAGAATACCAATATAGATATAAAAACGATATTTTTTTGAAAAAAGCCTGCTATGATCAAAACCAAAAATGCTGTAAATTGCATTTTAAAACAAATCTAGGTATTATAAATGATAAAGAATGCCAATATAGATATAAAATCGATATTTTTTTGAAAAAAGCCTACTATGATCAAAACCAAAAATGCTGTAAATTGCATTTTAAAACATATCTAGGTATTATAAATGATAAAGAATACCAATATAGATATAAAATCGATATTTTTTTGAAAAAAGCCTGCTATGATCCCGAACATACAATGAGCATGCTCAGAGCACATTATTTGTGAGCCTATTAGCCTTTGTGAGAATGTGCTCATTTTCATACATTTCAGTGATGCGCTTACGGTACCTTCTTGAGCATGCTCAGTGAGCACATTCCTATGTGACATGTAATAAGATCATTGAGTAAACTCATGAGCATACTCAAATGAGAAGGTAACATGTCACATGCAACATTTTTCTCATGTAACATTTTTATTGAATATACTCATGTACATTCTCAGAGAGCATATACTCATAAATATTCTCAAAGAGCTTATACTCATGAAGATACTCAAAAGATATATGCTCAGTGAGTATATTTATGAGTATATGCTCATCTGAGCACACTCATGAGTGCACTCAAGTGAAGTTGCAAAATTCAAAAAAATTAATTAAGCTAAATTTGAATATTATAGGTTAGCTGAAATCAAGTACTGTTCGGTTTATTTCTTTGATTTCTGTGAATAATTTTGAAAGAGTTAGAAATTATTATTAATATTTTATCTCAAATACTTAGACGGAAACATATAAATCTGGTCACCCATCCTTGTTGAAATATCTTCTGCGTTGCTTAACTTCTGTCATCTCACACTTTTCCTTGGAGCCATTGTCTGTAAATATATAATAATTTATATATGGCATAACACATACTTAAATTATTATATTTTTACAGGCGAACTAAGTTCTTTGAAGTTTGAATCTTATTGAGCGCCAATTTTAACGTTTTCGATTTAGCTGACATATTTTTAAAAACGTCAGCTTCCTTAAAAAATCATTATTTTGACGTTTTCGATTTAGCTGACATTTTTAAAAAACGTCAGCTTCCTTAAAAAATCATTTTTTTAACGTTTTCGATTTAGCTGACATTTTTTAAAAAATCTCAAATAATGATTTTTTAAGGTAGTTGACGTTTTTTTAAAAAAATGTCAGCTAAATCGAAAACGTAAACAATTTGCTCTTGAATATACTCAGTAAGTGCACTCATATGAGAATATAAAAAAAATTGTGTGACACAGAAATGAGCTTGCTCGTTATATGCTCATGAGTACATTCAGTAAGTGCACTCATATGAGAATATATAAAAAATTGTGTAACACAGAAGTGAGCTTGCTCGTTATATGCTCATGAGTACATTCAGTAAGTGCACTCATATGAGAATATAAAAAAAATTGTGTGACACAGAAGTGAGCTTGCTCGTTATATGCTCATGAGTACATTCAGTAAGTGCACTCATATGAGAATATAAAAAAAATTGTGTGACACAGAAGTGAGCTTGCTCGTTATATGCTCATGAGTACATTCAGTAAGTGCACTCATATGAGAATATAAAAAAAATTGTGTGACACAGAAGTGAGCTTGCTCATTATATGCTCATGAGTACATTCAGTAAGTGCACTCATATGAGAATATAAAAAAAATTGTGTGACACAGCAGTGAGCTTGCTCATTATATGCTCATGAGTACATTCAGTAAGTGCACTCATATGAGTGAACTCACATGAGTATGTTCTTAATATTCTCAAGAGTATACTTATTGAATGCACTCACGTGAGCTTATAAAGTTTTTGTAAAAAATTTAAGTGAGCACATTCATAATATTCTCATGAGCATGCTCAGTTGAATGAGCTTGCATGAGAATATTTTTTGAGTACGCTCACTAATATGCTCATTTTTCTGAGCATGCTCTTTGTATGTTCGGGGATCAAAACCAAAAATGCTGTAAATTGCATTTTAAAACATATCTAGGTATTATAAATGATAAAGAATACCAATATAGATATAAAATCGATATTTTTTTGAAAAAAGCCTGCTATGATCAAAACCAAAAATGCTGTAAATTGCATTTTAAAACAAATCTAGGTATTATAAATGATAAAGAATACCAATATAGATATAAAATCGATATTTTTTTGAAAAAAGCCTGCTGTGATCAAAACCAAAAATGCTTTAAATTGCATTTTAAAACAAATCTAGGTATTATAAATGATAAAGAATGCCAATAAAGATATAAAAACGATATTTTTTTGAAAAAAGCCTACTATGATCAAAACCAAAAATGCTTTAAATTGCATTTTAAAACATATCTAGGTATTATAAATGATAAAGAATGCTAATATAGATATAAAATCGATATTTTTTTGAAAAAAGCCTGCTATGATCGAAACCAAAAATGCTGTAAATTGCATTTTAAAACATATCTAGGTATTATAAATGATAAAGAATGCCAATATAGATATAAAATCGATATTTTTTGAAAAAAGCCTGCTATGATCGAAACCAAAAATGCTGTAAATTGCATTTTAAAACATATCTAGGTATTATAAATGATAAAGAATGCCAATATAGATATAAAATCGATATTTTTTTGAAAAAAGCCTACTATGATCAAAACCAAAAATGCTGTAAATTGCATTTTAAAACAAATCTAGGTATTATTAATGATAAAGAATGCTAATATAGATATTAAATCGATATTTTTTTGAAAAAAGCCTGTTATGATCAAAACCAAAAATGCTTTAAATTGCATTTTAAAACAAATCTAGGTATTATTAATGATAAAGAATGCCAATATAGATATTAAGTCGATATTTTTTTTTTGAAAAAAGCCTGTTATGATCAAAACCAAAAATGCTTTAAATTGCATTTTAAAACAAATCTAGGTATTATAAATGATAAAGAATACCAATATAGATATAAAATCGATATTTTTTTGAAAAAAGCCTGCTTTGATCAAAACCAAAAATGCTGTAAATTGCATTTTAAAACAAATCTAGGTATTTTTAATGATAAAGAATGCCAATATAGATATAAAATCGATATTTTTTTGAAAATAGCCTGCTTTGATGGAAACCAAAAATGCTTTAAATTGCATTTTAAAACATATCTAGGTATTTTAAATGATAAAGAATGCTAATTTGGATATAAAAACAATATTTTTTTGAAAATAGCCTGCTATATTCAAAACCAAAAATGCTTTAAATTGCATTTTAAAACAAATCTAGGTATTATAAATGATAAAAAATGCCAATATAGATATAAAATCGATATTTTTTTGAAAAAAGCCTGCTATGATCAAAACCAAAAATGCTGTAAATTGCATTTTAAAACATATCTAGGTATTATAAATGATAAAGAATGCTAATATAGATATAAAATCGATATTTTTTTGAAAAAAGCCTGCTATGATCAAAACCAAAAATGCTTTAAATTGCATTTTAAAACATATCTAGGTATTATAAATGATAAAGAATACCAATATAGATATAAAATCGATATTTTTTTGAAAAAAGCCTGCTATGATCAAAAACCAAAAATGCTGTAAATTGCATTTTAAAACAAATCTAGGTATTATAAATGATAAAAAATGCCAATATAGATATAAAATCGATATTTTTTTGAAAAAAGCCTGCTATGATCGAAACCAAAAATGCTGTAAATTGCATTTTAAAACATATCTAGGTATTATAAATGATAAAGAATACCAATATAGATATAAAATCGATATTTTTTTGAAAAAAGCCTGCTATGATCAAAACCAAAAATGCTGTAAATTGCATTTTAAAACATATCTAGGTATTATAAATGATAAAGAATGCTAATATAGATATAAAATCGATATTTTTTTGAAAAAAGCCTGCTATGATCGAAACCAAAAATGCTTTAAATTGCATTTTAAAACAAATCTAGGTATTATAAATGATAAAGAATGCCAATAAAGATATAAAAACGATATTTTTTTGAAAAAAGCCTACTATGATCAAAACCAAAAATGCTTTAAATTGCATTTTAAAACATATCTAGGTATTATAAATGATAAAGAATACCAATATAGATATAAAATCGATATTTTTTTGAAAAAAGCCTGCTATGATCAAAACCAAAAATGCTGTAAATTGCATTTTAAAACATATCTAGGTATTATAAATGATAAAGAATGCCAATATAGATATAAAATCGATATTTTTTTGAAAAAAGCCTGCTATGATCAAAACCAAAAATGCTGTAAATTGCATTTTAAAACATATCTAGGTATTATAAATGATAAAGAATACCAATATAGATATAAAATCGATATTTTTTTGAAAAAAGCCTGCTATGATCAAAACCAAAAATGCTGTAAATTGCATTTTAAAACATATCTAGGTATTATAAATGATAAAGAATGCTAATATAGATATAAAATCGATATTTTTTTGAAAAAAGCCTGCTATGATCGAAACCAAAAATGCTGTAAATTGCATTTTAAAACATATCTAGGTATTATAAATGATAAAGAATACCAATATAGATATAAAATCGATATTTTTTTGAAAAAAGCCTGCTATGATCAAAACCAAAAATGCTGTAAATTGCATTTTAAAACATATCTAGGTATTATAAATGATAAAGAATGCTAATATAGATATAAAATCGATATTTTTTTGAAAAAAGCCTGCTATGATCGAAACCAAAAATGCTTTAAATTGCATTTTAAAACAAATCTAGGTATTATAAATGATAAAGAATGCCAATAAAGATATAAAAACGATATTTTTTTGAAAAAAGCCTACTATGATCAAAACCAAAAATGCTTTAAATTGCATTTTAAAACATATCTAGGTATTATAAATGATAAAGAATACCAATATAGATATAAAATCGATATTTTTTTGAAAAAAGCCTGCTATGATCAAAACCAAAAATGCTTTAAATTGCATTTTAAAACATATCTAGGTATTATAAATGATAAAGAATACCAATATAGATATAAAATCGATATTTTTTTGAAAAAAGCCTGCTATGATCAAAACCAAAAATGCTGTAAATTGCATTTTAAAACATATCTAGGTATTATAAATGATAAAGAATGCCAATATAGATATAAAATCGATATTTTTTTGAAAAAAGCCTGCTATGATCAAAACCAAAAATGCTGTAAATTGCATTTTAAAACAAATCTAGGTATTATAAATGATGAAGAATGCTAATGTAGATATAAAAACGATATTTTTTGGAAAATAGCCTGCTATGATCAAAACCAAAAATGCTGTAAATTGCATTTTAAAACAAATCTAGGTATTATAAATGATAAAGAATGCCAATAAAGATATAAAAACGATATTTTTTTGAAAAAAGCCTACTATGATCAAAACCAAAAATGCTTTAAATTGCATTTTAAAACATATCTAGGTATTATAAATGATAAAGAATACCAATATAGATATAAAATCGATATTTTTTTGAAAAAAGCCTGCTATGATCAAAACCAAAAATGCTTTAAATTGCATTTTAAAACATATCTAGGTATTATAAATGATAAAGAATACCAATATAGATATAAAATCGATATTTTTTTGAAAAAAGCCTGCTATGATCAAAACCAAAAATGCTTTAAATTGCATTTTAAAACATATCTAGGTATTATAAATGATAAAGAATACCAATATAGATATAAAATCGATATTTTTTTGAAAAAAGCCTGCTATGATCAAAACCAAAAATGCTGTAAATTGCATTTTAAAACATATCTAGGTATTATAAATGATAAAGAATGCCAATAAAGATATAAAAACGATATTTTTTTGAAAAAAGCCTACTATGATCAAAACCAAAAATGCTTTAAATTGCATTTTAAAACATATCTAGGTATTATAAATGATAAAGAATACCAATATAGATATAAAATCGATATTTTTTTGAAAAAAGCCTGCTATGATCAAAACCAAAAATGCTGTAAATTGCATTTTAAAACATATCTAGGTATTATAAATGATAAAGAATGCCAATAAAGATATAAAAACGATATTTTTTTGAAAAAAGCCTACTATGATCAAAACCAAAAATGCTTTAAATTGCATTTTAAAACATATCTAGGTATTATAAATGATAAAGAATACCAATATAGATATAAAATCGATATTTTTTTGAAAAAAGCCTGCTATGATCAAAACCAAAAATGCTGTAAATTGCATTTTAAAACATATCTAGGTATTATAAATGATAAAGAATGCCAATAAAGATATAAAAACGATATTTTTTTGAAAAAAGCCTACTATGATCAAAACCAAAAATGCTTTAAATTGCATTTTAAAACATATCTAGGTATTATAAATGATAAAGAATGCCAATAAAGATATAAAAACGATATTTTTTTGAAAATAGCCTGCTATGATCAAAACCAAAAATGCTTTAAATTGCATTTTAAAACATATCTAGGTATTATAAATGATAAAGAATACCAATATAGATATAAAATCGATATTTTTTTGAAAAAAGCCTGCTATGATCAAAACCAAAAATGCTGTAAATTGCATTTTAAAACATATCTAGGTATTATAAATGATAAAGAATGCCAATAAAGATATAAAAACGATATTTTTTTGAAAAAAGCCTACTATGATCAAAACCAAAAATGCTTTAAATTGCATTTTAAAACATATCTAGGTATTATAAATGATAAAGAATACCAATATAGATATAAAATCGATATTTTTTTGAAAAAAGCCTGCTATGATCAAAACCAAAAATGCTTTAAATTGCATTTTAAAACATATCTAGGTATTATAAATGATAAAGAATACCAATATAGATATAAAATCGATATTTTTTTGAAAAAAGCCTGCTATGATCAAAACCAAAAATGCTGTAAATTGCATTTTAAAACATATCTAGGTATTATAAATGATAAAGAATGCCAATATAGATATAAAATCGATATTTTTTTGAAAAAAGCCTGCTATGATCAAAACCAAAAATGCTGTAAATTGCATTTTAAAACAAATCTAGGTATTATAAATAATGAAGAATGCTAATGTAGATATAAAAACGATATTTTTTGGAAAATAGCCTGCTATGATCAAAACCAAAAATGCTGTAAATTGCATTTTAAAACAAATCTAGGTATTATAAATGATAAAGAATGCCAATAAAGATATAAAAACGATATTTTTTTGAAAAAAGCCTACTATGATCAAAACCAAAAATGCTTTAAATTGCATTTTAAAACATATCTAGGTATTATAAATGATAAAGAATACCAATATAGATATAAAATCGATATTTATTTGAAAAAAGCCTGCTATGATCAAAACCAAAAATGCTGTAAATTGCATTTTAAAACAAATCTAGGTATTATAAATAATGAAGAATGCTAATGTAGATATAAAAACGATATTTTTTTGGAAAATAGCCTGCTATGATCAAAACCAAAAATGCTGTAAATTGCATTTTAAAACAAATCTAGGTATTATAAATGATAAAGAATGCCAATAAAGATATAAAAACGATATTTTTTTGAAAAAAGCCTACTATGATCAAAACCAAAAATGCTTTAAATTGCATTTTAAAACATATCTAGGTATTATAAATGATAAAGAATACCAATATAGATATAAAATCGATATTTTTTTGAAAAAAGCCTGCTATGATCAAAACCAAAAATGCTGTAAATTGCATTTTAAAACATATCTAGGTATTATAAATGATAAAGAATGCCAATATAGATATAAAATCGATATTTTTTTGAAAAAAGCCTGCTATGATCAAAACCAAAAATGCTGTAAATTGCATTTTAAAACAAATCTAGGTATTATAAATAATGAAGAATGCTAATGTAGATATAAAAACGATATTTTTTTGAAAATAGCCTGCTATGATCAAAACCAAAAATGCTTTAAATTGCATTTTAAAACATATCTAGGTATTATAAATGATAAAGAATGCCAATAAAGATATAAAAACGATATTTTTTTGAAAAAAGCCTACTATGATCAAAACCAAAAATGCTTTAAATTGCATTTTAAAACATATCTAGGTATTATAAATGATAAAGAATACCAATATAGATATAAAATCGATATTTTTTTGAAAAAAGCCTGCTATGATCAAAACCAAAAATGCTTTAAATTGCATTTTAAAACATATCTAGGTATTATAAATGATAAAGAATACCAATATAGATATAAAATCGATATTTTTTTGAAAAAAGCCTGCTATGATCAAAACCAAAAATGCTGTAAATTGCATTTTAAAACATATCTAGGTATTATAAATGATAAAGAATGCCAATATAGATATAAAATCGATATTTTTTTGAAAAAAGCCTGCTATGATCAAAACCAAAAATGCTGTAAATTGCATTTTAAAACAAATCTAGGTATTATAAATAATGAAGAATGCTAATGTAGATATAAAAACGATATTTTTTGGAAAATAGCCTGCTATGATCAAAACCAAAAATGCTGTAAATTGCATTTTAAAACAAATCTAGGTATTATAAATGATAAAGAATGCCAATAAAGATATAAAAACGATATTTTTTTGAAAAAAGCCTACTATGATCAAAACCAAAAATGCTTTAAATTGCATTTTAAAACATATCTAGGTATTATAAATGATAAAGAATACCAATATAGATATAAAATCGATATTTTTTTGAAAAAAGCCTGCTATGATCAAAACCAAAAATGCTGTAAATTGCATTTTAAAACAAATCTAGGTATTATAAATGATAAAGAATGCTAATGTAGATATAAAAACGATATTTTTTTGAAAATAGCCTGCTATGATCAAAACCAAAAATGTTTTAAATTGCATTTTAAAACATATCTAGGTATTATAAATGATAAAGAATACCAATAAAGATATAAAATCGATATTTTTTTGAAAAAAGCCTGCTATGATCGAAACCAAAAATGCTTTAAAATGCATTTTTAAACAAATCTAGGTATTATAAATGATAAAGAATGCCAATATAGATATAAAATCGATATTTTTTTTGAAAAAAGCCTACTATGATCAAAACCAAAAATGCTGTAAATTGCATTTTAAAACAAATCTAAGTATTATAAATGATAAAGAATACCAATATAGATATAAAAACGATATTTTTTTGAAAAAAGCCTACTATGATCAAAACCAAAAATGCTTTAAATTGCATTTTAAAACATATCTAGGTATTATAAATGATAAAGAATGCTCATATAGATATAAAATCGATTTTTTTTGAAAATAGCCTGCTGTGATCAAAACCAAAAATGCTTTAAATTGCATTTTAAAACAAATCTAGGTATTATAGATGATAAAGAATGCCAATAAAGATATAAAAACGATATTTTTTTGAAAAAAGCCTACTATGATCAAAACCAAAAATGCTTTAAATTGCATTTTAAAACATATCTAGGTATTATAAATGATAAAGAATGCTAATATAGATATAAAATCGATATTTTTTTGAAAAAAGCCTGCTATGATCGAAACCAAAAATGCTGTAAATTGCATTTTAAAACATATCTAGGTATTATCCAACGACTGCAAACAAAGAAAACTTCAGTTAGATTCGAAAAATTCAAACTGAAATTTGAAAAATTTCGAACTGTTTCGAACTATTAAATTTTAAAAAAATAAATGATCGTTAGGGAATTAATAAAAACATATTTATTTTAGTTATTTTTTGAAGCAAAATTATTCCTTTTATGTACTAATCGACTTTGAAATTGTAATTTTACTCTAAATGCAACAAAAACTTTTAATAATTTATCAATTGTATCTTGACAATGTTCAAATTCGACTTCAATTTGTGCAATTACTGTATTGATGAATTTCTGGTTAAAGAAAGGATCAGAACATAAGGTAAAACAATTAAGCTGTCTATAAATAAATTCAAGAATACACAAGAAATATTTTTTTTCACAGCAATATTCAATATTATGCAATTTAAGAAATTCAATCCACTTATCTTTATGCACAGAGCTTTTTGGAATTTCAAACAAAGGTATTTTATTGGTTTTCTTTCCTTTACAACTAGTAATTACACAATTTTTGACCATTTTAAAAAAATGAAATTTTTTAAATTTAATAAAGACTAAGAAATGTAAACAAATATTTTCAACGGAAATTTTAAATTCAAATCAAGTTCGAAAATGAAGTACCTATTTCCGAAAATGAGTTCTTGTTTGCAGTCGTTGGGGTATTATAAATGATAAAGAATGCCAATATAGATATAAAATCGATATTTTTTTGAAAAAAGCCTACTATGATCAAAACCAAAAATGCTGTAAATTGCATTTTAAAACATATCTAGGTATTATAAATGATAAAGAATGCCAATATAGATATAAAATCGATATTTTTTTGAAAAAAGCCTACTATGATCAAAACCAAAAATGCTGTAAATTGCATTTTAAAACATATCTAGGTATTATAAATGATTAAGAATACCAATATAGATATAAAATCGATATTTTTTTGAAAAAAGCCTGCTATGATCAAAACCAAAAATGCTGTAAATTGCATTTTAAAACATATCTAGGTATTATAAATGATAAAGAATGCCAATATAGATATAAAATCGATATTTTTTTGAAAAAAGCCTGTTATGATCACAACCAAAAATGCTTTAAATTGCATTTTAAAACAAATCTAGGTATTATTAATGATAAAGAATGCTAATATAGATATTAAATCGATATTTTTTTTGAAAAAAGCCTGTTATGATCAAAACCAAAAATGCTTTAAATTGCATTTTAAAACAAATCTAGGTATTATTAATGATAAAGAATGCCAATATAGATATTAAGTCGATATTTTTTTTTTGAAAAAAGCCTGTTATGATCAAAACCAAAAATGCTTTAAATTGCATTTTAAAACAAATCTAGGTATTATAAATGATAAAGAATGCCAATATAGATATAAAATCGATATTTTTTTGAAAAAAGCCTACTTTGATCAAAACCAAAAATGCTGTAAATTGCATTTTAAAACAAATCTAGGTATTTTTAATGATAAAGAATGCCAATATAGATATAAAATCGATATTTTTTTGAAAATAGCCTGCTTTGATGGAAACCAAAAATGCTTTAAATTGCATTTTAAAACATATCTAGGTATTTTAAATGATAAAGAATGCTAATTTGGATATAAAAACAATATTTTTTTGAAAATAGCCTGCTATATTCAAAACCAAAAATGCTTTAAATTGCATTTTAAAACAAATCTAGGTATTATAAATGATAAAAAATGCCAATATAGATATAAAATCGATATTTTTTTGAAAAAAGCCTGCTATGATCAAAACCAAAAATGCTTTAAATTGCATTTTAAAACAAATCTAGGTATTATAAATGATAAAGAATGCCAATATAGATATAAAATCGATATTTTTTTGAAAAAAGCCTGCTATGATCAAAACCAAAAATGCTTTAAATTGCATTTTAAAACATATCTAGGTATTATAAATGATAAAGAATACCAATATAGATATAAAATCGATATTTTTTTGAAAAAAGCCTGCTATGATCAAAAACCAAAAATGCTGTAAATTGCATTTTAAAACAAATCTAGGTATTATAAATGATAAAAAATGCCAATATAGATATAAAATCGATATTTTTTTGAAAAAAGCCTGCTATGATCAAAACCAAAAATGCTTTAAATTGCAGTTTAAAACATATCTAGGTATTATAAATGATAAAGAATGCTAATATAGATGTAAAATCGATATTTTTTTGAAAATAGCCTACTATGATCAAAACCAAAAATGATTTAAATTGCATTTTAAAACATATCTAGGTATTATAAATGATAAAGAATGCTAATATAGATATAAAATCAATATTTTTTGAAAATAGCCTGCTATGATCGAAACCAAAAATGCTTTAAATTGCATCTTAAAACATATCTAGGTATTATAAATGATAAAGAATGCTAATATAGATATAAAATCGATATTTTTTTGAAAAAAGCTTACTATGATCGAAACCAAAAATGCTTTAAATTGCATCTTAAAACATATCTATGTAGGTATTATAAATGATAAAGAATGCTAATATAGATATAAAATCGATATTTTTTGAAAATAGCCTACTATGATCGAAACCAAAAATGCTTTAAATTGCATCTTAAAACATATCTAGGTATTATAAATGATAAAGAATGCTAATATAGATATAAAATCGATATTTTTTGAAAATAGCCTGCTATGATCGAAACCAAAAATGCTTTAAATTGCATCTTAAAACATATCTAGGTATTATAAATGATAAAGAATACCAATATAGATATAAAATCGATATTTTTTGAAAATAGCCTACTATGATCGAAACCAAAAACGCTTTAAATTGCATTTTAAAAAAAATCTAGGTATTATAAATGATAAAGAATGCCAATATAGATATAAAATCGATATTTTTTTGAAAAAAGCCTGCTATGATCAAAACCAAAAATGCTTTAAATTGCATCTTAAAACATATCTAGGTATTATAAATGATAAAGAATGCCAATATAGATATAAAATCGATATTTTTTTGCAAAAAGCCTGCTATGATCAAAACTAAAAATGCTTTAAATTGCATTTTAAAACAAATCTAGGTATTATAAATGATAAAGAATGCCAATATAGATATAAAATCGATATTTTTTTGAAAAAAGCCTACTATGATCAAAACCAAAAATGATTTAAATTGCATTGAATGCTAAAATAGATATAAAATCAATATTTTTTGAAAATAGCCTGCTATGATCGAAACCAAAAATGCTTTAAATTGCATCTTAAAACATATCTAGGTATTATAAATGATAAAGAATGCCAATATAGATATAAAATCGATATTTTTTTGAAAAAAGCCTACTATGATCAAAACCAAAAATGATTTAAATTGCATTGAATGCTAAAATAGATATAAAATCAATATTTTTTGAAAATAGCCTGCTATGATCGACACCAAAAATGCTTTAAATTGCATCTTAAAACATATCTAGGTATTATAAATGATAAAGAATGCCAATATAGATATAAAATCGATATTTTTTTGAAAAAAGCCTACTTTGATCAAAACCAAAAATGCTGTAAATTGCATTTTAAAACAAATCTAGGTATTATAAATGATAAAGAATGCCAATATAGATATAAAATCGATATTTTTTTGAAAAAAGCCTGCTATGATCAAAAACCAAAAATGCTGTAAATTGCATTTTAAAACAAATCTAGGTATTATAAATGATAAAGAATGCCAATATAGATATAAAATCGATATTTTTTTGAAAAAAGCCTGCTATGATCAAAAACCAAAAATGCTGTAAATTGCATTTTAAAACAAATCTAGGTATTATAAATGATAAAAAATGCCAATATAGATATAAAATCGATATTTTTTTGAAAAAAGCCTGCTATGATCAAAACCAAAAATGCTTTAAATTGCATTTTAAAACATATCTAGGTATTATAAATGATAAAGAATGCTAATATAGATGTAAAATCGATATTTTTTGAAAATAGCCTACTATGATCAAAACCAAAAATGATTTAAATTGCATTTTAAAACAAATCTAGGTATTATAAATGATAAAGAATGCTAATATAGATATAAAATCAATATTTTTTGAAAATAGCCTGCTATGATCGAAACCAAAAATGCTTTAAATTGCATCTTAAAACATATCTAGGTATTATAAATGATAAAGAATGCTAATATAGATATAAAATCGATATTTTTTTGAAAAAAGCTTACTATGATCGAAACCAAAAATGCTTTAAATTGCATCTTAAAACATATCTATGTAGGTATTATAAATGATAAAGAATGCTAATATAGATATAAAATCGATATTTTTTGAAAATAGCCTACTATGATCGAAACCAAAAATGCTTTAAATTGCATCTTAAAACATATCTAGGTATTATAAATGATAAAGAATACCAATATAGATATAAAATCGATATTTTTTGAAAATAGCCTACTATGATCGAAACCAAAAACGCTTTAAATTGCATTTTAAAAAAAATCTAGGTATTATAAATGATAAAGAATGCCAATATAGATATAAAATCGATATTTTTTTGAAAAAAGCCTGCTATGATCAAAACCAAAAATGCTTTAAATTGCATTTTAAAACATATCTAGGTATTATAAATGATAAAGAATACCAATATAGATATAAAATCGATATTTTTTTGAAAAAAGCCTGCTATGATCAAAAACCAAAAATGCTGTAAATTGCATTTTAAAACAAATCTAGGTATTATAAATGATAAAAAATGCCAATATAGATATAAAATCGATATTTTTTTGAAAAAAGCCTGCTATGATCAAAACCAAAAATGCTTTAAATTGCATTTTAAAACATATCTAGGTATTATAAATGATAAAGAATGCTAATATAGATGTAAAATCGATATTTTTTGAAAATAGCCTACTATGATCAAAACCAAAAATGATTTAAATTGCATTTTAAAACAAATCTAGGTATTATAAATGATAAAGAATGCTAATATAGATATAAAATCAATATTTTTTGAAAATAGCCTGCTATGATCGAAACCAAAAATGCTTTAAATTGCATCTTAAAACATATCTAGGTATTATAAATGATAAAGAATGCTAATATAGATATAAAATCGATATTTTTTTGAAAAAAGCTTACTATGATCGAAACCAAAAATGCTTTAAATTGCATCTTAAAACATATCTATGTAGGTATTATAAATGATAAAGAATGCTAATATAGATATGAAATCGATATTTTTTGAAAATAGCCTACTATGATCGAAACCAAAAATGCTTTAAATTGCATCTTAAAACATATCTAGGTATTATAAATGATAAAGAATGCTAATATAGATATAAAATCGATATTTTTTGAAAATAGCCTGCTATGATCGAAACCAAAAATGCTTTAAATTGCATCTTAAAACATATCTAGGTATTATAAATGATAAAGAATACCAATATAGATATAAAATCGATATTTTTTGAAAATAGCCTACTATGATCGAAACCAAAAATGCTTTAAATTGCATCTTAAAACATATCTAGGTATTATAAATGATAAAGAATGCCAATATAGATATAAAATCGATATTTTTTTGCAAAAAGCCTGCTATGATCAAAACTAAAAATGCTTTAAATTGCATTTTAAAACAAATCTAGGTATTATAAATGATAAAGAATGCCAATATAGATATAAAATCGATATTTTTTTGAAAAAAGCCTACTATGATCAAAACCAAAAATGATTTAAATTGCATTGAATGCTAAAATAGATATAAAATCAATATTTTTTGAAAATAGCCTGCTATGATCGAAACCAAAAATGCTTTAAATTGCATCTTAAAACATATCTAGGTATTATAAATGATAAAGAATGCCAATATAGATATAAAATCGATATTTTTTTGAAAAAAGCCTACTATGATCAAAACCAAAAATGATTTAAATTGCATTGAATGCTAAAATAGATATAAAATCAATATTTTTTGAAAATAGCCTGCTATGATCGAAACCAAAAATGCTTTAAATTGCATCTTAAAACATATCTAGGTATTATAAATGATAAAGAATGCCAATATAGATATAAAATCGATATTTTTTTGAAAAAAGCCTACTATGATCAAAACCAAAAATGATTTAAATTGCATTGAATGCTAAAATAGATATAAAATCAATATTTTTTGAAAATAGCCTGCTATGATCGACACCAAAAATGCTTTAAATTGCATCTTAAAACATATCTAGGTATTATAAATGATAAAGAATGCCAATATAGTTATAAAATCGATATTTTTTTGAAAAAAGCCTACTATGATCAAAACCAAAAATGATTTAAATTGCATTGAATGCTAAAATAGATATAAAATCAATATTTTTTGAAAATAGCCTGCTATGATCGAAACCAAAAATGCTTTAAATTGCATCTTAAAACATATCTAGGTATTATAAATGATAAAGAATGCCAATATAGATATAAAATCGATATTTTTTTGAAAATAGCCTGCTTTGATGGAAACCAAAAATGCTTTAAATTGCATTTTAAAACATATCTAGGTATTTTAAATGATAAAGAATGCTAATTTGGATATAAAAACAATATTTTTTTGAAAATAGCCTGCTATATTCAAAACCAAAAATGCTTTAAATTGCATTTTAAAACAAATCTAGGTATTATAAATGATAAAAAATGCCAATATAGATATAAAATCGATATTTTTTTGAAAAAAGCCTGCTATGATCAAAACCAAAAATGCTTTAAATTGCATTTTAAAACAAATCTAGGTATTATAAATGATAAAGAATGCCAATATAGATATAAAATCGATATTTTTTTGAAAAAAGCCTGCTATGATCAAAACCAAAAATGCTTTAAATTGCATTTTAAAACATATCTAGGTATTATAAATGATAAAGAATACCAATATAGATATAAAATCGATATTTTTTTGAAAAAAGCCTGCTATGATCAAAAACCAAAAATGCTGTAAATTGCATTTTAAAACAAATCTAGGTATTATAAATGATAAAAAATGCCAATATAGATATAAAATCGATATTTTTTTGAAAAAAGCCTGTTATGATCAAAACCAAAAATGCTTTAAATTGCATTTTAAAACAAATCTAGGTATTATAAATGATAAAGAATGCCAATATAGATATAAAATCGATATTTTTTTGAAAAAAGCCTACTTTGATCAAAACCAAAAATGCTGTAAATTGCATTTTAAAACAAATCTAGGTATTTTTAATGATAAAGAATGCCAATATAGATATAAAATCGATATTTTTTTGAAAATAGCCTGCTTTGATGGAAACCAAAAATGCTTTAAATTGCATTTTAAAACATATCTAGGTATTTTAAATGATACAGAATGCTAATTTGGATATAAAAACAATATTTTTTTGAAAATAGCCTGCTATATTCAAAACCAAAAATGCTTTAAATTGCATTTTAAAACAAATCTAGGTATTATAAATGATAAAAAATGCCAATATAGATATAAAATCGATATTTTTTTGAAAAAAGCCTGCTATGATCAAAACCAAAAATGCTTTAAATTGCATTTTAAAACAAATCTAGGTATTATAAATGATAAAGAATGCCAATATAGATATAAAATCGATATTTTTTTGAAAAAAGCCTGCTATGATCAAAACCAAAAATGCTTTAAATTGCATTTTAAAACATATCTAGGTATTATAAATGATAAAGAATACCAATATAGATATAAAATCGATATTTTTTTGAAAAAATCCTGCTATGATCAAAAACCAAAAATGCTGTAAATTGCATTTTAAAACAAATCTAGGTATTATAAATGATAAAAAATGCCAATATAGATATAAAATCGATATTTTTTTGAAAAAAGCCTGCTATGATCAAAACCAAAAATGCTTTAAATTGCATTTTAAAACATATCTAGGTATTATAAATGATAAAGAATGCTAATATAGATGTAAAATCGATATTTTTTGAAAATAGCCTACTATGATCAAAACCAAAAATGATTTAAATTGCATTTTAAAACATATCTAGGTATTATAAATGATAAAGAATGCTAATATAGATATAAAATCAATATTTTTTGAAAATAGCCTGCTATGATCGAAACCAAAAATGCTTTAAATTGCATCTTAAAACATATCTAGGTATTATAAATGATAAAGAATGCTAATATAGATATAAAATCGATATTTTTTTGAAAAAAGCTTACTATGATCGAAACCAAAAATGCTTTAAATTGCATCTTAAAACATATCTATGTAGGTATTATAAATGATAAAGAATGCTAATATAGATATAAAATCGATATTTTTTGAAAATAGCCTACTATGATCGAAACCAAAAATGCTTTAAATTGCATCTTAAAACATATCTAGGTATTATAAATGATAAAGAATGCTAATATAGATATAAAATCGATATTTTTTGAAAATAGCCTGCTATGATCGAAACCAAAAATGCTTTAAATTGCATCTTAAAACATATCTAGGTATTATAAATGATAAAGAATACCAATATAGATATAAAATCGATATTTTTTGAAAATAGCCTACTATGATCGAAACCAAAAACGCTTTAAATTGCATTTTAAAAAAAATCTAGGTATTATAAATGATAAAGAATGCCAATATAGATATAAAATCGATATTTTTTTGAAAAAAGCCTGCTATGATCAAAACCAAAAATGCTTTAAATTGCATCTTAAAACATATCTAGGTATTATAAATGATAAAGAATGCCAATATAGATATAAAATCGATATTTTTTTGCAAAAAGCCTGCTATGATCAAAACTAAAAATGCTTTAAATTGCATTTTAAAACAAATCTAGGTATTATAAATGATAAAGAATGCCAATATAGATATAAAATCGATATTTTTTTGAAAAAAGCCTACTATGATCAAAACCAAAAATGATTTAAATTGCATTGAATGCTAAAATAGATATAAAATCAATATTTTTTGAAAATAGCCTGCTATGATCGAAACCAAAAATGCTTTAAATTGCATCTTAAAACATATCTAGGTATTATAAATGATAAAGAATGCCAATATAGATATAAAATCGATATTTTTTTGAAAAAAGCCTACTATGATCAAAACCAAAAATGATTTAAATTGCATTGAATGCTAAAATAGATATAAAATCAATATTTTTTGAAAATAGCCTGCTATGATCGAAACCAAAAATGCTTTAAATTGCATCTTAAAACATATCTAGGTATTATAAATGATAAAGAATGCCAATATAGATATAAAATCGATATTTTTTTGAAAAAAAGCCTACTTTGATCAAAACCAAAAATGCTGTAAATTGCATTTTAAAACAAATCTAGGTATTTTTAATGATAAAGAATGCCAATATAGATATAAAATCGATATTTTTTTGAAAATAGCCTGCTTTGATGGAAACCAAAAATGCTTTAAATTGCATTTTAAAACATATCTAGGTATTTTAAATGATAAAGAATGCTAATTTGGATATAAAAACAATATTTTTTTGAAAATAGCCTGCTATATTCAAAACCAAAAATGCTTTAAATTGCATTTTAAAACAAATCTAGGTATTATAAATGATAAAAAATGCCAATATAGATATAAAATCGATATTTTTTTGAAAAAAGCCTGCTATGATCAAAACCAAAAATGCTTTAAATTGCATTTTAAAACAAATCTAGGTATTATAAATGATAAAGAATGCCAATATAGATATAAAATCGATATTTTTTTGAAAAAAGCCTGCTATGATCAAAACCAAAAATGCTTTAAATTGCATTTTAAAACATATCTAGGTATTATAAATGATAAAGAATACCAATATAGATATAAAATCGATATTTTTTTGAAAAAAGCCTGCTATGATCAAAAACCAAAAATGCTGTAAATTGCATTTTAAAACAAATCTAGGTATTATAAATGATAAAAAATGCCAATATAGATATAAAATCGATATTTTTTTGAAAAAAGCCTGCTATGATCAAAACCAAAAATGCTTTAAATTGCATTTTAAAACATATCTAGGTATTATAAATGATAAAGAATGCTAATATAGATGTAAAATCGATATTTTTTGAAAATAGCCTACTATGATCAAAACCAAAAATGATTTAAATTGCATTTTAAAACATATCTAGGTATTATAAATGATAAAGAATGCTAATATAGATATAAAATCAATATTTTTTGAAAATAGCCTGCTATGATCGAAACCAAAAATGCTTTAAATTGCATCTTAAAACATATCTAGGTATTATAAATGATAAAGAATGCTAATATAGATATAAAATCGATATTTTTTTGAAAAAAGCTTACTATGATCGAAACCAAAAATGCTTTAAATTGCATCTTAAAACATATCTATGTAGGTATTATAAATGATAAAGAATGCTAATATAGATATAAAATCGATATTTTTTGAAAATAGCCTACTATGATCGAAACCAAAAATGCTTTAAATTGCATCTTAAAACATATCTAGGTATTATAAATGATAAAGAATGCTAATATAGATATAAAATCGATATTTTTTGAAAATAGCCTGCTATGATCGAAACCAAAAATGCTTTAAATTGCATCTTAAAACATATCTAGGTATTATAAATGATAAAGAATGCCAATATAGATATAAAATCGATATTTTTTGAAAATAGCCTACTATGATCGAAACCAAAAACGCTTTAAATTGCATTTTAAAAAAAATCTAGGTATTATAAATGATAAAGAATGCCAATATAGATATAAAATCGATATTTTTTTGAAAAAAGCCTGCTATGATCAAAACCAAAAATGCTTTAAATTGCATCTTAAAACATATCTAGGTATTATAAATGATAAAGAATGCCAATATAGATATAAAATCGATATTTTTTTGCAAAAAGCCTGCTATGATCAAAACTAAAAATGCTTTAAATTGCATTTTAAAACAAATCTAGGTATTATAAATGATAAAGAATGCCAATATAGATATAAAATCGATATTTTTTTGAAAAAAGCCTACTATGATCAAAACCAAAAATGATTTAAATTGCATTGAATGCTAAAATAGATATAAAATCAATATTTTTTGAAAATAGCCTGCTATGATCGAAACCAAAAATGCTTTAAATTGCATCTTAAAACATATCTAGGTATTATAAATGATAAAGAATGCCAATATAGATATAAAATCGATATTTTTTTGAAAAAAGCCTACTATGATCAAAACCAAAAATGATTTAAATTGCATTGAATGCTAAAATAGATATAAAATCAATATTTTTTGAAAATAGCCTGCTATGATCGACACCAAAAATGCTTTAAATTGCATCTTAAAACATATCTAGGTATTATAAATGATAAAGAATGCCAATATAGATATAAAATCGATATTTTTTTGAAAAAAGCCTACTATGATCAAAACCAAAAATGATTTAAATTGCATTGAATGCTAAAATAGATATAAAATCAATATTTTTTGAAAATAGCCTGCTATGATCGAAACCAAAAATGCTTTAAATTGCATCTTAAAACATATCTAGGTATTATAAATGATAAAGAATGCCAATATAGATATAAAATCGATATTTTTTTGAAAAAAGCCTACTATGATCAAAACCAAAAATGATTTAAATTGCATTGAATGCTAAAATAGATATAAAATCAATATTTTTTGAAAATAGCCTGCTATGATCGAAACCAAAAATGCTTTAAATTGCATCTTAAAACATATCTAGGTATTATAAATGATAAAGAATGCCAATATAGATATAAAATCGATATTTTTTTGAAAAAAGCCTACTATGATCAAAACCAAAAATGATTTAAATTGCATTGAATGCTAAAATAGATATAAAATCAATATTTTTTGAAAATAGCCTGCTATGATCGAAACCAAAAATGCTTTAAATTGCATCTTAAAACATATATAGGTATTATAAATGATAAAGAATGCCAATATAGATATAAAATCGATATTTTTTTGAAAAAAGCCTACTATGATCAAAACCAAAAATGATTTAAATTGCATTGAATGCTAAAATAGATATAAAATCAATATTTTTTGAAAATAGCCTGCTATGATCGAAACCAAAAATGCTTTAAATTGCATCTTAAAACATATCTAGGTATTATAAATGATAAAGAATGCTAATGTAGATATAAAAACGATATTTTTTTGAAAAAAGCCTGCTATGATCACAACCAAAAATGCTTTAAATTGCATTTTAAAACATATCTAGGTATTATAAATGATAAAGAATGCCAATATAGATATAAAATCGATATTTTTTTGCAAAAAGCCTGCTATGATCAAAACCAAAAATGCTTTAAATTGCATTTTAAAACAAATCTAGGTATTATAAATGATAAAGAATGCAAATGTAGATATAAAAACGATATTTTTTTGAAAAAAGCCTGCTATGATCAAAACCAAAAATGCTTTAAATTGCATTTTAAAACAAATCTAGGTATTATAAATGATAATAAAGAATGCCAATATAGATATAAAATCAATATTTTTTGAAAATAGCCTGCTATGATCGAAACCAAAAATGCTTTAAATTGCATCTTAAAACATATCTAGGTATTATAAATGATAAAGAATGCCAATATAGATATAAAATCGATATTTTTTTGAAAAAAGCCTACTATGATCCAAACCAAAAATGATTTAAATTGCATTGAATGCTAAAATAGATATAAAATCAATATTTTTTGAAAATAGCCTGCTATGATCGAAACCAAAAATGCTTTAAATTGCATCTTAAAACATATATAGGTATTATAAATGATAAAGAATGCCAATATAGATATAAAATCGATATTTTTTTGAAAAAAGCCTACTATGATCAAAACCAAAAATGATTTAAATTGCATTGAATGCTAAAATAGATATAAAATCAATATTTTTTGAAAATAGCCTGCTATGATCGAAACCAAAAATGCTTTAAATTGCATTTTAAAACAAATCTAGGTATTATAAATGATAAAGAATGCAAATGTAGATATAAAAACGATATTTTTTTGAAAAAAGCCTGCTATGATCAAAACCAAAAATGCTTTAAATTGCATTTTAAAACAAATCTAGGTATTATAAATGATAAAGAATGCCAATATAGATATAAAATCGATATTTTTTTGCAAAAAGCCTGCTATGATCAAAACCAAAAATGCTTTAAATTGCATTTTAAAACAAATCTAGGTATTATAAATGATAAAGAATGCTAATGTAGATATAAAAACGATATTTTTTTGAAAAAAGCCTGCTATGATCACAACCAAAAATGCTTTAAATTGCATTTTAAAACATATCTAGGTATTATAAATGATAAAGAATGCTAATATAGATATAAAATCGATATTTTTTGAAAATAGCCTGCTATGATCGAAACCAAAAATGCTTTAAATTGCATTTTAAAACATATCTGGGTATTATAAATGATAAAGAATGCTAATATAGATATAAAATCGATATTTTTTTTGAAAAAAGCTTACTATGATCGAAACCAAAAATGATTTAAATTGCATCTTAAAACATATCTAGGTATTATAAATGATAAAGAATGCTAATATAGATATAAAATCGATATTTTTTGAAAAAAGCCTACTATGATCAAAACCAAAAATGATTTAAATTGCATTTTAAAACATATCTAGGTATTATAAATGATAAAGAATGCTAATATAGATATAAAATCGATATTTTTCGAAAATAGCCTACTATGATCGAAACCAAAAATGCTTTAAATTGCATCTTAAAACATATCTAGGTATTATAAATGATAAAGAATGCTAATATAGATATAAAATCGATATTTTTTGAAAATAGCCTACTATGATCGAAACCAAAAATGCTTTAAATTGCATCCTAAAACATATCTAGGTATTATAAATGATAAAGAATGCTAATATAGATATAAAATCGATATTTTTTGAAAATAGCCTACTATGATCAAAACCAAAAATGATTTAAATTGCATTTTAAAACATATCTAGGTATTATAAATGATAAAGAATGCCAATTTAGATATAAAAACGATATTTTTTTGAAAATAGCCTGCTATGATCAAAACCAAAAATGCTTTAAATTGCATTTTAAAACAAATCTAGGTATTATAAATGATAAAAAATGCTAATATAGATATAAAATCGATATTTTTCGAAAATAGCCTACTATGATCGAAACCAAAAATGCTTTAAATTGCATCCTAAAACATATCTAGGTATTATAAATGATAAAGAATGCTAATATAGATGTAAAATCGATATTTTTTGAAAATAGCCTACTATGATCAAAACCAAAAATGATTTAAATTGCATTTTAAAACATATCTAGGTATTATAAATGATAAAAAATGCTAATATAGATATAAAATCGATATTTTTTGAAAATAGCCTACTATGATCAAAACCAAAAATGATTTAAATTGCATTTTAAAACATATCTAGGTATTATAAATGATAAAGAATGCCAATTTAGATATAAAAACGATATTTTTTTGAAAATAGCCTGCTATGATCAAAACCAAAAATGCTTTAAATTGCATTTTAAAACAAATCTAGGTATTATAAATGATAAAGAATGCTAATATAGATATAAAATCGATATTTTTTTTTGAAAATAGCCTGCTATGATCAAAACCAAAAATGCTTTAAATTGCATTTTAAAACAAATCTAGGTATTATAAATGATGGAGAATGCTTATATAGATATAAAATCGATATTTTTTGAAAATAGCCTGCTATGATCAAAACCAAAAATGATGTAAATTGCATTTTAAAACATATCTAGGTATTATAAATGATAAAGAATGCTAATATAGATATAAAATCGATATTTTTTGAAAATAGCCTACTATGATCAAAACCAAAAATGATTTAAATTGCATTTTAAAACATATCTAGGTATTATAAATGATAAAGAATGCTTATATTGATATAAAAAGCT
This sequence comes from Chironomus riparius, assembly GCA_917627325.4. Lineage (NCBI taxonomy): Eukaryota > Metazoa > Arthropoda > Insecta > Diptera > Chironomidae > Chironomus > Chironomus riparius. Next base: position 27,353,477 of record OU895878.1, read on the forward strand.
CCATTCCTTCAATTGCTGATAATTTTGGAACTCATTTCTCGGACAAAAATAAAGCAGATGCATTTGCTCGATCATTTCAGTCTTCTTTTAATGCAGTGCAAAATTCACATTCAAAGTTTGAAGGATTAGTCAGCAACGCTATTCAATCAATATCAGACATCCAAGATCCTTTTTTCGACCTGATCTCTACTCAAGATGTCGAATATGACATGCAATCTTTAAATCCTCGCAAAGCTTCTGGCCATGATAAGATTCATAATTGTGTTTTGAAAGCTCTGGGTTCTTCTACTTAATTCATTTCGCTCTGTTCTAAACTTTTCAATGCCTGTATGAAACTATCGTACTTCCCGAAATGCTGGAAAATTGCTAAAATCATGCCAATCCCCAAGGGAAAGCAAAATTGTAACTCTCCCGATGATTTTCATCCTATTTCCCTTCTTTCAAATCTTGTTAAATGTTTGAAAAAGATTGTCCTGATGCGTCAAAACGACTTTGAGCTCGAGAACAACATTTTTATTAAACAACAATGTGGATTTCGACAAAATCACTCGACGATTCATCAAATTCTCGGAATTACTGAACAAGTATCTTTTGGTTTCAACATAAACAAGAGCACAGGAATGGTCTTACTAGACTTACGTAAAGCCTTTGGTAGCGTCTGTCATGATGGTTTAACTTATAAGTTGATCAAGTTTAATTATCCTATGTATCTTATCAAACTCTTACAATCATATCTTCATTGTCGTTTTGCTTATGTTGTCTGCCAATCAGCATTTTCATATATATTTGATGTCTCATCTGGAGTGCCGCAAGGCTCTCTAGTCGCTCCTCATTTATTTAACATATTTATTAACGATATCCCTGTTCCAACAAAAGGCGATTTATCTCTTTACGCTGATGATACTGCATACCTTGTTCAATTCTCATGGAAGAATTTGAAGTCGATCAAGGTAGAATTGTGCAAATCTCTCAAGAGCCTACAAATCTTCTTTAATGACTGGAAGATTAAATTGAACGAGCTCAAAACAAAATTCATTGTCTTCACTATGTCAACTAAAATGATCCAGAAACTAAGAGGAGATTCAATTTCTTTCAATGGACAATCATTCGACTGGAAAGACTCAGTGAAATACTTGGGTCTTGTCCTTGACCGTATGCTGACTTTCAAACATCACATCAAGCGCGCAGTTATCAAAGCCAGTGCCACCAGTTTCTACAGTCTGTACTGCCTCTTAAGCAGAAATTCCTTTGCATCAACTGATTCAAAACTTAGAATTTACAAATCCTACATAAGACCCATTCTGACTTATGGCTGCCCTATTTTCCATAATGATGCTGAATGCCATGTTAAAAAGCTCCAACTTTCGCAAAATAAACTGCTTCGTATGATCTTAAACATTAACTGGTATGACTTTCAATCAACCAGAGAGATTCATGATTCAGCGAAAGTTCCGTTAATTTTTGATTTTACTTCTCGTCTAACCGACAACTTTTATGCCAAAGTTGTAAATCATTCTAATGATCTATTTTCTTCATTAGGCCAATACAATAAAGACTCACTGGGTTTTCGAGTAAAACATAAACTACCGAAACGTTTACATTAAGTCCTCACAATTTATTAACTAGTTAATTTTTTTTTCTTCTATTTTATTTTATCTTACTTTTATTTAAACAAATATTGGTCTTTTTTGTAACTTTTATTTTTTTTTGGCCAAACTTCATTGCATTACTAGTTAAACTTCTTTCTAATACTTTTTCAATTCTACTCATAAAAGCTCTTTACAATGCAATAAGAATTTATTCCGTATCTGAATGATAAGTATCAAGTAAAGGCAAAAAAGTGTTCAAACGTTTTAAGGTTTTATCATTTTTTGACAAAACTTATTCACAAATCCCACTGATTATTAATGTTTATTGATTTACAGGAAAATTGGAAATTTTTATGATATATTTCGTTTTTGTATCATATGTAGTTGCTGAGAAATAAACTGTCAAAGTTTCGACATAAATGGCTCATAAATGACATCACAAGTCGAAAATCAAAAATCTAGCTCCAACAACTTGTGAGCATTTTCAAAGGCTACAAAATGAGTTAAAAAGCAAAGCCTTTGATTAAGTATTGAAAAAGTTATTCAATTTCTTAGTTTTTCAACTTTGAACCGTTTCAACCAATTGAACCGGTTCAAAAATAGCATAATTAAATAGTACTCTTTGGATTTCAATTCCAACGATATAATATATCTATGTTATCTTCTATAGTTTTAGAGTTTTGCCCCAGAATCATTCAATTAAAGTATCAATAAAAAAAGTATCAATCAAGAGTTCAATTTACCTGTCGTCATAGTTTGTAGCGTTTTTGGTTCCTGTGCCTACATGCTGGAGCTAAACGAATAAATTTATGTTGGGTAATAAAAATTTAATGTAAAATTTATCATATGGGATAAGAATGTTTACTTTTCTCAGAAATTAAAACCAATTACATCATTTGATAGATGCATTAATGATAGATAATCCAAAATTATCATTTAATAAGCAAATATTCAGTGAATCAGATTGAATTTTTCATATGTAAGAAGGAAGAGAAAATAACGTTCAAAAAATATTCAAAAAGCCCTTGCAAAAAAGAATTAAAATAAAATTTGGTTAAAGAATCTGTAATAAAAGTTAAATTAAATATTTTCATGTTTAAAGTACTGTAAATGGACTAAAAAATAGTTGGTGTGATATATACAGATCAATTGCACTAGGATAACAAGGAATTTTAAATAATTGACGAGATTTAGGTGTAGAATAAAGCTAGCATTTATTTGTGCGTAAAAGTCGACAAAAAATGTTTAAATGGACTCTATAATAACGCAAGTAAATAGAGAAGATGAGCAATTGAATGCTTTTACAAATGATAAAGGTAAGGATAAGAAAGAAAATTGTGAAAATGAATTGATTACAAGATAATTATTAAATTTATAAAATTGTTGTGAGGGAATTGAAAGATACAGGCAGATATAGGTGTTGACTTTTTTCAGGGCTTTTGAATTTTTATTTACTACAGCCTTGGATTCACATATATTTTCTAAAAATAAACCTTACACAGTGGCATTAATAAATTCAAAAAATAGCATTACATATTTTCTTCGATTTAATATTAAAATTCTAATAATTCAGGCACGATTCATTCATGATTTTCATACTATACATACTAGTATTAAATTATATTCTTATACACTTGAACAACAAACAGCTAGCCCAGTATATAGACAGAATCACTGTATAAATCAAAACAATTCTCAGCTCTTTACTATATTTTATTTTAGATAAAATTAGTTTCATATGAATTATATTACGGACGAGCGCATATATTCTTAAAATAGATTTACACAACTGAAATTATGCTGAAAATTAAAATTGACTTTCATATTGTAGTATTGATCTTAAATCGGGAATTGAGTCATTTTTGTTTAAATTATAAACTAATTAATCGCGCTACACTTTCGCAGATAAGGGAAGCGAAAAAATTGTACATTTCTATATACACAACGCTACTATATGTTTCTATATGCACGACAAATTTGCGATTTATGTATTAATTTTATATCCATTACATCCCATTATGACATTTCATCACTAATCTTAATCTTTATCTTTCTCACAAAAAAAATTAAAGGAACTATCGAAGAAAATGTAACAAAAAAATCAAAAAGGCGAATATGGGAGACAGTCTTCTGCTGTTGGCGACAACGGAGTGCTTCTATAACTCGCCGTACCAAATCAAATCAGAATGGTGGATCGATAGAAGGACTTTCTTCAACGCAAACTATAGGACAAGCAAGTGGGCTCACGTGCAACAATAGTCAAAATCGATATTTACTTCCGCCAGTTAGACATTCGGATATGCATAAAAAATGTATGGTTATTGATTTAGATGAAACACTTGTGCATAGTAGTTTTAAAGTAAGTATAAATTGCATGGCATGCCAAAAGTCAACTTCTTATCAATGACTGATCGTTTGTTATAATTTTCCTTTTTCGTAGCCAATTCCAAATGCAGATTTCATTGTTCCCGTTGAGATTGACGGAACAATTCATCAAGTTTACGTTCTTAAACGTCCTTATGTCGATGAATTCTTAAAGAAGATGGGCGAGCTATACGAATGTGTTCTCTTCACAGCTAGTTTGGCAAAGTATGCTGATCCTGTTGCCGATCTTTTAGATCAGTAAGTTTTTCCCTTAATCGTCACATTATTAATGTTTGTTAATAACAAAATTTTCATCAACATTACAGATGGAACGTCTTTCGAGCTCGACTGTTCCGAGAATCTTGTGTTTATCATGGTGGCAATTATGTAAAAGATTTAAACAAACTAGGCCGAGATCTACAAAAAATCGTGATTGTAGATAATAGTCCGGCTAGTTATATTTTCCATCCCGAAAACGCTGTTCCAGGTAAATATGAAAAAAAAAAAAATAAATGTTCCCTAGCAGAAATTTACTAGTAATTTCCTAGTAATTTATTGGATAACTTTCCATTCGCTACTTGCTATTTACTAGTCAAAATCCAAGTTCAAATCTTCGCCAAAGACCAGCGAAAAAATACTTCATAAAAAAAACTTTTTAAAAAACCACGTTTTTTCCCGTGGACTAAAAAGTAGAAAATAACTTTTTTAATTGGGTTCAAAGGATACTGGTTTGAAAATTTGAGATTGATATTAAAGTTTTATACTAAAGTCATGACCATACATGAATTGCAAATTTGTTCACTTCGACCATATTGTATAGTTCTACATCTTAAAACGTGGGCGCATTCATTAATATTGTATATTAGGAAAGCTTAAATTTTATATAAATGCGCCCACGTTTTAAGATGTAGAACTATACAATATGGTCGAAGTGAACAAATTTTCAATTCATGTATGGTCATGACTTAAGTATAAAACTTTAATATCAATCTCAAATTTTCAAACCAATATCCTTTGAACCCAATTAAAAAAGTTATTTTCTACTTTTTAGTCCACGGGAAAAAACGTGGTTTTTTAAAAAGTTTTTTTTATGAAGTATTTATTTTCTACTTTTTAGTTTTAAAAAATTATTTAAAGTATCCATCGATCAGCATAAGTTTGTAAACTAGAACAAAACCATTGAAAGTCTCCATCGATCAGTTGTGCTTCGCACAGCATAAGTTTGTAAACTAGACTCATACCATAGAAAGTCTTCATCGATCAGCTGTGCTTCGCACAGCATAAGTTTGTAAACTAGAATTTAACCGTAGAAAGTCTTCATCGATCAGCTGTGCTTCGCACAGCATAAGTTTGTAAACTAGACTCATACCATAGAAGTCTTCATCGATCAGCTGTGCTTCGCACAGCATAAGTTTGTAAACTAGAATTTAACCATAGAAAGTCTTCATCGATCAGCTGTGCTTCGCACAGCATAAGTTTGTAAACTAGACTCATACCATAGAAGTCTTCATCGATCAGCTGTGCTTCGCACAGCATAAGTTTGTAAACTAGAATTTAACCGTAGAAAGTCTTCATCGATCAGCTGTGCTTCGCACAGCATAAGTTTGTAAACTAGAACAAAACCGTTGAAAGTCTCCATCGATCAGCTGTGCTTCGCACAGCATTAGTTTGTAAACTAGAATCAAACCATTGAAAGTCGTGTAACGTATTTTTGTCATTCAAACTCATAACGGCTTTTTGAATTATAAAATTATTGAAAGTTGTTCATATGTTATGTAAAAATAAGCTAAGCCTTAAAGAGTAAAAAATTTAATTTAATTGTACTATAATTAAGCATTTTTAAGTTTCCAAAATGCTTGAATAATGTATTGTCACCGGAAAGAAAAGTGCATGCAAAATTTCAGCTCGATTGGAGCAGTAGAAGTGGTCGAAAAATTGATCGCAAGATTTGACCTCGACAAACAGATAAACAGATAAACAGATAAGAAAGCAAGTTAAGAAAAACGTGGTAATAATAAAATAAATAAAAGACTTAATTTAATTAAGTCGAACACTGATGAACGCCTTTGACTCGCACGTAAATCTGAGGAAGATAAATAATTAATTGAAAGTCACGTACAAATTTGAAATTTGATTTCTGCGCGCTCGTGTGAAGTATATGGCAAATGCCAAATTTAAAACAAAATTTTTTATGACGCAAAAAATTCTTTTTTTGATGATTTTTCGTAAGATTCGAACTTAAGCAGATTTGATCAAATATTTCACATGGTAATTTGCTAGTAATTTGCAATTAAATAGCAAGTGTAATTTACTAACAGTAAGTTGTTTTGATAATAACTAGTAAATTGCAAGTTGTAGAATAGAAAGACTAGCAATTTGCTAGTTAGTCTCGCTAGGGGTTTACTGCTCAAACTATGCTCAACCACTAAACGTTGTTGATTATTGTATTGCGTAGCACAGTTTGAGGAAAAAAGTACTTTGCATTCAATAATGACGACACTACTAATATACAATTTTATTTTATAGTAAAGAGCTGGTTTGACGATATCAGCGATACTGAACTTTTGGAATTGATTCCTTTATTTGAGAAATTAAGTAAAGTGGATTCTGTTTATACAATACTATCTAGTAAAAATACAAACTCAAATTCTAATTTAATAACACAAACAACATTAACATCCTCTTCGTCAATAATAACATGCTCGCAACAGCAGCCAAACGAGAATACGTAACATTTAAGGATTAAAATAGGAATGAAAAAATTTTTCTTGTTGTTCTTTCATGGTTAAAGTTTTTTGTAAATTTCGAATTCGTGCATATACATCAAAAAAAAAATTAAGATGTAAAAATTATATGTTTTTGTTGTGAATATATATTATTTGTGACAAACAAATGAGAAGTGATGTAGTTTTTCAAAAGCATTTCCGTACATCTTGTGAACACAACCAACTTTTTAAGCTCAGTTTCAGTGAAATTTTTTATAAGCTAAGACATCAAGTGTAGAAGGTATTGATTGGTTTTCGACATATCATTTGCATATCCGTCAATCGATAAAAAAAAATGACTCACGAAAGTGATAGAAAAAGTTCTGTACGGAATAACTGTGTTTCCTGTAAACTGTCTTCCCATCATCTACATTACTCGCACAATGTCCTCCTTCTCTTTGTCCTCACTACTTCATATACTTACTACATGCTATCTATGCTTTTGAAAAATTACTCAAAAGTAGTTATACATATATTTATACATACAATATAATATAGGGGGAATGAATAGGTAGCATATTTCAAACCAATCTTTCATTCTTTATTTATTTATTAGTACAATAATTCATACATAAAACATAGAATTGTGCATGTTTATTTCGAAAAGTCTAAAAGATGTTGCCTGCAACAATTTTTTTCGGACATAATATTATCAGAAATTATTTAGATTAACAAAAATGATGATCATGCTGGGGATGATAAATTCATACTTATCTTACAGGCTTATGTCTGTTAGTAACCATAGTTTAAACACAACTTGCGTCGATTTCACATTTCGCGACTGATATTGTTTTGACTTAAGCTATGGTGTTAATCAATTAATTGTCATATATCAAACACATTGGTCATCCCTAGAATCATCCCACAAATCAGTTAATTGATTTATTTTTTCATCCAGGAGACAAATATTTAAGTATGTTAATCATACAAAAACAATTATAATTCTTATAAAAGAGGCCGTTAATTTATAATGTCTAGCATCTGAAAATTCTGTGGTACATTTTCTTTTAATGAAGTATTTGTCTCACAGAAGATTCCAGTTTTTGATAGACGTTATTTATGAATATCCCCATTAAACATGTTAATTAATGCAATTACTAATATAAGTTCGATGAAATGAAAAAAAAAAACGAGAATTCCTTTAAAAAAATTACAAAATTCATCGTGTTATTGATAGAGGAACATCAGCGCATTTTTGACGCAGCGATCAGTATTTTCAACCATCAAAATGCGAGTCAAAAAGCTCCAAAACTTGAACATTAGCAAAGCTTCAGGTATACTTAAAATTTTTTTTTGTCTTTCAACCGGTTTTTAAAAATCAAATTTCTTAACGGTTTTATGAATTATTTTCCAACATGTTTATGGGCAAATCCATGAATAAACGGTACTGCGAAAATCGACTAAGAATTCTTCTCAACTTGATAAATTCAAAAAAACCGTTAAAATCAAAAAATAATTAAGTTTAATTCACTTCCTGAATTATTTTACCTATCAAAAACAGTGCCAATTTACATATTTTAGATCAAAGATGACTAATGATCTAATTTAAGGCTTAAAAAATTAAATTTATTTTGTTTGCAGACAAATTTTAACGAATTTTTCTCTTTCAAACCGTTTTGGATTCATTTGTGTTTTGCAATAATGATTCGAAAAATTAACAAACTGACGCTAATTTTGTAAATATCTCTTTAATTAAGCATTTTATTGAGATAGAAAGAACACATAATTAAAGCATAGACGAGCGAAAATCTAATGTATATCTTTTCTCGACGGTAAAATGCATATTTATCTAGAAAATGGAAAAAGTGTAAAATTCATTTTTTGTAGAGTTAACAATCAGACGCTCTCCAAATTGAAATAACTTATTAATTAAAGCACATAGAAAGCTGATTTATTGAAAAAAATATTAAAATTAAGTTTTTCTATCATATTGAGTTTTAAAGCACAAAGTTAATCAAGCCGTTTTTGAGAAATTTGCAAAAGATGTGGTTTTTTGTAGAAAAATTCTTTCGTAGATTTGCCCTTATATTATTTTTGTCGGATAAAATAATTAATAATTCCTTTTTAACCAGATAAATAAATTTTCACAGTAAAAACTCTTGAGTTCAATCTGATTTGTAATTTAACGTTTCATTTGAATTCAAAAGAACGGTTTTTGAAATTCAAATTTTAACGTTTTTTTTTTTAATTTGAAGTTATAAAGGCTCCAAAATTGAATCATTAATTATCAGAGCTCGAAGTTGACTCAATAACTCGATAAAACTAATGTTATAAAACAAACCCGAGCTATCTACGATGTCTGGATAAAGAGATCTTAATTCCCAGTCAAACCAGCAAACGAACTAATTGTATTATTAAGCTACCTTTTAGAAAACAAGTTTCCAAAAATTCGTTAAATATAATTTTATTAACTTCAAGATTCAGTACCGAAAAAGGAGCATCCCAAAATTTAATATGTTGAAACCTAATTGAAGATGATGCAAAATAAATTTAAAAAAAAACAAACTTAATAATTAATTAATAGAATATCTTTTTATATTTTTATTATTTCTCTAAAATGTCTTGTAATGATTAAAATTTATTTTCTTTAAAATGTTGCAATCTAATAAAGTTAAACGGGGTTTCTTATTCAGCTTCGATCTTACGAAATTCTTCAAGTAACATCCACAATAGAACTACTCACCGTTAAAAATAATCTTGCTTTATGTACATAGTATGATAATAGAATTATCCAACAAAAATTTCCTATAACCTCAAATTAATATCAAAACTTGACGATTGCGTAATTTTGGAGCTGAACATCAACCAAATTAATTTAAAATAAAAATGGGCTTCTAATTATAATTTTTAATGGATGTAATAGTGAAATTTTTAATATTAAGGGAAATCTGTCAATTTTTCACTAGCAAGAAAATTTGTATAAGGGAAATTGAAAACTACAATGAATTTTATTATTTTTGTGACAAACCCCACACTTATCTTAATGTACGTCCTTCAAAAAATAATTAATTCTAATTTCCAACAACAACAGCAGCAAAAAAACCTTATCAATATGATTTTGTTTTTGAGTCTCGATAATGAATGAAATGAAATAAAAAAACAGTATTTGAAACAATACTGATTCCGGACTTAAAGCTTTATGATTTTACAAACGCATTTCATAAATTGTAATCGGTTAAGTTATTAATAGCAATTCTTAAAGGTTTGTTCACTTTTGACGTTCGATCTTTAGAGATACTACATAACCAAATTTATCCTTAAGTCCTATGTAATACATAAGGACAAATGCGGCTTTGTAGATATGCTTTTGGATTTATTATTCGCCAATAGTAAACAACCCACAAAGAGTCGTAATCATTAAAGGAATATAATTTTTTTGCCTTCATCACAATCAAGGGGTGTGTCCATAGGTTCTTATTACTTTCGATACAATTTTACGTCCATAAAATAGATATGGATATACCCCCGATCATAGTTGATGTATGAATAGATGCCATGTATTTTTTGTTTAATTGTCTTTTGCATTTTGTCAGTAAATTTATTGATTAACTTATTTCGTCATAGCTGAAGGCTAAAAATAAGAAAGAACTTCATTAGATATAGCATTTTTGGATAAATACAGAATTCTTTATATTGTTTTCGGTGAATTCTAAAAGCATCATGTCATCAATCTTTATAATATATAAATTTAAAAATAATAACGATAAACTAAAATTGCAAAAGAATATCAATTTTATATTATAAAAATAACAGATGTAAAAAAAAAATATTAATAAAATTTTTATAAGAATATATCAATCACTCGAGTCTTAATATTTTGCTCTAGTTTTCAGAAAAAAAGTACCAACGACACGTGATGGTTCAATAATTTCATTTCAGCAACATTTCCAATCACACGAATGTGTTGTATGTTGTATCGTTGATGTGGCCTTGAAAACATCAGTGATGCCATATCTATACGCTGTTGATTTTGAGTCATTTAAACTTGATTAATCTACCAGTCTTTCCTTCTTCAGAATATATTGATCACTTTCAGACGCTTTGGTTTCTTTAAATGTAGTTTTCTTGTTGGCTGTAATTGAAGATCCGCTCTTAGATTTATTCAAATTCTGATCGTAAAAAGTTTCATTATTTTAATAAAAAGAAAAATTGATCTATCTTCAAACCGAGAAATTCTTTTTTATGGATGCATCAAGAAATGTATTACTCAATTTTGATGCATACTTGTAGACTTTTAAAAGTAATTTTCCAACAATAAATTCAATTTCAAAGTCAATCTTTAAAAAGTCATGCTGTTCATCAATCATGTATATATAACATAGGATAACATTAGTTCATCTCATGAGCACAACTCTGTTACATGGTAAACAATAAGAGAGACATAAATGCATCTGTTTAAATCACTCAGACACACCATGCTCCATTTATTCTCATGCTCTGAGAGGAAATGTTGATTATGATCTTCTCTTAATTTTATTGACTTAAGGTGAGCTGTTGGAAGAAAATATTGAGCAAAAACCTTAGTCTTTCATAAGTCTTCAAACGGATCAGTTGAAAAATTTAAGAGGAGGATATTATTTCAATAAAGTGTTGTGTAATTAAGAATATTTTCAGGTGTAAAAGACTTGCATTTGTGTGTTGTGCAAAGTGAAAAGAATGAAAGAAGCACTTGAATAAGAACAAATAAAAACAAAAATAAGAAGGAACGCTAACTTTATTGAACAGAAACAACAGAATCACAAAGAAAAGAAAAGAAAGAATTTTTTAAATATAAATTCTACTTCTTTTTGTACTTTGAGCTTGTTTTAGACTTTAAAAAAAAAATGAGTTTTTGCCATGATTTTAAATAGTTGGTAAGTTTTTGATTGAAAAATATGCAAAATGACAGGAAGCTTCATTAAATTGTGAAATAAAAAATAAAAATTTGAAAATTTTCAACTTTTCTTTTTTCAAAAGAAACTTTTCACACTTTTCATGAGATATTCAGTGGAAAAATCAGGTTAATGACTATTTACTCAATGAATTCATTGAATTTTAGTAACATCTGCAAATTTGTACCTTCAGCTCGCGAAGCTTATTATACAGAAAAGAAAAAAAATCGAAAGTGGAATTTCCTACGTGTAACACCTTCTATGTGTGTTAAAAACAGTATAGACCGTCTATAAATACATTCAAAATAGTCAATATGCACATCATTTAAAACAATTAAGTGTCATTGTATTTTTTACATTATCTTAGATAGTTTAGAAATTTTCGCTATATGATCGTTTTTTGGTACTCTGAAAGCTTATAAAAATTGTATTTTAATATTTTACTAGTGCAAATGTTGTAGCTTTTAAAAATCAATCATAGTATCAATCACCATTATTATCATCGATCGATCATAACTGTTATTAACACGGTTGATAATAATCATGTGCATCATTATTCAGCCTTCAGCAACGTCATAATTCAAGCTATAAATCTTCCTGGCATCATCCAATGATAATAACTTTTTATGTGGATGTAAAGCTGTTGCAATATTTTATTTTCTACCAATATGATCTAACCAGCAGCAAAATGAATGTGTATTGAAGAATGATATCATTTATTGGTAATGTCAGAATGCATGTGGCAAAGCTTTTACTGCGGCTTACAGGGACGTTTGAATCATTTTTTGTTTCTCATAAAATTTTTAAATTTTTGCAAGCTTTAAATTATCTTTAATTTATTTTTTCTTATTACTGTTCACGATAATTGATCAATTGAATGAAAATTCGTTTTGAAGATGAATAAAAAGATATTTTCAACCCGATGGATACTTGACTATTAAGCTGTGCTTTTGCATAATGTGGGTGGATTGGTATCTTGACCTTTCTTTATACAATTCCGGCTTGTCGAGTTGGAAAACTATACATGGGTCGTTTTTTACATATTTTTATTTTTGTTTCTGTAACAGTATGGTCACAATAATACACTTAATGTTGAATGTTGTCTCAATTGATGTAGGTTTTGATGAACCTCTTTAATTCCAATAATTTCTTATTAAAGAACACGATAATTTCGTTCACTTGAAAATTCTGAATAAATCATGATCAGGTCATCATAATGCATCACTTGATTCTAAGTATACTGTCGTCATGTTATGTTACGTTTGGATGAAGCTATGCGTTACTCGGGCAATTTTTATGAATGGGAGTTTGAAGAGTCTTTATTGACATTTAGATGATCTCAGAGTTGCACAAATACATTTGGAGTCAATTACCTTAATCAAAAATAAAATTTACTTTCTCAAGTTTATCTTTGTCCGATGATGTGATGATTTTGTCTCCGTCAATACACCTAAACGTCAATTAGCAGAAAAGTTATATTTTTTCATCATTCTGGTAAAAACACCAATTATTTTTGCACTAATATTGAGAGTCTTTAAGTCTTGAGATTATTATATGAGCATCAAGGATAATCCTACAATTATCATTTCATCAATCAGATGAAGCGATTATATTTAATGATGCGGTATAACAAAATTTTAAGATAAAATCGTAAATATAAGAATGAGAATAAAAATTGTTCTCACGAGAAATCACTCACAGTTTCTTTTACTATAATTCATCGCTTCTACGAATAAAAAAGAATTTTTTTTTTTAAATTTACTAGCGATTCATTAAAAGCCAAAGAGATTTAAATGAAAAATGAATGATGATCATTTTTATTACACGCGTAAAAATCATGAATTAAAAAATAAGTGAGTAAAATATGGCTTTGGTGATATTCCAAGAATGTATCTGCATCTTGGAAATAAAAGAATATTTGTAAATGGTAGAAAAAATGTGTGTGCTGTGCTCCAAACTCTCAGTGCAACAACAGCATACTCAATTAAAATCTCAGGTTGAAAAACGTATTCGTGTGCTGGAGAGAGAAATAATCCAATTGGAAAGAAATATTCATTCAGTCTTTCTTTAGACTTCGAGTGGATCAGTCGCAATAAAACAGAGGAGAAACCACCGTGTGAATTAATTTAATACACAAATACATACATAGTCTTATATATGTATACAATTTGACTTGGTGTTTTACAAAGTGAAAAAAGCAAAAGAAGAAAAGAAAAAGAAATAAAAAATCTGAAGAAAAGAAGTAAAGATTTTAATAAAGTTAAAGTTACATGAAGTTCAGCAACAGAAAATAAAATTAAATAAAATAAAAAAATAAGAAAAAAAGTTGTGGAAACCTATTGTATTTAAAAGAGCAAAGAAAAAAATTTCACTTTGGATTATATTTTTGCTATGGGTGCTATTTAATCATAGCACTTAATCTTTGGTGAGTGTTTATTTTTTTTAAAATACTATTTTCAACGCACAAGATCATTTTTGCGAGTATTTTCGACGATTTCTAAGTTGATTTATTTTAAATTTTTAAAGCCTTATTAGGAAAAATTTCTAGTATCTCATGGAAAAAAGTTGTGGGAAAGATCAAAGAAATTTTTATTACAAGAATCTATAAATGGATTTTCAAATAAAAACTTATATCTTAAATAAAAAAAAAAACTAAATGCTTAAAGTGCGATGAATTGCTCCACTCACGCAAGACCTTCATCGAAGTAGAAAAAATAAAAAAATAAAAGTAAGTTTACTCAACACTACCGAATGAAACGTTTATCAAATCAAAGATGGAAATGCCAAGATTTTGAAAAAAAAACAAGACTAGAGCTAAAAATAGGTGTATTTGTAATACACAAGATATTTGCAGATATGTTGATGAAAATTGAGATTTAAGCACAAATTTAAAAAATAGTTGATTAGTTTGCAAATTATGATGTAATTCTTGTATTGAGTGAGAATAGGATGAGCTAAGCGAAAATTTATAAATACGGTAATATTCAATAGTGCCTTTATACATTCTACATTCTTATTCGAAATATTATTACTACACCATTGCAAATATCAAGAAAGAAGAACCAATGATTATTTTCTTGCTTCTCACTAAGCCTTAATTATAGGTATTATTCACTAAGGTTCTTGAAAGAATTTGCCATTTCACCTCTTCGTCATCACAGTTCAATGCCACAGCCGTGATGTAATTATTCATTAAATATTCATAATCATCAAATCTCCGTTGAATGATGCAATAACTTTTCACGCCTACGACAATAATACCATTAACAGTTGAACAGTCTTGAAACTGTCGCGATGGCGACTAAAAATTTGCATTAACGCCCAAGCATCGAATATTTCTGTTTCACACATTTCGACGCTGAACTTCATAAATTAAGGAAAAGGTACACAGCCTTATATTAATATAAATTCTTAGCATGTGGTTAGATTTTTTGAAAAGTCTTTGATAATTTTTACCCAATTGTGATTTATAATTAATGATTGTAGAAAATTTCTAAAGAACCTTCTTCACTTTTTTCAACTAAATATACAATTGAGTTATTTTGAATAAAATAAAATGTTGGATAATCCTATACGTCTGGAATATTAATGAGGTACAATTTTTGTCTCTCGTACAGAAAAGGAAGTGGCAAATGGAAAAAGTTCAAAAAATATATATATATATACGAAAACGGGATTTGTTTAAAACTTCAATATGTGTGATGGGAAATGACTCATTTCTTTCCATATTTTTCTCTCTACTGTTCGCTCACGAAGTCAATAGTCTTAACACAAGCTCAAGATACACAATGAAATTGTGAATACAACAAAATATACGCGCAGACAAAACTCACCAACAATATAAGCAAAATTTTATAATAGAATTAAATTGAGGTTTCGTGCTATTACTTGAATTTAAGTCTTTTGATTCAATTGAATTTAAGCTTTGAAATCTTTTTCGAAACATATCGATTATCTTCTTACCAATTAATTCTGTTTTCATGTTGAAATAAAATATAAATTAGTTAAAAATAAGAAGTTCAATCCTAAATGTTAAATAATACAGACAAAAGTTTGATATATGTTGGCATATAGCTTGACCAAATGCTACAATGACTTTAAGAAATTGCAAAATTAAGATTATCTTGTTCATCAATAGAAATCCTTTTCTCTTTTTTTTTTCGTGAGAAGAAAGTGCGAAAAAAGGAAAGTGCTTTAAAATAAATTTCTAAGACATGAACACAATACTACAGCCTATGATGAATTAAATTGTATAATCGAAAAATTGTGATTGCCAAGTAGTCGAAAATTTTACAAACGCCACTCCCGCATTATAATAGAATTTGTTTTTCACGCAATTGAATTCATTGTATATGGAAATATGTCTAAGCATGTATTTTAAAATACAGCAAACACCTACATGCTATTAAATATTCAGAGTTCTTGACATTAATTATTGTTTGTCTACTTAAGATTACGGATGCCAAATTTTTTGTCTGTTATTATATAAGGAAATCTTGGTTTGTTTTAGTCAAGAAAGTTTAATGTCTAATGAAGATTTCGGATGTAATTAATCTATTAATTTATGCATATTGAGAAAGAATTTTATGTTACTTGTTATGCGTTAAGCGGATTTCAGTCATTTCCTGCATCTATTCTCGAAACTCGATTTGTGAACATAAATTTTAAAACCTTCTGAAACAAACTTAATGCAATTCGTATTTTTTTTTCGTAAAAAAATACAGATAATAATCTTTAACATGATGCAAACTTCACAACTCAGATTAGTTTGGAAAAAATGTTACTACTATTGTCTTAGTGGCTATTTTATATGCATTTCCATTCACAGTATACATTAATGCTGTTTGTATGAGGTCGCTATTACTAGCAGATAAATGCTAATGATATATAATGATGTACATATTCAGAACGAACTTTTATTTTTAAAAAATAACATTTTTCCTGTTATAATTCTGAACATTAATCATTATTTCGCCCTAAGGAGTTACTCTCTGATATATCTGAAGACAAGAAGTTTCATATGGTGTTTCATTTAGCATATACACACCTTTCGTCCATTCAATGTCTTATAGTTCATAAAGTCACACAACAGTGATCATTATCAGTTATTACTACTGTTATATGTAATCACACACATGCTGTTTCAACTTCATTGAAAATTTAATTGTTTTTAATTTAAGCAATGCTGCATTTTGTTTGATTGCTCATTCTTAAATTGTGCGAAAAAAATTGATAGCAGGTTATGTCATACCTTTTTTTAAAGCATTCTTGGTCAGTGTTTATTACCTTTAAGGAGAAAATCTCTAGACAGTTCTTTTTATTGCTATTGCATGCTTTTTATGCTTACTGTGCTAATGATCTAGCAATATAAAGTAATGAATACTATCCACCTTTTTCAACGACTGTGAGTCATTTACTCGTTTTTTGAACAATCTCCAAAATTGAAAAATGATGTTTAAAATATATTTTTTTCTTCTCGAAATATCTCTGGCACTTTTTATGGGGGTGTATCGAAAATTTTAATAGTTCAAAGTATTATGAAATGCCAAAATCATTTTAAACCGTTCGTAAAACAGTTTGTTTTATATTTGGATATCCCATTAATAAAACTCCAGGATCTTTCTTAACTGCGATTTTATTTCGATCCAAAATATGATTAATAATGTTCCTATTAGTTTCTCGATCGTAATTTTTCAATCACTAGATGTCTTTATTAGACATAATCACCATAAATGTTGAAATCGTCAGAATTTATTAGATTGAAAATTCTTTAAACTAATTAGACTCCAAAAGAATTTCGAGATTTGACTTTTACTTTCAAATAAAGTTGAAGAATTCTCGTGGAATTTTTATTCGATCCGCATATGCATTCCTAGTTATTGCTACATGATTTTATGTGATTACATCAATTGCATCATCATTTTGATTTCCATATAAGTACATAAAGTAATTTATTATTAATCAGTTTACTTTATGGTTGTCCTACAAATACCTTCTTTTTATAAAAAAAAATAAAATAAATAAATAAGTATTTAATTCGTGTATAATCACGATGAATCAAGAGCTTAATAACATTTTAACAGATCCAGTAATAACGATATTGGAGATTCAAGTTACCAAATATGAAATTTTCGATGCGACTAAAGTCAAAGATATTTTTTTTGCAAAGGCATTAATCCATTTGACTTGTTCATGTATTGAACTTTAAATTCAAAAAGATCAAGAATGAGTATCGATGATACGTAGCATAGCGAAGACGTTATAAAAGGATGAAAAGAATAACTGAAAGCAGTACAGGTTGCAAAACAAGTTCGTAGGTTTTAGTAGTATATGTTAAATTCTGATAAGAATGAATATTATAGATTCTAATAGAATTCTTGTTGATGCAGTTTATTGAACGAGTTGTGTAAAAGATATTCAAAATAAAAATAGCAAGCTTAAAAACATTCCATCTCATCTCATTTTCTTAGAATTCTTTCAGATAGGCTTACAAGAATACAAGAATAATGGAGCTGTTTAATTTCTTTAGATAGCTCGAAATCTTTTATGCGAGGCTTTAACATTGTAAAGGATTAAGTTTTTATACTTTCAAAGTCAATATCTAATAAGAAAAAAGGAATACATTATTATTAATTCATACATAAATTAGAACTTTTTGTAAAGAATTCTTAAAGTTTTTGACTCGTCTTCGGTATAAAGTCCATGGGCTGCAATCATTCATCATTACTCCATTCCACAGTTTTTCGCACATACACACAGATTATATTGACAGAGAGGAAGAAAAAGAGAGATAAAAAGTCATGTTTTTTGTTCATATAATGCACGACAATGTTATTAAGTTCTCTCTTCTTATAATTTTAGAGGTCTCAAGGTCTAAATCATTTTCTTATGGTTTTCATCTTCATTCTTTTATTCTTTAGTTGTTCTTCTTCTTTATGACTCAAAGGAAACGAGATGAAAATATTATTAACTAAAACAGACTGTATAGAATGCATTTATTTTCCAAAATGGAAATAAATACAAAAGTACAAGAAATGAAAAAAATGGGTCTTGAGAATTTCTCACCTTAATGAATAATACATTGTTGTCATCTATCATTCATTCATTCATTTGTTTTTTGTTTCATTCTTGTTGATTCAGACATCGTACATTTCGCAAAAATTATTTTCAAAAACGTGTAAACATGCTTATGTCTCTGCCTTTTGCCTCCCATGTAATTTTCAATGGATTTCAACTCTGTAGTGCATGAATTGAAATTTAATAAATCGTGAGAAAGATTCTTTAGTTAAAGATGAAGCCAATAAATTTTAAAATTGTGAAATACAAGATCGAATGCTTAGAATGATTCAATAAAGTATGAAGGTGTTTCTGTTCCATTCTATATAGCCAGTAATATGCTTTATTACACCGATTTTCCTGTTATTTCCAACAACAGTAGTCATCTTTGTAATTATCACAGGAAATATATAATAAGAATGTAAATTTAAATTTTATAACATCATGGCCCAATTACTTAACTGCTCTATATTATAATAGAGCTATTGTTTAATTTTTTTTAAACAGACTGAGTGTGTTATGTAATTTATAAATGTATGTAGATTTTATTCAACCTAATCTTATTTATAGAATTTTTGACAACCCACATACTCGAAAATATCAAGACATTTATATTCTGCTTAACATTCTGCTCTCATGATCTTGAAAACTGAAAAAAAAAATATTTTCTTGTCATCTGATTGCCTTGAGCATTCCGGGGAGTATTGCTTACTTACACCGTAATTGTCGATATTCTTTAAGAATCTTAATGTGATTGCAGTAAAATATGTTATGCAATAATTGATAGCTAATTAAACTCTCTTTATATATTTGAAACTTTATCTTTGTCACTTAATCATTGAATTATTATATTAATTGTTATTATTTCTACACAAAGTGTTTTAAAATATATTTTTTGCATATTCCGATTATACACGGCGAGGGTTTTACTGGTCATGTACAAAAATGGCAAAAAACAGGTTCTTAAAAACCTCACCAATATATTTTTATTATTTTATATATAGACTAATTTAATTGATTTCAACTTGGGGGCCATTCACTTATTACGTAACGCTTTTAGGGGGAGGGGGGGGGTCTAAGATTTTGTTACGATTCAAACAAGGAAATTTTTTTTTCATACAAATTTTGTTACGAGGGGGGGGGGGGGCTAAGAAGTCATTTTTTCGCGTTACGTAATAAGTGAACAGCCCCTTGAATAATCTTTTATAACTTTGCAGAGATAAAGCAAATTAATTCCATTATATAACATAAAAGATGTTGTAAAAAAGTTATCAGTACTAAATTGATTTATATACATTTTATTGTAGCACGGGTTATTCTGCGTAACGGTGAAAATTCACATTAATAATTCTATTTGCAAGCTATAATTTCTGTTTATTTATTTCCAATTTTTTCTCCGGATATAAGAAAAAATAATATAACTTTTATTTTTTTCTCCAATTCATTTAAGTGGAAAAAAGCATTTAATTTAATTGTATTCCATTCTTTTGAAAGTTTATGATTTTTCGTTCATTTTATGTTGTTCCTTTTGTTGCCTTTTATTGCCGAACATAATTAAGAAATAAATTGATTGATTTGAAAGAATATCGCAAAAAAAGCAGCAAAAATAAAAATAAAATAAACTCGATGTGTTAAAACTTCTAGGCAGGCTTGTTAAAAGAAATATGAAAAGTTTAAAAGAAATTCTTGATCGCGAAAAAGAACTTATTTTTAAACCGTTATTTTTATCGCATTGTGCTTAATTTACGAAGACTTCTTTTCTTATAATGCTTTAATATTCTTTTTGTTTGTACATAAACTTTTCGTATTGTGTCATATCTGCACAAAAAGAAACAAGAATGACTTCAAAATTTTGGATTTATATAAAACTACGCAGTCGATGATGTAATGATCAAAATTGCTTTTCACAAAGACGAATCTTGGCTTATGAATATAATTTTTAATGATCGTATAGAACTAGGAAGACTAGAAACAAAATCCAGCAATTCAAATTATCTCTCTTTAGATGAGTTCTCTGGTAATAGCGATTATGTATCCACAATGAATTTAATGCTATGTCGTTGTGAAGTAATATAAAAATACCTACAATACTTAGAAAGAATTACACAAAGTGAAGTACAAGAGAATCTTTTCTCTTTAATGTTGAAAGTGTTTGGTTCGTTTATGTTGGTTGGTTAACAACACAAACCAATACGAAGGTGATTGAACTTACTTCTGTATAAATGTATATCCATACTTAATTTTTAAAATCAATGTTAGTTTAATTGTTTTTTTTTTTAAATCATCAAAAAGCTATGAACAATTTTCTTTATAACCTAATGATTACTTCTAGTGTAGTCTAAAATAAGTAGTATGAAACAAAAGCATTTAAAATAATTGATTTGTCAAAAAGTTGTGCCGCACAACATAAGAACCGTAAAGTAACGTGAGATTAGAGTATTTTAAGCATAAGAGTTATGCATTTTTAATGATTGTTATGAAGCTTTGTCAACTTATTACAATGCTATGCTATAATTTTCTTTGATATGCTCGAAAAAATTAAAGAATAATTTTATGTTTCTCTTTGTTCTATTTTTATCTTTCTAGTAAAATGGGAAATTCATTTCCACTAGTCCTCTTATTAATTATAACTTTTAATCTGGTAAGATAAAACATGTGAAAAATGCAAGAGAAAATTGAAAAGTAAAAGGAAATCTTATCTATTCAGGTATCGTCACAATCATCAAGTAGGAAAAACATATTTGGAAATAGACATGAAGTATTCTTTCTAAATTTAGAAGATGGATATTTTGGGTGTCAAGTCAATGAATCAGTAGAATTTTTACAAATTTACGATCTATCAAGGCTATGTGATGGCCTTCAAGATTGTTATATGGGTTCTGATGAGTCAAGAAAAGAACTCAAGTGTACAAGTAAGTCGATGATTTAACGGAATAGCTCAATCAAAGAGCTACTTAAATCAAGTGTAAAATTAACTTAACACTTTTAAATCTTTATTAAATAGATGACTGTGATGGAGATGATGGGTCAACCTGCTCTAACGGAGTGTGTTTAGACCATCAATGTCATTGTAATGATGGTTTTGGCGGATGTAACTGCCAAGTTCCAGGTTAATAATTTAACGTTTCTTTCTATTAAAAAAGTAAACGTGCTAACCTATTATTATTATTGCTATTATCTAAAAACTTTCAGATGAGAATGAGTGTAAATATAGACCGTGTGATGTGTTCGCACATTGTACAAATACCTTAGGTTCGTTTAGTTGTACTTGCTTCCCCGGTTATGCCGGTGATGGTCTTCATTGTGAAGGTATGAATAAAACCATTAATCATAACATAATGAAAAAATAAAAATTTTCATTAAAAAAAAAAACACATATTTCTCGACTAGATATCGACGAATGTTTAGATCCTCATGTTGCGGCACGTTGTGTTGAAAATGCCGAGTGTTGTAATTTACCAGCACATTTTGCGTGCAAATGTAAACCTGGTTATGAAGGAGATGGTGAAGTTTTATGTACAGATATCGACGAGTGTTCTCGACCGGGTACTTGTGGCATAAATACTGAGTGCAATAATACACCAGGAAATTACTCGTGCACATGTAGACAAGGTTTTCAAGGAAATCCTTATGATGGATGTGTGGATATTGATGAATGCAAATTAAATCCAAATTCTTGTGGACCAGGTGCAATTTGTACAAATTTAGAAGGAAGTTATCTTTGTCACTGTCCAGACGGATTTGAAGGGTTCGATGCACAAACTACTGGCTGTGTTGATATAAATGAGTGCAATCGATCACCTTGTAGTCGAAGTGAAGAATGTATTAACGAAGTTGGCGGATACCGATGCCAACAAATAATTAGTAAGTTTCGAATTAGTGTTAATAAGTAATTATTATTTTCAATACTTTATTATCAGATGTTAACGAGTGTTTAAATAATCCTTCGCCATGCGGAAAAAATGCCATATGCACAGACACAATCGGATCATTTACGTGTTCATGCAAACCAGATTATACAGGTGATCCGATGAAAGGATGTGTTGATATTGATGAGTGCACTGCCCTTGAAAAACCATGCGGAAAATTTGCAATATGCGAAAATGCATCACCTGGCTATAATTGTAAATGCTTACAAGGTTATAGAGCTGTGCCTGATGCCAAAATTGCTTGTGAACAAGCTGATGTAGAAATTGGCTGTCACAGCAACTTTGATTGCACAAATAATGCCGAATGTATTGATGGACAGTGCTTCTGTCAAGAGGGTTTTGAAGGATCAGGAACAAATTGCGTAGATATTGATGAATGTAAAAAACAAAAAGACATTTGTGGACCTCGTGCACATTGTATCAACATACAAGGAGGTATGCTTAATCATAATTATTTTTTCAAAAAAATATATAATCTTTTAATATTTCGAAAATTAGGATATAAATGTGAATGCGAAACAGGACTTATAGGTACACCACCAAGACTTCCATGCAAAGAACCATGCGTAAATGTAGAATGCGGTCCACATGCTTACTGCCAAGCTGAAGATAATGAAGCATTTTGTATATGTGAAAAAGGTTGGACATTCTTACCATCTGATATTTCCAAAGGATGCGTTGATATCAATGAATGTGATGTCACTCATGGACCATTTGGAATGTGTGGAATAAATGGATTATGTAGAAATTTGGATGGAAGCTATGAATGTACTTGTGCTGAAGGTTTTACTGGAGATGCAAACAAACAATGTTACGATATCGATGAATGCTCACAAACACTTAATCCATGCGGTGAAAATTCAGTTTGTCAAAATGAGCCTGGTGGATTTAAATGCGTATGCCCTGATGATCTAATTGCTGTTGAAGATTCGGATCCAACAAAAATAAAGTGTATTGCTGTTGTTTCATGCAAAAATAACAACGACTGTCCTGGAAATGCAATTTGTGATCCACATAAACGATGTCTATGTCCTGAACCAAATGTTGGAAATGACTGTAGACATCCTTGTGAAGAATTAAATTGTGGACCAAATGCAAAATGTTTAATGTCAAATGGAGTCGGTACTTGTTTATGTGCGGATGGCTACATTAACTCTGGAGGTACATGCATAGACGTTAATGAATGTTTGAACAATCCATGTGGAGTTAAGGCAATTTGTAACAATCATGCCGGTGGTTATACATGTCAATGTCCAAACGGAATGTCTGGAGATCCATACAAAGGAGGATGTAATGATATTAGGAAAATTGTGTCTTGTAGCGATAAAAATCCATGCCCTACAGGCGAAAAATGTGTTTCGAATCCAGGAGGTTCAAATGTTTGTGTTTGTACCCAAGGTCATACAAGAGATCGAGTTTCGCAGCAGTGTCGTGACATTGATGAGTGTACTGAAAATGCAAAACCAGCTTGTGGTGAGTTAAAAAAACAATATTTTATATACTTTATATCATTCAGTAAATTAAAAACATAATTTAATTATTTACATTGGGTTTCGTTTATAAATGACGATTTATGGAGAGGGGGTGTTAAAACATCTCTAGAACAAGGACCTTTTTGGATGTCATTTATGAACGATTCCTTATCATTTATTTCATTTATCTTTAAATAAATTTAATTATATTATTTTTTTCATTCCAACTCTCAGGTTTGAACGCTCTTTGTAGAAATTTACCAGGAAGCTACGATTGTATATGCGCTGATAATTATGACGGAAATCCATTTAAAATTTGTGAGCAGTGTGAAACTCCGGAATGTAGATGTCAACCACCATACACATTAGTAGGCAAAAATTGTATTCTAGCTGGATGTTCGGATAAACAAAAATGTCCACCAGGAGCAGAATGCATATCAATAACAGGAGGACTTTCTTATTGTGCTTGTCCAAAAGGATTCAGAACCCAACCCGATGGATCGTGTATTGATATTGATGAATGCCATGAAAATTCACAAACTTGCGGATATGATGCAATATGTCAAAACACAGTTGGTGGTATGTAACTTGGTTCAAAATACTTTTTTGGATCTCGGGGCAGTAACTTGATTTTTTTCCCCCGGGATTACTGGATTGATAACTATTTTTGAACCAATCCAAATTTCGGGTTTACCGGTAATACCAAAATTAAAATCACTAATAAAATTTTTTCTACAGGATTTACATGTGCATGTCCACAAGGTTATGATGGAGATCCTTATCATGGCATGTGTTCACTGCCATACAAACGTTGTACATCAGACAACGAATGTGGCGCTAATGAAAAATGTGTACAACCAGGTGAATGTATTTGTCCTCCACCATTCTTTGTTGATGCTGGAAATGCATGTACAAATCCATGTGAGAGATTCGCTTGTGGTATCAACGCTAGATGCTCACCAACAAATCGTAGGTTTTTCAAATAATATCTCTGAAAACTTGTTTTACAAGATTATAATTTTTACAGCTCCTCAATGTATGTGTGAGGCTGGATTCAAAGGAGGTATATTATCTGATAAAATGAGATAAATTGATACATATTTATACTTACAACTTTTGTTTTACAGATCCTCTTCAAGGATGCGAAAGTATTGATGAATGTTTAACCAGTCCATGCGCTTATGGTGCACAGTGCATTAATCAAAAAGGAGGATATCTTTGTCAATGTCCAAATGGGATGTCTGGAGATCCGTACAAGACTGGATGCAACTATGTTGATCCAATTCGTGGAAAAACAGAATGCACAACTAATCTTGATTGCGCTTCAAATCTTATCTGTGATCAAGGATCTTGTATCAGCGCATGCACAAATCTTTTATGCGGCCCAAATGCTTTTTGTGAACCAGAAAATCATGCTGGATGGTGTCGTTGTAAAGTTGGATTTGTAGAAGGACAAAATGGAGAATGCGTATCACGTAAGTACCTCACTGTACTAATACAATTTAACAAGACAATATCAGTTAACGAAAAAATAAAGTAATTGTGTTTTAATATGGTAGTTAATTTACAAAACCTAATTGATAATGTCTCACATACTTGTTGTTCACACATTCATAAAATTTTAATTAATACTAATTAAATAACTTTTCACATCTAACATAATAATAAATTCATGTAGCATGCACGGATTTCCATTGTGCACAAGGAGCACTATGTATTTTAACAACCACAGGACCAACATGCAAATGTCCTTTAGGACAAATAGGAAATCCATTCCCAGGAGGTTCTTGTAGTGTAGATCAATGTTCAACTCAACGCCCATGCATAGATCCTCAAGTTTGTGTTCAAGGTCGTTGTAAGCACAAATGTGATGGAATTGTTTGTGGAGTGGGAGCTATTTGTGACTCAAATACAGGAAAATGCATTTGCGAGCCAAATTTCGTGGGAAGTCCCGATTCAATTTGTATGCCACCGATAAGTTTGCCATCATGTCAACCAGCTTGTGGACCAAATGCTCACTGCGAATATCGTCTATTTGAAACAGTTTGTGTTTGTAATAGTGGTACATTTGGTAATCCATATGAATCCTGTCAAACTGAAAAGATCAAGAAGTGTACAGAAAAATCTTGCGGAGAAAATGCTTTATGTATTCAAGGAGCTAATATTGAATGTCAATGTAAACCTGGTTTTAATGGAAATCCATACACAAATTGTTATGATATAAATGAATGCTCAACACAAATTTGTGGTGAAAATGCTGTGTGCATCAATACCATAGGCTCATTTGACTGTAAATGCAAAGAAAATTATATTGGAAATCCATTTGATATGTGTTCATTGGTTGAAAATAATCTTTGCAATGACCCCAAAACTTGCAAGTGTGATTCAACAAAAGTTTTATGTCCGATTGGATTTAAATGTGAAAAGGGACGATGCAAGAATTTATGCGATAATAAAAAATGCGGACCACATGCTGCATGCAACTCAAACAATGGAGAATGCTCATGTGTTCAAGGGTATGTTGGAAATCCAAATGATTTATCAAAAGGTTGTTTAGCAACAGGTCAATGTAACACGGATTTTGACTGTAAAGATTCAGAAATTTGCTTCAAAAATGGACGTGGATTAAGAAAATGTCTTGAAGGTTGTTCAAAACTTCAATGTGGACCTAACTCAGTGTGTGTAACGACAGAACATAAATCTAGTTGCTTCTGTCTGGATGGCAGTTATAAAGGCAATCCGTATGATAACAATAAAGGATGTCAAGTTGAAGGAAAAGTAATAACACCAATCGGTTGTGATGCCGTTGCATGTGGTAAAAATGAAGTTTGTAAAATTGGAGATAAAGGACCAATATGCTATTGCGATGATCTTTATGTCTGGAATCCAGTAAGTTCTGCCTGTGAAAAACCATCACTACCAGAGTGCTCAAATGATAATGAATGTCCAGAAACTGATGCATGTCGTCCAGATGATTTAGGAGTCTTGAAATGTCGACCTGCATGTGCAGAATTCAGCTGCCCTCAAAACTCGGTATGTGTTGCTGAAAGACATAGTGGATCATGTGTTTGCTTACCTGGATATAGTGGACATGTTAACGATCGTTATGGATGTCGAAATGAGCAGAATAATGAATGTACAACAAGTGCACAATGTGCTGAATCAGAAATGTGTATAAAGCAGCAAGGAGTATCTAAATGTGTATCCGCATGTAGTACTGTTAAATGTGGTAAAAATGCAATATGCATTACAAACAATCATGTAGGACAATGTCAATGTGTAAACGGTGGATTTATCGGAGATCCTTATGATAATTTCAAAGGATGTGAAAAAGTTCCATGTGTGTACAACGAGGACTGTCCACCAACACAACTCTGCAATAGAATGACCAATAAATGCTTCGATATTTGTCAACCTGACACTTGTGGAGAAAATGGAATTTGTGTCGTTCGTGAAAACGAAAGAGCAAGTTTGTGCCGTTGCCAACCAGGTTTTCGTCCAAATCCTATTCCAGAAGTTGGTTGTATACAAGACGAACAATGTTCATCTACCAGTTGTCATCCTTCTGCAATTTGTGAAGTCACTGCAAGTGGACCGGTATGTAAATGTCCGACATCAAAACATGTCGGAGACCCATACACAAAAGGATGTATTCTACAAGTTGAAGGCGAATGTGCAAGTAACGAAGATTGCCCACTTTTAGGTTTCGTGTGCAAAAATAGAAAATGCATAAATGTGTGTGAAAAAGAATGTGGACCAAATGCATTATGTAAAGTAAATTCAAAAGGAAAACCAGAATGTTCATGCCCTGGAAGATTTGTTTCTCTGTCAGGAAATCCTAAAGATGGTTGTTTAAGAGCCTCAGAAAAATGCTCAAGTGATACTGAATGTGAAAATGGAGTTTGTGATCATGGACATTGTAGATTTGTTTGCAAAAAATCTAATGATTGTTTGGATGGTGAAAAGTGTATTAATAATTTATGTACACTTTCATGTATCCATAATTCTAATTGTAATCAAGATCAAGTATGCATAAATTCGGCTTGCGAAATTGGTTGTAGAAATAGCAATAATTGTGCAAATGATGAAGCCTGTATTGATAACAAATGTCAAAATCCATGTGAATTGAATATTTGTGGACCCAATAGTAAATGTATTATACGTGATCATAAGATCATATGTGAATGTCCAAAAGGATTTGAGCCCAATCCAACACCTGATCAAGGATGCATAAGAGTTCCAACAAGTTGTCAAAATAATCGACAATGCCCAAAATCATTTGAATGCGTTTCTGGTAGATGTAACTTAGTCTGTAAAACCGATTCTAACTGTGCTGTTGGAGAGCGATGCTCAAACGGAATGTGTTCCAAAATATGTTATACAAGCAATAATTGCTTACCTGGTGAAATTTGCATCAACAATTTGTGTGAAGCCGGATGTTTTTCTGATGCTGATTGTCCTCATTTAGAAATTTGTCGTCAAACAAAATGCGTATGCGATAAAGGATTTACTGATACGCCAAATGGATGTGCTGATGTAGATGAGTGCTTAGATCACCCTTGCCACTCTTCTGCTGTATGTGAAAACACTTTGGGTTCATACCGTTGTCTTTGTCCAGATTCACAAGTTGGAGATCCATATGGTAGTGCTGGATGCAAAAAATCTGATGAATGCAAAAGAAATTCTGACTGTGCTAATAACTTACTATGTGAAAACAAAAAATGTGTCGATCCATGTGCTCTTGGTACTAAGCAATGCAGTAGTAATGCAATATGCCAAATTGAGGATCATATTCCAAGTGAGTATTTTTTAACAGTAAGATATTTCATAACGTAATATTTATTTAAATTTAATTTCTCAGCATGTTTGTGCCCTATTGGATATTTGGGTGACCCAGATAAACCAGAAATCGGATGCTTCCGTGTTGAATGTACTAATTCCGATGACTGTCCAATGAATAAGGCGTGTGATTTAGAAAGAAATCGTTGCATAAACCCTTGTGATTTTATCTCATGTGGAAAAGGAGTTTGTCAAGTTGATGATCATGATCCTATTTGTGTGTGTTATGAAGGATACATGCTAAATAATGAAAAATGTGAAGATATCAATGAATGTAAACAAAACCCATGTCATGCCACTGCAATTTGTGAGAATACTCCAGGAAATTATATCTGTTCCTGCCCAAAGAATATGATTGGTGATCCTGTCTATGAAGGTTGTCGCTTACAAAATGAATGCTTTTCGGATGGAGATTGTCCAGAAACAGCAGCATGTAGCAATGATAAAAAATGTATCAATCTTTGCGAAACATCAAACACTTGTGGTAAAAATTCAGTATGTAGCATGCGTGACCATAAAGTAACTTGTTCATGCGGACCAAATACTAGAGGTGATCCAATGATTCAATGTGACCAAATTGAATGCTCTGATGACTTTGATTGCGATTTGATAAAATCATGTGTTAATTCAAAATGTTTAGACAGTTGTTCTTTACCAAATGCTTGCGGAAAGAATGCAGTTTGTAGCACAAACAATCATGTAAGAACTTGTGAATGTTTACCAGGATTTACTGGCAATCCAATGTTGGGCTGTATTTCTATCCAATATTGCAGTTCTGATAGAGAGGTAAAGATAAATTTTATTATTTCTGTCTGTGTACTAATAACACCTTCTATTTCTTATAATTAGTGTGCCACTGGAGGAACAAAATGTAGTAGCAGCGGTGTTTGTTCAACCATTTGTGCAAATTCGAGAGATTGTCTGAGTGATCAGCTTTGTATCAACTCAGTTTGTCTTCCAACATGTAAGAGCAACACAACGTGTCCTCAAAGTCAATTTTGTTTGAATAATATTTGCACAACTGAACCCAAATGTCAAAGCGATGATGATTGTGACATTGATGAATACTGTCTTAAAGAATCAGGAAAATCTGAATGTAAGAGCGTCTGCAAATCACGTTTCTTGTGTGGGCGAAATGCTGACTGTATAGCTAGAAACCACTTAGCTGAATGCCAATGTAAGCCTGGATTTTATTTAGATGGAAAAACATGCAAAAAGATTGAATGCACTTCAAATGATGACTGCAGTGGAGATAAGAAATGTGAAAACAATGTCTGCAAGATTGTATGCTTAATGGAAAATGTTTGTGGAACAAACGCGCTATGTATCGGAGAAAATCATGAAATGAGTATGTTAAAAAAATTTAAAGTTTATTTATTCAAATTACTTATGATTTTTTTTTAAAAAAATAGCTTGTCAATGTACACCAGGTCATACTGGTGATCCTAAAGTTCAATGTAGTTTGATTGACTTTTGCGAAAGTAATCCTTGTGGTCCAGGAGCTTCATGTAAAAACTCAAGAGGTTCATACAGATGCTTCTGTAAAGGCTCAGACATGGTCGGAGATCCATATACTATTGGATGTCGCAAAGCTGTTGAATGCCAAATAAATGATGACTGTCCAAAATCTGCAAAATGTGTTCATGAAAATGGAGAACCAAAATGTCGAGATGTTTGTGAAGGTATTACTTGTGGAAGAAATGCAGAATGCTCAAGTGATAACCATGCAAGTATTTGTCTATGTCGTGATGGATATGAGGGAAATCCAAAGGATCGTATACATGGATGTAAACCAATTCCAAAACCATGTCAGAATAATAATGATTGTCAAAATGATGCTTACTGCAATGGAGGCATCTGCAAACCTTTATGTCATTCAGATGCTGAGTGTCAACCAAACCAAGTTTGTTTGAGTAATCAGTGCATAAATCCTTGTGAAATTTCATCAAATGCTTGCGGAATTAATGCCGATTGCTTGACAAATAATCATGTCAAAAGTAAGTTATTCTAAAATTTGTTTTCTATTAATCTTTAATAAAAATTCGTTTTTCTGTATAGCATGCTCATGTCCAGATGGTTTCACTGGTAGTTCAGATGTTGAATGTGTACGAATACCAGTTGCTTGTATAACATCGAATGACTGTAGTGAAGGAAAGTCATGTATTGATTCCATGTGCTTACCAGGTTGTCAAAATGATCAAGAATGTGCACTCAATGAGAAATGTATTAACAATCAATGTATGTTGACGTGTCGTGTTGATAATGATTGCTTCTTAGGACATATTTGTCTGCATAATCGTTGTGAAATTGGATGTTCTAATAATGAAGACTGTTCACCAAGTGAATCGTGTAGCAACAATAAGTGTAGACCACTTTGTGAAGACAATCCTTGTGGTCCAGGTGCAATTTGTGGCATTGTTAATCAAAAAGCTACTTGCTCATGTGGCACTGGAATGGTTCCAAGTCCAACAGCGAAAATTGGTTGTGTAAGATCACCACCAATTACATGTTCAGAAAATAGAGATTGCAGTACAGATAAAGCTTGCTTTAATGGATTATGTTATCAACTTTGTGGCAACGATCAGCAATGTTTGAATAATGAACATTGTGACAATGGAGCATGCAAACCTATGTGTCATAGAGATGGAGATTGTAATAGTGGTGAAATTTGTAAAGAATTTACTTGTGTCACAGGTTGTAGATCAAACATTGGTTGTCCATCTAATTTGGCTTGTGTAAATAATCGATGTACAGACATTTGCCGACAGAACATAGAATGTGGAATCAATACAGAATGCACAATGGTTAACCATAAAGCCACATGTAAATGCATGAAAGGTTTAATAGGAGATCCATCAGTTGGCTGTAAATATCCAATTACTTCATGTCAGAATGAACAAGAGTGCGCCAAAGATCAATCATGCTATGGCAATCAGTGCAGAGTAAAATGTGGAAGCAACCAAAATTGTTTGTCTGATGAAAAATGTGTTAAAGGCATATGCAGATCAGTATGTAATTCTGATGGTGAATGTGATGCTGGTTTCATTTGTAGAAACAGACAATGCGAGGTCGGATGTAGAAGTGACAATTCCTGTTCTGATAACGAAGCATGCATTAATAATCAATGTACTGATCCTTGTCAAACTAATAATCAATGTGGTACATGTGCTGAGTGTACAGTATACAATCATGGCATGCAATGCAAATGTAAACCAAATATGTTTGGTGATCCTCTCATTCGTTGTACTATGTCACTTGAATCGTGTCATTCAAATTGCGAATGTGATGAATCTAAAAAATACTGTATTAGCAAATGCAAAGCATCTAAAGATTGTGCATGTGGTCAAGTATGTTCCAGAGGAATATGTCGCCATCAATGTGATCAAAGAAAATGTGCACCTGGTCAGATCTGCAAAGATACAAGAGAAGGACAAATTTGTATTGAAGGCTGTAAGACTAGCTCAGACTGTTCTGAAGATATGATTTGTGCAAATGGAAAGTGTAAAAATGCATGTGACAATGTAAAATGTGGGAAAGATGCAGTTTGCCGAATCACTGATCACAAAGGTAGCATATTCTTTATTTTATCTTATATCCAATTATTCAATTTTCATTACATCAATAGCAATTTGTTTATGTCCTGATGGATATACTGGTCAACCAAGTACACGATGCGTTCCATTCGAGTGCAATACGAATCAAGATTGTGACTTTGATAAAAAGTGTGTTGAAGGATCTTGTAAAAATCCATGCCTTGAAAGACAAATTTGTGGTGTTAATGCGCAATGCAGGTCAGAAAATCATGAAGCCAACTGTGTCTGTTTACCAAATTATGTTGGCGATGCAAAAGTACTGTGTGATGAGTTAAAAACTGCTCTCTGTCAACCTAATTCATGTGGAATAAATGCAATGTGCAGAGCAGATTCAGATAGAACGATTAGATGTTACTGCCCACCTCTTTATCCAAATGGAGACCCAAAGATAGAATGTAAATCCTTTGAAATGATTTATTTAATTCTTTTCTCCACTTTTCAGATTATAAGCATCGAATGTGTGCACCAAATGATATTAAACAAAAGTTTCATGTTTACTAATATTCGTTAATAACTTCAAAATTCATTTTGCACAGTTCTAATGTTCATGAAAATACAAAATTTTATCTTAACAGCTTTACTGCTTTAATATAATTCATGTCGCTAATGCTCTCAATACAATTATTTTCACAGGTACAAGTTATCAGAAACCTCAGGACTGCAGAGTAAATGGATGCAAAGAAGGAGAATGTGTAGCGTATGGTAGAGATTATGTCTGCAAGCAGAGTGAGTACAAAAGAAATCTCAAAAATATTGAAATATTTTTGCTTTATTTAGATTCATATAGTTTTTATAAAGCACGAGCAATTAAAATTCATTTTTAATTATTCAATTTTACTCGCATACATAGAATAACTTTTGATATAATACAAAAATAAGAATGTGAAGATAAAAGGATGTGTAATCATTGGCTAATAGGAAAAATTAAATAATTGATTAATTAGTTGACTAAATTAAAATATTCACATTTTCACATTAGTTATTCACATACGTTTGTGGTTGTCATTTTATAATCATTTTTTTACCATTTTTCGATGTAAAATTTTATTTATTTTTGTTTTGTTTTGTTTTCAAAATTTTGTTTTTGCCATAACATTGTTCGTTGCTTATCAATATTTATTCACATTGTCATGAAAAAAAACATACACAATTTTTTTTTAACATCTTTGAAACATTCAAGCATCTGAACAAAATTAGGTTATTTTTTTTTGAAAGTTGAAATTTCATTTGAATGAATATCA
Source organism: Chironomus riparius (assembly GCA_917627325.4). Classification (NCBI taxonomy): domain Eukaryota; kingdom Metazoa; phylum Arthropoda; class Insecta; order Diptera; family Chironomidae; genus Chironomus; species Chironomus riparius. The sequence goes on from OU895878.1 coordinate 27,387,196, forward strand.
TCAATGTCACTGTCGAATTCCCAATCTGCCTATTAATTATAATTTTTAAAAATTTATTATTCTTTCCTATATGCCTTTCATCCCTCATCATCCCATCCCATTATACAAAATTGTGCAATTTTTGTTATTTTTTTTTTAATTTAGCTTTGTTCGTTTTCAAATCCACAGTGATAAACGCACGTTCTGTAGTTAATCTGAATATTTTTTTGTAAATAGATGGTTAAAATTGATATTTACTTTAGTTAGATTTTAAGTACAAACATGAAAAGTGTTCAGAACCAAAATTATTATAATCTATGAATAGTCAGATTGGGAATTGTGTGGACGGGACATTCTCACATAGAAATTGAAATTAGTTTGCAATTAGGCTGGCTCGGATGTATACTTGTACAGTTTTTACATGTATTTTGAAATTCAATATTTACTTAAAATGAGTGTTTGAAGTGAGAAATTTATAGTAAAGCTTGCGCATTTTCCAATTATAGCACCATATACATAAATTTCTATGTAAATACTTTTCTTTAAGTCTATAAAAATGTGTATTTTTCCTTTTTCCATTTTTCACTTTTTCTGATATTTTCTCAATTCGCATTTTTTGTTTAAAAAAATACAAGACACAAAAAATCCTCAATCTAGTCTGATGTTTACGAAAAAATAATCTATAAAAAGAGTCCAATCCTTTTATTTCCGGGCACGAGCGCATGTGTTGGATGTTTATTTATTCCCTGGTACAATCAAGATATTGTGAGAAGAAATCCCTTACACACAGTTCTCCAATTTGTCGCTTTTGATTTGCTTTTTGAAAAGAAAAAAAAAAATGTCATAGAAAAATTATAGATTAGAAAAAAAATTTAAATTTTTACAAATCTCCTTTTGTTAATATTACAATTTTTGTTTATTCTTTTGCAACAACACATTATGTATAATCATTCACCCGATCTACATCACCGATCAATACAAATTCTATTCACTTCTTTTATAAAATATGATAAAAAATTACATACACGAATGCAAATATAATTTATTTGTGAAAACTTCCATCACATTCTAACAAATATTAACATTGGCAAAACAAAAAGGCCGAGATTGTTTAAGCGATAATGATTGTCCAAGTGAAATGGCTTGCACGAATATAGGCAAATGTATTGATCCATGTGCAAGGCGTGATGTGTGCGGAGAGAATGGTCTCTGTAAAACTATATTACATCGACCACGCTGTTCGTGCCCCAGCTGTCATGTTGGACGACCTGAAAAGAAATGTATACCAGAACCAAATTGTGAAGAGATGACAACTCTTAGTCCAAGAATACCGGATACAGTTTTATGCCAAACCCATAATGATTGTCATGATAACTTAGTTTGTTCTGATAATGGAATTTGTGAAGATCCATGCGCAAAAATTTATTGTGAAGAATCGAAAAAATGTGTTGTGACTCGTCATAATCCCGTCTGCGTATGCAAATATGGCTTTGTTGTCAATGATAATGGAGAATTAACATGTGCAAATGAAAAGAAAGAATGCTCTAATGATGATGAGTGCGAATCTAATATGGCTTGTATATCAGGACGATGTAGAAATCCATGTGTTGCAACATCACAAAAATCATCACCATGTCCTCCAGATAAAAGTTGTTCTGTTTTAAATCACAAAGCCGTTTGTATTTGCATGGAAGACTGTGCTCCATCTATATCCATATGTTTGCGTGATAATGGCTGTCCAGAGGGTTTGGCATGTCGCAATTTCCGTTGTGTAAATCCATGTGACACAGCAACATGTGCCGAAGACTCTCCATGCTACGTTGAAGATCATAGACCAATTTGTAAATTCTGCCCTCCAGGATTTGTTAAAGATTTTAAAAGCGGATGTCTGAAAGGTAAAACTTAGATGAAAGCGGATAGCGCTGTTTCAATTCAAACTCCTTTTCAACAAAAAAAAAATTAAAAACTTATGCCTTTCTCTTCTACTTGTCTAAAAATATTATTTCCTTCAACTATCACAAATTAGAATACACAATTTACAAAAAATAGCTTAAAATTCAACTGTCAGTTACCAAAATTAAGAATAGCAGATGTACAATTATCATTTAACCACTATTTTCTTTAATAATTTTTTCAAGACTGCCTCATAATTTGACTTTGAAAATTAAACTTAAAAAAATGTCTTGTACAAAACCTTTTTCTACTTAAACGATGCTTTATAATGCATACTTTATGAATATTACTGAGTTTCTGATTAGCTATAGCTTTTTGACAAAAAAAAAACATGTTCGTGTCAATAATATTTTTAAATTAAAACAAAATAAATTGTTTTTACACGTTCACACATGCTCATGCTCACCTTTCAACAATCCTACAATTAAACTATACACCTGTGCTTTCTTACACTACGTCTTCTGTCTATAACCTATAATTATCTCTAAACTATTCTCTTCTCTTCTCTCCTCTTCATCCCATCTGGTTCGGGAAAATGAGTATTCTGCCAGAAAAAAATATTCGTTTATTCGTCCTTTACAATTTTTTTTTTAAACAATCTCCTAATAACGCTTTATTCACCCTTTTAAGCTTATTGCTATTTATGCACTGATATAAATAATTTTATAATCAATTTTTATGTAGATACATTAGATATATTACAGAAGATAATTATTATAAATATGTTATATAAAATGTTGAAAAATTTCACAGCCAATGAAGACAAAATTAGCAAGCAAAATTGCTCGAAAAATGCGGATTGTGAAGATACGATGCAGTGTCTTCAAGGAGTATGTTTCAATCCATGTTCTGCTACAGTTTGTGGCGAATCTGCTACATGCTACGTTAAAAATCATTCCTATTATTGCATACCTAATCCTAGTCCTAATAAATCCAGTAGTTTAAAGCCGAAAGAGTCAAAAGTAATATCTTCTCAAGATCACAATACTGAAATACCTCATTACACTAACGACTTCGAAACTACTACCTTAGTTTATAAATTGCAAAATGCAACCATTAAAACGGATAATATAGCAAGCAACAATGAAGCTTCAACCAAACAATATCCTTCAAATAATATTGATGATTTAGAAATATCAAACACTGATACAACAAGACAAACTTTAGAAGAAAGCAAACTTTTAGAATCAACAACACAGTTTGATGAATTGCACACAATAAGTTCTGAAATGGCAGAAAGAGTTACGATTGGGTCCAATGTTGTGGTTTCTTCAATTCAGACAAAAAGCTCACCAAAAGAAACTACTTCTACAGAACGTGATGTTCAAACAACTACCCAATCTGATGAATCTTATACAATAAGTTCTGAAACAACCGGAAAAGTTACGATTGGGTCCAATCTAGTGTTTTCTTCATTTTCTTCAGATCAGACAACAAACTCACCAAAAGAAACTACTTCTATAGAACATGATGTTCAAACACCTACCCAATCTGATGAATCTTATACAAAAAGTTCTGAAACAACCGGAAAAGTTACGATTGGGTCCAATGTTGTGGTTTCTTCAAGTCAGACAACAAACTCACCAAAAGAAACTACTTCTATAGAACATGATGTTCAAACAACTACCCAATCTGATGATTCTTATACAATAAGTTCTGAAACAACCGGAAAAGTTACGAGTGGGTCCAATCTTGTGGTTTCTTCAGGTCAGACAACAAGCTCTCCAAAAGAAACTACTTCTTTAGAAAAAGATGTTCAAACAAGTACCCAATCTGATGAATCTTATACAATAAGTTCTGAAACAACCGGAAAAGTTACGATTGGGTCCAATCTTGTGGTTTCTTCAGGTCAGACAACAAGCTCACCAAAAGAAACCACTTTATCAGAACATGATATCCAAACAACTACACAACCTGATGAATCTTATACAATAAATTCAGATACAACCGAAAAAGTACGGATTGGATCCAATCTTGTGGTTTCTTCGGGTCAGACAACAAACTCACCAAAAGCAACTTCTTCATCAGAACATGATATTCAAACAACCACACAATTGTATGATTCTTATACTATTAGTTCTGAAACAACTGGGAAAGCCATAAATGGATCCAATCTAGTAGATTCATCAAGTCAAGCACCAAGCTCACCAAAAGAAACTACTTCTATAGAACATGATGTTCAAACAACTACCCAATCTGATGAATCTTATACAATAAGTTCTGAAACAACCGGAAAAGTTACGATTGGGTCCAATCTTGTGGTTTCTTCGGGTCAGACAACAAGCTCTCCAAAAGAAACTACTTCTCCAGAAAAAGATGTTCAAACAACTACCCAATCTGATGAATCCTATACAATAAGTTCTGAAACAACCGGAAAAGTTACGAGTGGGTCCAATCTTGTGGTTTCTTCAAGTCAGACAACAAGCTCTCCAAAAGAAACTACTTCTTTAGAAAAAGATGTTCAAACAAGTACCCAATCTGATGAATCTTATACAATAAGTTCCGAAACAACTGGTAAAGTTACGATTGGGTCCAATCTTGTGGTTTCTTCAAGTCAGACAACAAGCTCTTTAAAAGAAACTACTTTATCAGAACATGATATCCAAACAACTACACAACCTGATGAATCTTATACAATAAATTCAGATACAACCGGAAAAGATACGATTGGGTCCAATGTTGTGGTTTCTTCAACTCAGACAACGAGCTCACCAAAAGCAACTTCTTCATCAGAACGTGATATTCAAACAACCACACAATTGGACGATTCTTATACTATAAGTTCTGAAACAACTGGGAAAGCCACGAATGGATCCAATCTAGTAGATTCATCAAGTCAAGCACCAAGCTCACCAATAGAAACTACTTCATCAGAACATGATATTCAAACAACTACACAATCTGATGAATCTTATACAATAAGTTCCGAATCAACCGGAAAAGTTACGATTGGATCCAATCTTTTGGTTTCTTCAGGTCAGACAACAAGCTCATCAAAAGCAACTTCTTCATCAGAACATGATATTCAAACAACCACACAATTGGACGATTCTTATACTATTAGTTCTGAAACAACTGGGAAAGCCATAAATGGATCCAATCTAGTAGATTCATCAAGTCAAGCACCAAGCTCTCCAATAGAAACTACTTCATCAGAACATGATATTCAAACAACTACACAATCTGATGAATCTTATACAATAAGTTCCGAATCAACCGGAGAGGTTACGATTGGATCCAATCTTGTGGTTTCTTCAAGTCAGACAACAAGCTCTTTAAAAGAAACTACTTTATCAGAACATGATATCCAAACAACTACACAACCTGATGAATCTTATACAATAAATTCAGATACAACCGAAAAAGTTACGATTGGATCCAATCTTTTGGTTTCTTCAGGTCAGACAACAAGCTCATCAAAAGCAACTTCTTCATCAGAACATGATATTCAAACAACCACACAATTGGACGATTCTTATACTATTAGTTCTGAAACAACTGGGAAAGCCATAAATGGATCCAATCTAGTAGATTCATCAAGTCAAGCGCCAAGCTCACCAGTAGAAACTACTTCATCAGAACATGATATTCAAACAACTACACAATCTGATGAATCTTATACAATAAGTTCCGAAACAACCGGAAAAGTTACGATTGGGTCCAATCTTGTGGTTTCTTCAAGTCAGACAACAAGCTCTTTAAAAGAAACTACTTTATCAGAACATGATATCCAAACAACTACACAACCTGATGAATCTTATACAATAAATTCAGATACAACCGAAAAAGTTACGATTGGATCCAATCTTTTGGTTTCTTCAGGTCAGACAACAAGCTCATCAAAAGCAACTTCTTCATCAGAACATGATATTCAAACAACCACACAATTGGACGATTCTTATACTATTAGTTCTGAAACAACTGGGAAAGCCATAAATGGATCCAATCTAGTAGATTCATCAAGTCAAGCGCCAAGCTCACCAGTAGAAACTACTTCATCAGAACATGATATTCAAACAACTACACAATCTGATGAATCTTATACAATAAGTTCCGAAACAACCGGAAAAGATACGATTGGGTCCAATGTTGTGGTTTCTTCAACTCAGACAACGAGCTCACCAAAAGCAACTTCTTCATCAGAACGTGATATTCAAACAACCACACAATTGGACGATTCTTATACTATAAGTTCTGAAACAACTGGGAAAGCCACGAATGGATCCAATCTAGTAGATTCATCAAGTCAAGCACCAAGCTCACCAATAGAAACTACTTCATCAGAACATGATATTCAAACAACTACACAATCTGATGAATCTTATACAATAAGTTCCGAATCAACCGGAAAAGTTACGATTGGATCCAATCTTTTGGTTTCTTCAGGTCAGACAACAAGCTCATCAAAAGCAACTTCTTCATCAGAACATGATATTCAAACAACCACACAATTGGAAGATTCTTATACTATTAGTTCTGAAACAACTGGGAAAGCCATAAATGGATCCAATCTAGTAGATTCATCAAGTCAAGCACCAAGCTCACCAATAGAAACTACTTCATCAGAACATGATATTCAAACAACTACACAATCTGATGAATCTTATACAATAAGTTCCGAATCAACCGGAAAAGTTACGATTGTGTCCAATCTTGTGGTTTCTTCAAGTCAGACAACAAGCTCTTTAAAAGAAACTACTTTATCAGAACATGATATCCAAACAACTACACAACCTGATGAATCTTATACAATAAATTCAGATACAACCGGAAAAGTTACGATTGGGTCCAATGTTGTGGTTTCTTCAACTCAGACAACGAGCTCACCAAAAGCAACTTCTTCATCAGAACGTGATATTCAAACAACCACACAATTGGACGATTCTTATACTATAAGTTCTGAAACAACTGGGAAAGCCACGAATGGATCCAATCTAGTAGATTCATCAAGTCAAGCACCAAGCTCACCAATAGAAACTACTTCATCAGAACATGATATTCAAACAACTACACAATCTGATGAATCTTATACAATAGGTTCCGAATCAACCGGAAAAGTTACGATTGGATCCAATCTTTTGGTTTCTTCAGGTCAGACAACAAGCTCATCAAAAACAACTTCTTCATCAGAACATGATATTCAAACAACCACACAATTGGACGATTCTTATACTATTAGTTCTGAAACAACTGGGAAAGCCATAAATGGATCCAATCTAGTAGATTCATCAAGTCAAGCACCAAGCTCACCAATAGAAACTACTTCATCAGAACATGATATTCAAACAACTACACAATCTGATGAATCTTATACAATAAGTTCCGAATCAACCGGAGAGGTTACGATTGGATCCAATCTTTTGGTTTCTTCAGGTCAGACAACAAGCTCACCAAAAGCAACTTCTTCATCAGAACATGATATTCAAACAACCACACAAATGGACGTTTCTTATACTATTAGTTCTGAAACAACTGGGAAAGCCACGAATGGATCCAATCTAGTAGATTCATCAAGTCAAGCACCAAGCTCACCAATAGAAACTACTTCATCAGAACATGATATTCAAACAACTACACAATCTGATGAATCTTATACAATAAGTTCCGAATCAACCGGAAAAGTTACGATTGGGTCCAATCTTGTGGTTTCTTCAAGTCAGACAACAAGCTCTTTAAAAGAAACTACTTTATCAGAACATGATATCCAAACAACTACACAACCTGATGAATCTTATACAATAAATTCAGATACAACCGGAAAAGTTACGATTGGGTCCAATGTTGTGGTTTCTTCAACTCAGACAACGAGCTCACCAAAAGCAACTTCTTCATCAGAACGTGATATTCAAACAACCACACAATTGGACGATTCTTATACTATAAGTTCTGAAACAACTGGGAAAGCCACGAATGGATCCAATCTAGTAGATTCATCAAGTCAAGCACCAAGCTCACCAATAGAAACTACTTCATCAGAACATGATATTCAAACAACTACACAATCTGATGAATCTTATACAATAAGTTCCGAATCAACCGGAAAAGTTACGATTGGATCCAATCTTTTGGTTTCTTCAGGTCAGACAACAAGCTCATCAAAAGCAACTTCTTCATCAGAACATGATATTCAAACAACCACACAATTGGACGATTCTTATACTATTAGTTCTGAAACAACTGGGAAAGCCATAAATGGATCCAATCTAGTAGATTCATCAAGTCAAGCACCAAGCTCACCAATAGAAACTACTTCATCAGAACATGATATTCAAACAACTACACAATCTGATGAATCTTATACAATAAGTTCCGAATCAACCGGAAAAGTTACGATTGGGTCCAATCTTGTGGTTTCTTCAAGTCAGACAACAAGCTCTTTAAAAGAAACTACTTTATCAGAACATGATATCCAAACAACTACACAATCTGATGAATCTTATACAATAAGTTCCGAATCAACCGGAAAAGTTACGATTGGATCCAATCTTTTGGTTTCTTCAGGTCAGACAACAAGCTCATCAAAAGCAACTTCTTCATCAGAACATGATATTCAAACAACCACACAATTGGACGATTCTTATACTATTAGTTCTGAAACAACTGGGAAAGCCATAAATGGATCCAATCTAGTAGATTCATCAAGTCAAGCACCAAGCTCACCAAAAGAAACTACTTCATCAGAACATGATATTCAAACAACTACACAATCTGATGAATCTTATACAATAAGTTCCGAATCAACCAGAAAAGTTACGATTGGATCCAATCTTTTGGTTTCTTCAAGTCAGACAACAAGCTCTTTAAAAGAAACTACTTTATCAGAACATGATTTCCAAACAACTACACAACCTGATGAATTTTATACAATAAATTCAGATACAACCGAAAAAGTTACGATTGGATCCAATCTTGTGGTTTCTTCGGGTCAGACAACAAGCTCACCAAAAGCAACTTCTTCATCAGAACATGATATTCAAACAACTACACAACCTGATGAATCCTATACAATAAATTCAGATACAACCGGAAAAGTTACGATTGGGTCCAATGTTGTGGTTTCTTCAATTCAAACAACGAGCTCACCAAAAGCAACTTCTTCATCAGAACATGATATTCAAACAACTACACAATCTGATGCATCCTATACAATAAGTTCTGAAACAACCGGAAAAGTTACGATTGGATCCAATCTTTTGGTTTCTTCAGGTCAGAGAACAAGCTCACCAAAAGCAACTTCTTCATCAGAACATGATATTCAAACAACTACACAATCAGATGATTCTTATACTATAAGTTCTGAAACAACTGAGAAAGCCACGAATGGATCCAATCTAGTAGATTCATCAAGTCAAGCACCAAGCTCACCAATAGAAACTACTTCATCAGAATATGATATTCAAACAACTACACAATCAGATGAATCTTATACATTAGGTTTTGAAACAACGACACCAATTGAAACTACTTTAATTGAAAAAGCAACAAAAGGATATAAATCAGAATACTATCCAAGTCAAACTACAAGTTCATCATTGAAAACCACTGTTTTACGAAAGGATATTCAAGCCACTACTAATTTTGATGATACGTATACAGTTCAAACAACTGATAAATTTACCAGTGAATCTAAACTGAATGAAAGCAACTTTAAAGCTACAACTATGAGTGATGAATTTTTGGCCACTGAGAATTCAATCTCTCCTTTTCAAAATTCATCTAAACAAGACAGAAAAGATGACCAAATTGATGATAAGGAAATTGCAACAACAACTTCTCGAGCATTTAGTATTAAATATAATGATAATATAGAAACTCTTGGAGTAATCAATAGAACAACTCCATCTGATCATGAGTATTTAGATTTAAGGAAACCAAATACTGAGCATAATACTACGATGAAAACTCTTACGACAACTCCAAAGACTAAAAGCGAGGAAAATGAATATTTACTAGAAAATGAGAACGTTACAACTATTGTTTCTGAAGAAACTACAGAAAGTATAGAAGATATTACTACTCCAGACTCAAATGATTGTCTCGTTGATAATGATTGCTTTAATAATTTCCTTTGTATTAACCAAACATGTACAGATCCTTGTTCCTATCCTTTAAATCTGAACAAATCATACGCATGTTTATGCTCTGGTACAGATTCTGCCACTGAGATTAATTGTCGAGAAGAATCAGGTAATCATAATAGAGAAATATTTTATAATATGGTCATAAAATGCTTTAGTTGAAATCAATGTTTCAATCATATCATCAAAAGACAATGTATATGATTCCGTAAATTATTGGATAAACTTTAAAGGATGTTTTTTTATAGAGCCATTTAAAATCTTATAGTCTTCATTCTTCACCCATTCTCTATTATGGTGAGATTACCAAAGAAACGATAGATCTCATCAAATATGATTTACTGCAGAAGCTTCTGCAGCATGGTTTGATGCATGAAAAAGTACAAACTTAAACTTTATTACTGTTCTTCTGCTGAAATTTTATATCCTTCGTTGTACCTGATCTCTTAGTGAAAATTTTGGACTTTTATCTCTATCGTAGTAAACCGTTGTGATTTTAGAAATATCATATCATTATCGTAGTCAATGTTTAGTTTACATAGTCATCATATTCATATTTAGAAAAATGTAAAATGTAGAAATTTTTCGTAATTTACTTTGTTTGTATATAGATTATAGAGTATTTTTCAATCTTTTTATTCACTTATGTATCTACAGCATTAACACACATGTATTAAATGCTTGTTATGGTGATGGTTTGGTGAGAGAAATATAACGAACAGTATAAATTCAGGTGTCAATATTTATTTCATTCATACCTAGATACATAAATATAAAAAATTCGATATTTTAATATTTTCTGTTTAAAATGTTCAAATAAATGTAGAAGCTGGATGCAGATCAAATGAAGAATGTCCTTCACATAAAGCTTGCATAAATAATGTATGCTTAGATGTTTGCGGTACTCCTGAACTTAATCCTTGTAAAAATCAAGATTGCCAAGTGATGGATCATCAAGCCGTTTGCATTAAAGGTAATTTTTATCTGCAAAAAAATTCATCTATTTATTTCTAATATTCTGAATTTATTGTTCAAGTTTGTCAATGCCAAAAACAAACAGACTGTCCAAACAATGCCAAATGCGATGGATGTAATTGCATAATACGTATGTTAATCAAAATCTTTATTGAATTGTTTGTTTTTAAATTATATAAATAAAATTATTACAGAACATGATCCAATAGCTGTTGAAGGATGTGAACATTGTCCACCTGGAACAAAGTGTGATGTTAGTACGGGTGCATGCATAAGAGGTATGAAATTTTTATTCCATCTCTATTTCGAATCATGCTTTCTAAATTTTAAACTTAATAAAAAGCTAAGGAATGACACATGCTCATTTTTAAACACATTAATAATATTTTGCTTTTTCGTAAGTATGGCTTTAATTAATTTCAAAATTTTAATGATTTTTATTCAGGATTTCAAATATATAACTTATTGTTTTACTCATATTAAATAAAAAGAACTCATTCCTTAATTTTTCACTTGCAAAAAAGACATTTAATGCACAAATTAATACAAATTCATTCATAATCTTATTAATAACCAGAACCATTGATGCCGAAAAAACCTGAACTGTGTAGTTCGGATAATGATTGTATCGAGACTGAAACATGTTATATGGGCTTTTGTGTTGATCCATGTCAATTCCAAAATGTGTGCCCTAATAACGCCATTTGCATTTCAAAGTTACACCGGCCTTTATGCATTTGTAAAAATGGGGAAACTTATTTAAATTGCACCTCACATGAACTCTGTAAGAACATGACTTTTAACTTACACATCCATTTACATAAATATACATATAAATATAAATATTATAACCTATGCATTAAAAATAATTAATTACGCTTTTTTGTCACAAAAATGTGGATTTTTAATCTAATGAGGTTGAAAGTTGTAATTAAATTTGTATAAAATGTAGACAAATATTTAGCACAATTTTTAAATGTTTCCCTTTTTTGTGTGTCCACACTCGTGTTTTTTTATATATGCACAGTATGCACGAACAACGAAAATTGCTCACCTAATGAAGCTTGTATAGACAATATATGTCAGCAACCATGTGATGTACATAATCCTTGTGTAGAAGATGCAGTATGCTTAAACGTTAATCATGGATGCGATTGCGTTTGTGAGAATGGCTTTGAAGGAAACGGTTATGCACTCTGTGTTCCTGGTAAGAATCTATAACAAAAGTCCAATTGATTTGATTATATTTAATTGTCTTCAATAGTTGGAAAGAAACCTATTTGTCAATACAATGAAGATTGTCCACCACACCTTTATTGTGATCGATTAAACCGAGCTTGCATGAATCCATGTGTCGATGACTTTTGTGGTGAAAATGCCGAATGTTACGTAGAAAACCACAACGCACAATGTAGATGTCCAACAAACTATCATGGTAATGCTTTTGTACAATGTATGAAGAGTGAATCTTGTAGCGACGACAAACAATGTCCTATTTCACAAGCTTGTACTAATGGAGAGTGTGTTACCCCTTCATGTAATTGTGGTCTAAACGCTAAATGCACAATAGAAGGGCATAAAGCAATTTGTGCCTGTCCAAAAGGTTTTAAAGGTAATCCTTATGTTAGTTGTGATAATTTGAATCCCTGTGTACCAAGTCCTTGCGGAAAAGATGCCCTTTGTAAATTAGATGGTGGAAATCCAATTTGTTACTGCCCCAAAAACCTAACAGGAAATCCATTTGACAAATGTATTCCTAAAGGAAACAAATGTTCGAAAAATTCATGTGGCCCAAATAGTGAATGTGTTGTTGTAAACAGAAAGGTGACCTGCTTTTGTCTTCCGAATTATGAAGGGAACCCACCACGAAAACCTTGTCAACCTCCCAAAAATCCATGTGAATCTAATGTCTGCGGCCCTAACACTCAGTGCTCAATCGAGAAAAATGGTTTAGCTAAATGTTCGTGTCTTTCTGGTTTTATTGAAAGTCCCAACACTATTAGAGGATGTGTAGAATCTAGAGATCCTTGTGAATCAAATCCTTGTGGAAAAGAGGCAATTTGTGACAGTAGTAGAACTCCTATGTGCTTCTGTCCTGATAACAAACGAGGTAACCCATATCGTGGATGTGAAGATCCTATTGCAAGACATGCCTGTGAACCTGGCTCTTGTGGTAAAAATTCAAATTGTTTCGTTACTGGTAATGAAGAAGTGCGTTGTGAATGTCAATTAGGATTTATTGGAGATCCATATGTTGGTTGCAATGAAGTTCCAAAATCTATTTGTGATCCGAATCCTTGCGGTCCTGGAGCTTCTTGTATTGCTTCATTTGATGGAAAAAGTATGTGCATATGTCCTGAAGGAACTCATGGAGATCCAACAAGTTATGAAGGATGTTACAGCAGTGAATGCTTAACAGATAAAGATTGCTCTATTGATAAAGCTTGCATTGGAAGAGTTTGTAAAAATCCATGTGATGGTGCGTGTGGCTACGATACTCACTGTATTGTTGAGAGACATAGACCAGGTAAAATTAGTAAATAGTTAAATTATCTTAATTTTTATGAAATATTTTTTTCACAGTTTGTTCTTGTGTGCCTGGTTATACTGGAAATCCGTACTCAAGATGTTATCTGGGTGGTAGCTTAACACATGATCCATGTCCAAAAGGAAATAAGAAACCAGAATGCAATCCAGAATGTCTTTTAAATTCCGATTGCGATGACTCAAAAGCTTGTATTGATCGAAAATGTGCTGATCCCTGCAAAAATGCGTGTGGAATCAACACGCTTTGTCGGGTAGAAAAACATACTGCTATTTGTCAATGCTTACCAAATCACATGGGAGATGCATTGATTCAATGTACATTAATTAAACCCCATCACGATACAACTAAAGATCCATGTAAACCATCACCATGTCCAGCTAACGTAAAGTGCTTTAGCTATGACAACAAAATAGCTATTTGTGATAACTGTGCTTCACCAGACTCATACAACAATCCTCAATGTAGACCACAATGTACAACAGAATCAGAATGTCCTTCAAACATGGCTTGTATCAATCGCCGTTGTGAAGATCCTTGCCTCAATAATTGCGGCAGAAATAGTGAATGTAAAGTTATAGGTCATAAACCAAATTGTCGATGTATGGAAAATATGATCGGTAATCCATATGAAAGTTGTGAGTTCCCAACAGAAGACGAAAAGAAGGCTTCATGTGGTGATAAAATATGTGGTTCAAATGCTGAATGTACTCAAAAGGGAAGAGTGTTTAAATGTGTATGTCAAAAAGATTACTATGGAGATCCACTTGTTGGATGTCAACCAGAATGTACGATAAACTCTGAATGTCCCAGCAATAAAGCTTGTGTTCGTAGCCGTTGTATAAATCCTTGCGACGAGAATATTTGTGGAAATGGTGCACGCTGTGAAGCCAAGAACCATAGAGGCGTTTGTACATGTCTTGAAAACTATACAGGAAATGCTTACTTAATGTGTACACCAGTGTCTAATGATATTACACCAATTCCACAAAATTCTTGTGGACCTCCTTCGCCATGTGGACCATACAGTAAATGCGCGATCAGCAGTACTGGTATTGCTGTTTGTTCTTGTCAGCCAGGTATGAAAGGTTCACCTCCATCATGTCAACCAGAATGTTCATTGAGTTCAGATTGTAGTCAACATGAATCTTGCATACGTAATCGTTGCATTAATCCATGCGGAGAAAGAATATGTGGAAGAGGAGCACATTGTGATGTTAAAAATCATAATCCAATTTGTACATGTAATCCTGGATTAAGAGGTGATCCTTTCGTATCATGCTCTCCATATGAGGAACCAGTTGAGGCTCATCCATGCGATCCATCACCATGTGGAAAATATTCAATATGTAAGGAAGATAATAACAGACCTGTTTGTTCTTGCATGGCAAACATGTTAGGTGCACCACCTCATTGCCACCCAGAATGTATTTTACATTCAGATTGTTCTCAAAATCAAATTTGTTCAAATCTTCGTTGTGAAGATCCATGTGTTTCAAATCCGTGCGGCAGAAATAGCGAATGTCGAGTTACATCACACACTCTCATTTGTAGCTGCAAACATGGATACCAAGGTGATGCATTTACTGGATGCGTTGAAGTAATTGAGGATCCTAGAACTCCAAAGAATCCTTGCGAGCCAAGTCCATGTGCAATTAATTCCCAATGCTCTGTAATTGATACAAACAGATTTAAATGTTCTTGTATTCCACCTTATCGAGGCGATCCTTACAATACTGGATGTACTCCTGAATGTACAACAAATAGTGATTGTCCATATGATTTAAGTTGTCATAACTATGTGTGTAGGGATCCATGTCCAGGTGTTTGTGGTAAAAAAGCATACTGCGAAGTAAATAACCACGTTGTAAACTGCCAATGTGAACGAGGATATGTTGGAAATGCATTTGAAGGCTGTAAAAAAGAACCCATTACACCTATAGTTCCTCAAAACCCATGTTCTCCTGAAAGAAACCCTTGCGGCCAAAATAGCCAATGCATTGAAAGTAGTGATGGTAGACCTGTTTGTTCTTGTTTACCTGAAATGAGAGGCTCTCCCCCATCATGTAGACCTGAATGTTTGGTTAATTCTGACTGCAAAACAAGTGAAGCTTGTATTCAAAGAAAATGCTTGAATCCATGTAATACATCTCCGTGTGGCGGAATTAACAGTGAATGTAGAGTACACAATCATAATATTTATTGTACTTGTAAACCAAATTATGTAGGTGATCCATTTGTCATGTGTAACAAGAAAGGTAAGGATATATTTTAAAATTGAAATTTAGTTTCATTCTCTTATATTTTCTATAGTGATAGAAGATCCAGTGAGGACGTTCCCTTGTCAACCATCCCCATGTGGTCAAAATGCACAATGTTCGGAAGTTAACAACAATGCAATCTGTAAATGTTTACCAGACATGTTAGGAGCACCACCAAATTGTCGACCTGAATGTTCATTTGTACAAGATTGCCCTCCATCAAGAACTTGTATATCTGGACGTTGTGTTGATCCTTGCATCGGAGCATGTGGAAATAATGCATTATGTACAGTTCATAATCATGTTCCAAATTGTGAATGCATATCGCCTCAATACAAAGGAGATCCTTATAGTGGATGCGTCTACGAAGGTAAGTGCCTTTCCAAAAAAGAAACTCTTTTTTTATCATTTTTGAATTTTATAAATATAAAACTTTGAATTCTTCTATATATAAATTTATTACTTCCTTTTTGTGTAAATATTTCTATTTCTATTTGCTATAAAAATCAGTTCAACTGAAAGATGATCCTAAGCCTTGTGAACCCTCTCCTTGTGGTGTTAATGCAATTTGTAAAGAGAGAAATGGTGTTGGTTCTTGTAGTTGCATGGAAAATTTTTATGGAGATCCATATATAAATTGTAGACCTCAATGCATTTTAAATTCTGATTGTGAAAACTCAAAAGCATGCATAAACAACAAATGTGTCGATGTATGTTTAGGAATTTGTGGTTTAAATGCTAGATGTGAAGTAGTTAATCATTCGCCATCATGTTATTGTAATGATAATTTCATCGGAAATCCTTATCAAAAATGCTCCAAAAAACCAGATTGTAAGATTTAAAAAACTTTTAGCTTTTTTTGAATGTTAGCTTTAGAAAAAAAAATAATTTCAGTGACATATTTACCACCTGCTCCCAGTCCTTGCCAGAAAAATCCATGCAGTGGAATTAATGCGATTTGTAAAGAAAGAAATGGTGTTGGTTCCTGTGTTTGCCCAGAAAATTATTACGGCGATCCTTATGTAGCTTGTAAGCCAGAATGTGTCACTAACAGCGATTGTTCTCTAGACAAAGCGTGTAATTCTAATATGCATTGCTATAATCCATGTTCTGTCCATGATATTTGTGGTTTAGGGGCACAATGCAAAGTAGTAAGACATAATCCAGTTTGTGTGTGTCAACCTGGCTTGAAAGGCGATCCATTCGTTAAATGTTTTGTAGAAAGAAGTAAGAAAAATCGAAACAATCCGTATCAAAGATCAGATATAAAGTTATTATTATTTTTTCATAGAACCTATTGAAAATGAACCTATTAATCCATGTTCACCTTCACCTTGCGGACCAAATTCGCAATGCAAAGAAAGTTCAAAAGGTCATGCTGTATGCTCTTGCATACCAAACATGTTAGGTTCTCCTCCAATGTGTAGGCCTGAATGTACATCCGATGATCAATGTCAATCAAATATGGCATGCTTAAACTTAAAATGCATAGATCCGTGCCGCGCAAATAGTTGTGGTGAAAGTACCCAATGTCGGGTTCAAAATCATAGATTTAGTTGTTACTGCTTAGAAGGTTTCTCAGGTGACCCATATACTGCATGTTCGGTTACACAAAGTAAGCTTCTTATTGTTTATTCTAATCATAGATATTAAGTTGTTTTGGGACTAACATTTATGCGATTTATGATTTGAGACAATATCTTATAGGAATTTTTCCTTTGTATATAAAGATACTTTCTCAGTAAATCCAAGTTTTTTGTGATCCTTTTATCTATTATCCTAAGAGTTTTTGTAACTTTCTTAGTTCCACCATATAATGAACCAGTTCAACCTTGTAATCCATCGCCATGCGGATCAAATACGATTTGCATGGAACGTAATGGTGTAGGATCCTGTAGATGTATTGAAAATTATTTTGGTGATCCATATATTGGCTGTAGACCTGAATGTGTAACAAGCTCTGATTGTCCATCAAATAAAGCCTGCTATCAAAATAAATGTCAAGATGTCTGTAATGGAGCGTGTGGAAATAACGCTCAATGTGTTGGTGTAAATCATGTTCCAATGTGTTATTGCATTGACGGGTATACTGGTGATGCTCGTTCTAACTGCTACGAAATACCGAAAATCAGTAAGGAAGCTTTTTCATAATAACACAACCTTAAAAGAAAAAGTTCAAAACTTTCTCGAAACTTTAAAGATAGGCACAAGTAGCTTTGTAAAGAAAAAAAATTTGGTGAAATTTTATCACAGTTTAGCGCATTTTCTCACACTCAAGAAAAAAATCAAAAAATATTTTGTAGATTCAAACGAAAAATTTAAAATTTTGTTTTAATAACGTCCTTGACATCGATTTATGTACTTTATGAGAGTTTCATTTTCTTCTTTATGTAAATATGTACCCCAAATATTCAAAAATCTTTTTAAAATTCCGAAAAATTATTTTTGGTTAAATAATCGAATAGAAGCTTTGGGTTGTAATCAACATTATGTGACTTGAACAGAATATGAACAGCACAAAAGATTTAATCTTTAAAAGAAATATGCAACAAATGCATGAAAATGCGGTAGAAAATGTGATAAATTTTACTTTTTGCTTTTCACAGAGCTATTTGCTTCCTACTTCATAATATAACTCCCAATTTTTCAATTTAACAACAAATGTCAAAACTTCCCAACTTTATGGATATTTTACAATTGCCTTTGTTTAGTTCCAACAAAGCCCTGTCAACCTTCAAATTGCGGACCATATTCGCAATGCAGAGAAAGCCCAAATGGTCATGCTATATGTTCTTGCTTACCAAGTATGATTGGATCGCCTCCATCGTGTCGCCCAGAATGCTATACAAGTGATGAATGTGATTTTTCTAAAACATGCTTAAACAACAAATGCATAAATCCATGCAATGATAATCCATGTGCGAGACAAAATTCTATTTGCACTGTGACAAATCACAATGCAATTTGTACTTGTAAGAACGGTTATATTGGAGATCCATTTGTTCAGTGCTTACCAAAACCAATTTACGAAGAACCGATCCAAGATCCATGTTCACCATCTCCATGCGGACCTTATTCTGAATGCAGAAATATTAAAAATACAGCTGCATGCTCGTGTCTTGTTGGTTACGTAGGAAAAGCACCAAATTGTCGTCCGGAATGTGTTTATAATGCAGACTGTCCATTAAATCTTGCATGTGTTAATTACAAATGTGTAGATCCATGTATTGGCGTGTGTGGTATAAACAGTAATTGTCGTGTTCACATGCACTCTGCTGTTTGTGTTTGTGTTCCTGGTTATACGGGTGATCCTTTTAGTGCATGCTCACCTGTGCCAATTAGTAAGCTCTTTAATAGTAAAATTTCATTTATTTTATACACATAATTATTTATAATCATACATTTTTATCTTAACAACAATTTAATGCATTCCATCACAATATTTATCAATCCTTGCAAATATCACAGCAAGGAAATATTCATGTCATTTGTATGTATACTTTTTAAGGTTTATGTAGCATATACATACTTTTTCCGATTTATTTTTTTAAAAATCATATGAATTTATTTCCTGGTTCTTAGTCTTGTTAAGTTTTCTTTCCTATAAGACTATTTTCTTTTCATTTTACTTTTATTGTACTTTTAATGTTTTTTTTTTGAAATATAAAAACATACCAAAAATGAAGATTATTTAAAACACCTTTTATGACCATCTACGTAAGATATGACAATAATTTACTATCTTTCCAATGTTAAGCTCCTCCAAATGATGTAATATCAGATCCATGCAATCCATCACCATGCGGTTCAAATACGATTTGCAAAAAACAGGACGGAGCTGGATCATGTGCTTGCTTAGATGACTTTTTTGGAGATCCATATATTGGTTGTCGACCTGAATGTACAACAAATTCTGAATGTCCAACTGACATGGCTTGTAGCAACCAGAAGTGTAAAAATCCTTGTTTAGGAGTTTGCGGTTTTAATGCAGAATGTCGAGTGCTCTCTCACAAACCTCTTTGTACTTGTATAGAAGGTTACGAAGGAGAGCCAACGAGAGGATGCACTCAAAGAGAAATCTGTAAGGAAAACTTTTTTGGATTTATAAGTTCATTTTATATATTTCTATGATTTTAAAAATATGTAGCCACTCCACGACCATTCCCTTGTAATCCATCACCTTGTGGACCAAATTCGCAATGTCGAGAAGTTAATAATCAAGCTGTCTGTACATGTTTGCCAAACTACATAGGATTACCTCCATCATGTCGACCAGAATGTTATACAAGTTCGGACTGTGATCAAGATAAATCTTGTATAGATCAAAAATGCAAAAACCCATGTAGAGAACTTTCACCATGTGCCAAACATAATTCTCGTTGTACTGTTATCAATCACAATCCAATATGTACATGTGAGAACAAATATACTGGAGATCCGTTTATCAATTGTATTCGAATTGAAGACAGTAAGTAATTTTTTATAGTTCTTATAAAAGCTATGTTAATATGTTAATTTATATTATTTAAGATCCTGTTGAACCTATTAATCCTTGTGATCCATCACCATGTGGACCATACTCACAATGCAGACAAACTCCTACTAAACAAGCAATATGTTCATGTCTACCAAATTATGTTGGAATTGCTCCTAACTGTAGACCTGAATGTACAACTAGTAACGAATGCTCAAACAATTTAGCGTGCATAAATAATCGTTGTATACCTCCATGTGATCAAAATCCATGTGCAAGAAATGCTGAATGTAGAAACATAAATCATAATCCAATCTGTTCCTGTCAGGATGGCTATGAAGGAGATCCAACTATTCAATGTAACCCGATTCCATTAAGTAAGTATTTTTATTTTGTATTGTGGATATGTATACCATTTTTGAATGTTCTATAAATTAAGCAACTGCAAGAACTCCTGAATTGAAAGTTTGTGAGACAGGAATCTGCGGAGTAAACGCTGAATGCAAGGAACGTAATGGCGCAGGTATGTTCGATGTCTTATTCATATTCCATATAGGATATTAAAAAATAAAATTTCTGAAACTAAATTACTAATAATAAGAAAATATCCATTTTATTGAAGCTGCTTGTTTCTGTTTACCGAACTTCTTTGGAGATCCATACACTGGTTGTAATAGAGAATGTGAATCCAATAGTGATTGTAAACAACATCTTGCATGTAGTAAAAATTATAAATGCGAAGATCCATGTCCTGGAGTATGTGGCATCAATGCCAGATGCACCGTTCTTAATCATATTCCAACTTGTGAGTGTGCTAAAGGAATGATAGGAGATCCATTTTCAATATGTAAAGATGAACCAATTACACCGAAACAAAATCCATGCAGTCCATCACCATGTGGCCCTTATTCGATATGTAAACAAGGTCCAAATAGTCAATCAATTTGCACTTGCTTGGAAGGTTACTCTGGAAAAGCACCCAATTGTAAACCTGAATGTGTTTCTAATTCTGAATGCCCATCAACTTTAGCATGTATTAATTTGCGTTGTGTTGATCCTTGTCCAAACACTTGTGGAATTAATGGTAGATGTGAGGTTCGAAGCCATTCTCCTATTTGTTCTTGTAGATATGGGTATACTGGCGATCCGTTTATACAATGTACACGAATACGTAAGCATATGCTAAACTTTTTCACTTTTTAATTATTAAAAATAAATTTTCATGGTTACAAAATATAGCTTATGAAGATGCGACTACTCCAAGACCGATATCGTGTACACCCAATCCATGTGGTCCTCATTCAACTTGTAAAATTGTCAATAACAATCATGTTTGTTCCTGTTTGCCTGATATGAAAGGTGCCCCACCAAACTGTGTTCCTGAATGTTTAGTTCATTCAGACTGTCCGGCGTATCTTACTTGTATCAATAATAAATGTAAAGATCCATGTGTTGGTTCATGTACTACATATAGTGAATGCAAAGTTGTATCACACACACCAATTTGTAGTTGCATGAATGGATATACTGGTGATCCATTTATATCGTGCAGCCCAGTAACCACTACAACAGTTAAACCCTATTTCTCTGATCCATGTGATGGATTATGTGGAACAAACACAAACTGTAATAATGGCGTTTGTACATGTTTTGCTGACTATCAGGGAGATCCATACAAAGGTTGTAGACCAGAATGTACGTCAAATATTGAATGTCCTCGTAACAAAGCATGTAATCGAAATCGATGTGTTAATCCATGCGTAAATATCTGTGGAGAAAATGCTTTATGTGAAGTTGTTAATCATTTAGGTGTCTGCTCATGTCCTGAACATATGGAAGGTATAAACTTGTCGTATTACGTTGACTTTTTGAAATATACCACCGTTTAATATTTATGTAGGAAATCCGTTCGTTAGATGTATTCCAAAACGCGAGGAAGTAGAATCAAGAGATCCTTGTCAACCTTCACCATGCGGACCATATAGTCAATGTAGGGTTGTTAATAATAATCATGCAGTTTGTTCATGTGTCGAAGGTTACATAGGTTCTGCACCAAATTGTAGACCCGAATGTATTTTAAGTTCAGAATGTCCTCAAACTTTGTCATGTATAAATTCAAAATGTGTAGATCCTTGTGTTGGAGCCTGTGGAATAGAAGCAAGATGTGAAGTTAGAAATCACAGTCCAATTTGTAGTTGTAAATCACACATGACTGGAGATCCTTTCAAGAGGTGTTATGAAAAACCAGTTGATGATAAACCAGTAGATAAATCACAACCATGTGTACCTTCTCCTTGCGGACCAAATTCACAATGCAAAGAAAGTCAAAATCGTCCAATTTGTTCCTGTCAAACTGGCTACTTTGGAAATCCACCGAATTGTAGACCAGAATGCAGTGTTAATGCTGACTGTCCAAATGATAAAATATGTGATCAAAATAAATGTATTAATCCATGTCCAAGCGTTTGTGGTAAGTATTATTTATGAAACATTGTACTTTAATGTGACTGAAGCTGTGTGACTTCATTATGCTTAATTCTTTATGTCATATAAAAAATTTAAATGAAAACTATATGATTTTGAAGACATTAATACTAGCAGTATTTTTTTTTTTTCATTAAAATTTGTTTTTTGGGGACGTTATAAATGCTTGTCTTTGTTTAAGAGTCTATTGTTTTTTACTTGAAGATTGGGGTCTCAATTTGAAACAGAGAATAAATTTATCCTTGTGCTTTGTAATAATAAAAACCATTAATTTACTGAAACAATCATGACACTTGATCTAAAAACTATTCAGTTCATAAATAAATTTATATTAACTTCATTTAAAATAGGTGAAAATACTGAATGCAAAGTTGTTGCTCATACGATAACATGCAACTGCTTAGAAAATCATGTTGGAGATCCTTTTTATCGTTGCACTCCAGTAATTAAATATGAAGAGCCAATTAAAGTCTGCGAACCGTCACCTTGCGGCTACAATGCTGAATGCATAGAAAGAAATGGTGTTGGATCCTGTAGATGCATACAAGATCATTTTGGAGATCCTTATCAAGGCTGTAGACCCGAATGTGTGACTTCATCTGACTGCATTTTAAGTCTAGCTTGTATAAATTCAAAATGTAAAAATCCTTGCTTAGGAGCATGTGTTCAAAATAGTGAATGTCAAGTTGTAAATCATATACCATCTTGTACTTGCAACAAAGATTTTGAAGGAGATCCTTTGATTTCATGTACACCAGTATACAATGAACCAGTTACAAGACAGCCTGAAAATCCATGCAATCCATCGCCATGTGGCTCTAACAGCATGTGCAAAGTAACTAGTAATAATCATCCTGTATGTACATGTATTGAAAATTATATCGGATCACCACCAAATTGTAAACCAGAATGTGTTGTAAATTCTGAATGTCAATCAGTAGATGCCTGTATTAACAATCGCTGTAAATCTCCATGCAGATCAGACTTGTGTGGTAAAAACACTGAGTGTGAAGTGCGAAACCATAGCCCTGTCTGTAAATGCAGAGATGGCTATGAAGGTAACCCAAAAAAAAGCTTTTATTTTAAATTAAAATTTATCATTATCCATTTTTGTGTTCGCAATAGGAAATCCATTTGTTCAATGCAAGAGAATAATAATAGAACATACTCCTTTGGAGCCAACAAATCCTTGCTTCCCATCGCAATGCGGTAAAAACAGCCAATGCAGGGAAGGATCTAATGGTCAAGCTATTTGTTCATGTCTTCCGAACATGATTGGAGCACCTCCTTCATGTCGTCCCGAGTGTGTTGTAAATTCAGATTGTCCACAAAGTGAAGCATGTATCAATCAGAAATGTCAAAATCCTTGCCTAAACGCTTGTTCATATAACAGTGAATGTAGTGTCCAAAATCATATTGCAACTTGCGAGTGTACAAAAGGTTTCACAGGAAATGCATTTGAAGGATGCGTTCGCATAACTGAACCAACTGTACATGATCCGTGTAATCCAAGTCCATGCGGAAGAAATGCTGTTTGCAATAATGGAAATTGCTACTGTAATGATGATTATATTGGAGATCCTTACGTGCAATGTAGACCTGAGTGTACTTTGAGTACTGAATGTCCTTCAAATAAGGCATGTGTTAGGAATCATTGCGTTGATCCTTGCGTAAATGTTTGTGCTCCAAATGCGATTTGCTCTGTTTACAATCATATTCCAACCTGCAACTGTCCAAATAATATGATTGGTAAATATTCTAATTCAATTACTAAAATTTTTTCATTTTAATCGTTTCCTTCCTAAAATTATCAGGTGGTCCATTCACCCAATGTCGTGTTGAGGATACTAGACCAGTTCCTCAAAATCCATGTTATCCTTCAAAATGTGGCCCAAATTCCCAATGCAAAGAAAGTCCAAATGGTCATGCTATTTGTTCATGTTTATCAAATATGATAGGATCTCCTCCATCATGTCGCCCAGAGTGTGTTATTAATTCGGAATGTGAACTATCTAAAGCATGTAAAAACAGTAAATGTGTAGATCCTTGTGGTCCAGGAGTTTGTGGAATCAATGCACGTTGTCAAGTCAAATCACATTCTCCAATATGTACTTGTATGCCTGGATATAATGGTGATCCATTTAATAAATGTGAATTAATTCAAGAAGAACCTATTGCTCCAAAAGCACCTTGTACCCCAAATCCATGCGGCCCTAATGCACAATGTAAAGAAATCTCTGATCTACCAGCTTGCTCTTGTTTGTCTGGTTTTATTGGTGGTAAGATTCAACTTTATGCATTCGTTTTCTCAAATATTGCTTTTTATTTAGATATAAATTTTTATTAAATTTTTAAAATCTATTAAAATTTCAACTATCAGAAAGTCTAATATTTTTATTATTCCATAGCCCCACCCAATTGTAGACCAGAATGCTTGGTTAATTCTGACTGTCCAAACGCTCTGGCTTGTATGAAGAATAAATGTGGAGACCCCTGTGTAAATGCATGTGGTTTAAATGCAATGTAAGTGCTTAGAATTTTTTCATACAAATTTAATTAAATATGTATAACTTTTTAACAGTTGTTCCGTAATAAATCACAATCCAATTTGCAATTGCATTGAAGGCTTTAAAGGAAATCCATTCTATAGTTGCGAAAAAGTTACCGGTGAGTCAAAATTACGATATTTTACACTTATTCTACACAAAATGCTTAGAGAAACATAATTTGAAATTATTAAATTTAAAATTAATCCCGAGAAATTGTTTAAAATTTAAGCTTAAAAGCTTTTAATAAATTGCTTCAATAAATTTGTTTAATACTATTGTTGGAATAGTTATTTGTAAGTCAATATGCACTGTAATAACAAGTATTTCTAAAAAGCTACTCTATTCTTGCAAAAACGGAAGACAAAACACTGCATCGATAAGACGAATCGAAAAATATTTGTGGTTTGGTTTTTACCTGCTTTTAATCACATTAAATAAGAGCTGTGTTATTTTTTTAAAACGCCTAATTAAAAACTTATTAATCAAATTAAATCTGTAAAAAGAATGAATTATATCAGTGTTTCTCAAACTATGTTTGCGGAGCTTTATTATAATAATTCGCAATAAAAACCTAGTTGATCCACGAAATGATTGTGTAACAATAGAGTTGGTTATTATAGATGTAGCAAAAGAAGGTCATGTAACAAAAACTGTGTCTCGAAAGAATAATTAAAAAAATTAATGCTCCGTAAGCCGAAAATGTTTGAGAAACACTAGATTATAGCAAACAACCCTAAGTAGAATAATTTAGGGATTAAACATTGATTACCCTTTCTAAATCAAAAAAAAAATAATAAAAAAAAAATTATTTTTGGCCCTATACGTATTTAGCATTAAACTATAGCTGTAACTTCAGATGAATCATTACGTAAAAATCAAATTACAGCTGTAATTTAACGAGCATAAATAACATACAGCAGTAAATACCAGGGTGGGGAGATTTTTTGCGATTTAAATCAAAATCACAGAATTTATTTTTGATTTAGATTTAAATCTCAATGAAAAATGATTTTAAAAAGGGATTTTGATTTAAATCATTTTTGCAAAGGGATTTTTTTTGGGATTTTGATTTAAATCATTTTTGCACAGGGATTTTGATTTAAATCAAAATCCAAAAAAAAAAACCTTTGAAAAATGATTTAAACCAAAATCAAGAAAAAAATCACTTGGGTAGAGTGATTTAAATCAAAATCCCTTTTTAAAATCATTGCAAAAAGATTTTGATTTTTGATTTAAATCACCCACCCTGGTAAATACAGATAGTGTTAACAGCTTAGACCAGACTTAGCCATAATTACAGTTGATTTAATTTTTCGTGTGTTCAAAAATTCAAAATTTTATGAATTGTCTTTGGTTTTACTCCGAGCTATATTCTTTTTAAAACACCCAAAAAAATCTCCTTAATACACATTTGTCAAATGATGAGGACTTGAGTATATTTTTTTTTTGAATAATGATCGTGAAAACTAGTAGAAACATTATCCATTTATTATCATAATGACTCGAATATACATTTTCTATCATTGTACCCTAATCTGGTTTGATTTAACTGATAAGTACTCTGATATTGAAAAGAATCCATATGAAAGGAAAAAAATTAGATCGGTTTTTTAGATTTCCTGTTAATTTAGAAGTTAATTGACAATTCGCTTTTCAGCGAATTTAAAAGAAGTACCTTGTTTTCTATCAAATATTTTTGTAAAAGCAAAAATCACAGCCAAAACAATCATAATTCATAAAAAATAAACCAACTGTAAGTACAGATCAACCTTGTCTAAGCTTTAAACAGTATCTGTATTTACAGCTGTAAATTAAAGCAAAAATTTAATTTTTTCGAAACGAAGTAATGTCATTTGTAATTTACGACTGTAATTTAATGCTACATAGAAAAGGGTTTTTAGCGCATATTTGTAATCTTGTATACAAACAGGGAGCTTAAAAATGCGAAATCTTCGTTCGTTCGGCTGCTCGTTCGTCTGAAGAAAAACTTTTTAAGCAGACATTGTAGAGAGCTCACGTTTGTTTTATTAGCTCCGTTACTATTGTATATTGTCCGATCGAATAGTTAAAAATCTTAAAACAGTGTATTTATACTATAATTAATGATTTTTTTATTTCATAAACAAAACCACGTGATGAGTTCGTTTAAAAAATTCAACATTACCTCTATAATTTCAAATTTTTCTAGCCGATGTAAAATTTGAATTTCAAAAAACCGCTAAATGATAAAGCTTTTTTTGTATAGAAATTCATTGCAACAAATTATTAATTATACTATAATTGAGGTTCTTGTAGTGCAACTTTTAGCGGAAATATTTCAAATTATTTATTGACCGTTAAATAATAAAGCCTTTCTATATAAGCACTCAATATAATTATTTGTTAATTACACTCAAATGAATAATCTTCTAAACTTCTAATGATCTGTAAACGAACGCAAAATAATTCGATAATCAAATACTGATCGCTGCGTCAAAACTGCGCTGAAGTCCCTCGATCAATAACACGAGGACTTTTGTAATTTTTTCGGATCAATCTGGTTCAAGGTAAACTGTAAAGTAAGGCCGGGAGGCGCCTTTTAAATGGATTACAGTAACCCAATCCCAGTACAGCAAACCGTGTGTTTGCTATAAAAAAACACCCATTAAAAACTAAAATAAATTTTATACTGGAAACAAAAAACTTAAAGATTTATGCTTAAGCTTACAAACAAATTAAAAAAGAACACAAAAAACTACCAAAATAAACAAGCACACATTTACAATAATAATAATAATAATAATGATAATAATAATAAGCCCGACTCAAAATTAAAAATATTGGACACTAAAAATTTCTCTTATATTGATAGAATCTCATGATGAGTATCTAAATCCATGTCATCCCAATCCTTGTGGCTACAATGCTGATTGCATCGAAAGAAACGGAGTAGGTTCTTGTGTTTGCAAGGATAATTTCTTCGGTGATCCATACGAATCTTGTCGTCCTGAATGTGTTCTCAGTGCAGATTGTCCTTCTCATTTAGCATGTGTAAACTCTAAATGCAAAGACACTTGCGCTGGAAGTTGTGGCGTTTTTAGTGAATGTCGTGTTGTTAATCATGTTGCAAATTGTATTTGTATTTCTGGTTACACTGGAAACCCATATTCGAATTGTTACCTTATTCAGGAAGAACGTAAGAATACTTTTTCTCATTCTTTTGCTTCATGCGAACTAACAATCCTGCTTGATCAAGACAGCGATTCTCTTAAAAATTGTGTACATTTAAAATCTAAATAAATTATATTTTTTCACGAGCAGCCACAACATCAGTGTCTCAAAATCCATGTAATCCTTCACCTTGTGGGCCCAACTCTCAATGCAAACAAGGTTCAAATGGACAGCCAATTTGTTCATGTCTTCCTACAATGACTGGCTCACCCCCTTCATGTCGTCCTGAATGTGTCAGCAGTTCTGAATGTGAACTCTCAAAAGCTTGTAAAAACAATCGTTGTGTCAATCCTTGTTCTGATGCAAATTGTGGTCTTAATACGAATTGTCGAGTCATATCTCATGCTCCTATTTGTAGTTGCAAAGATAAATATCAAGGCGATCCATTTGTTAGATGTTACAAAGAAGAACGTAAGAGAGTTTTTTTTTCTTCTTCGATACTTGTATTTGATAAACTTTTATTTCAATACTTGCCTTATTTTCTATAAAATCTTATGTACAGCTTTACCACAACCAAACGACGTACCCGTTAATCCGTGCTTCCCATCACAATGTGGTTTGAATTCGCAATGTAAGCAAGGTCCTAATGGTCAAGCAATATGCTCATGCCTTCCCAACATGATAGGATCTCCTCCCTCTTGTAGACCAGAGTGTACAACAAACTCTGAATGTGGAGAAAATGAAGCTTGTATCAATCAGAAATGTCAAAATCCATGTCTTAATGCTTGTTCTTATAATAGCGAATGTAGAGTACAGAATCATATCGCAACTTGCATATGTTCCGAAGGTTTTACTGGCAATGCTTTTGAATCTTGCAATAGAATAATCGAAGACTTACCTAAAGATCCGTGTAATCCAAGTCCATGCGGAAGAAATGCTGTTTGCAATAATGGAAATTGCTACTGTAATGATGATTATATTGGAGATCCTTACGTCCAATGTAGACCTGAGTGTACTTTGAGTGCTGAATGTCCATCAAATAAGGCATGTGTTAGAAACCATTGTGTTGATCCTTGCATAAATAATATTTGCGCTCCAAATGCAATTTGCACTGTTCATAATCATGTTCCAAACTGTAACTGTCCAGATAATATGATTGGTAAATACTTTTGGTTTATGAGTTTAAATCAATGAGTTATTTTTAAAAAAAAATCTTTTGTTTCCAAAAAAGGTGATCCATTCACTCAATGTCGTGTTCAAGATAGGCCTGTTCCTCAAAATCCATGTTACCCTTCAAAATGTGGTCAAAATTCGCAATGCAAGGAAGGACCAAATGGTCAACCAATTTGCTCATGTTTACAAAATATGATTGGTTCTCCTCCATTATGTCGTCCAGAGTGTGTGATTAGCCCAGAATGTGAAATGTCCAAAGCATGTAAAAACAATAAATGCGTAGATCCTTGTGGTCCAGGAGTTTGTGGAATCAATGCACGTTGTCAAGTCAAATCACATTCTCCAATATGTACCTGTTTACCAGGATATAATGGAGATCCATTTATTAAATGTGAAATTATACGAGATGATGAACCATCTATTCCAAAAGCACCATGTTCTCCAAATCCATGTGGCCCTAATAGTATTTGCAGGCAAATTTCAGATTTACCTGCTTGTTCATGTTTAGAAGGTTATCTTGGTGGTAAGAGTTTTTTGTTTTGTTTTTTCGATTGGATCTCATCTTAAATTTTTTTCATTATTATGACTTACTTTTTATCTCAGTACCACCAAACTGCCGTCCCGAATGTCTAGTTAACTCCGATTGTCCAAATTTGCTTGCATGTATGAACAAAAAATGTGGCGATCCATGCATCAATGCATGTGGATTAAACGCTAAGTAAATTAATGAGCTTCTGTTGTAAATTTTGTATTCACATTTTACTTTCACAATTTATAGATGTTCTGTTGTTAATCATAATCCTGTTTGTACATGTTTTGATGGATACCAAGGTGATCCATTCTATAGTTGCGAAAAAACTTTAGGTATGTCTTTCAGTTTTCTAAACAAATTTACATTTATGCAATATTTGATAACAGCTTTGATGTGATGATTATTAACATTTATATTTCTTGCTTTATGTATTGCGTATAAATAATTAGAAGTTTACAATGAAAATGTTACTCCATGTCATCCTAATCCTTGTGGCTACAATGCTGATTGTACTGAAAGGAACGGAGTAGGTTCTTGTATTTGCAAGGATAATTTCTTCGGTGATCCATACGAATCTTGTCGTCCTGAATGTGTTCTCAATGCAGATTGTCCTTCTCATTTAGCATGTGTAAACTCTAAATGCAAAGACACTTGCGCTGGAAGTTGTGGCGTTTATAGTGAATGTCGTGTTGTTAATCATGTTGCAAATTGTATTTGCATTACTGGTTACACTGGAAACCCATATTCGAATTGTTACCTTATTCAGGAAGAACGTAAGAATACTTTTTCTCATTCTTTTGCTTCATGCGAACTAACAATCCTGCTTGATCAAGACAGCGATTCTCTTAAAAATTGTGTACATTTAAAATCTAAATAAATTATATTTTTTCACGAGCAGCCACAACATCAGTGTCTCAAAATCCATGTAATCCTTCACCTTGTGGGCCCAACTCTCAATGCAAACAAGGTTCAAATGGACAGCCAATTTGTTCATGTCTTCCTACAATGACTGGCTCACCCCCTTCATGTCGTCCTGAATGTGTCAGCAGTTCTGAATGTGAACTCTCAAAAGCTTGTAAAAACAATCGTTGTGTCGATCCTTGTTCTGAAGCAAATTGTGGTCTTAATACGAATTGTCGAGTCATATCTCATGCTCCTATTTGTAGTTGCAAAGATAAATATCAAGGCGATCCATTTGTTAGATGTTACAAAGAAGAACGTAAGAGAGTTTTTTTATTACACGCTTTTATTTAAGGGCAAATCCACGAAAGAATTTTTCTACAAAAAACAACATCTTTTGCAAATTTCTCAAAAACGGCTTGATTAACTTTGTGCTTTGAAACTCAATATGATAGAAAAACTTAATTTTAATATTTTTTTCAATAATTCAGCTTTTCTTTATTGCAAAACACAAATGAATCCAAAACTATTTGAAAGAGAAAAATTCGTTAAAATTAGTCTCCAAACAAAATAAATTTAACATTTTAAGCCTTAAATTAGATCATTAGCCATCTTAGATCTAAAATATGTAAATTAGCACTGTTTTTGATAGGTAAAATAATTCAGGAAGTAAATTAAACTTAATCATTCTTTGGTTTTTAACGGGTTTTTTGAATTTATCAAGTTGAGAAGAATTCTTAGTCGATTTTCGCAGTACCGTTTATTCATGGATTTGCCCTTAAAACTCACTCTGTTTATTTGCGTCAAATCTTGTAATCGATTTTTCAACCACATCTACTGCTCCAATCGAACTCAAATTTTTAATGTACTCGTATTCCCGGTGACAATACATTATTTTAACACTTTGGAACCACAAAATTGCTTAATTATTGTACAATTTAAGTAAAACTTTTTTATATGGGAAAAAATCCAATGTCAATGACATAAAATTTTAATTTGTTTAAAATATTATACTTGAAATGCTCAAAAGTCATTTATATAATTCATTATAGTTTAATTAATATTACTAATTATTAAATATACTATAAATTTGAGCAGCTAAAGATATTCGGGTAAAACAAAAAAATTGACAAGTAATTTTTTCATGAATATTCGTAAGTGAAAATTTGAATTTTCAAAAAACCGTTAAGCAAAAGTCCTTTACGAATTAATGCAAAATAACTATAAATATGAGATATGCATTTAGCACACATAGTTTGAGCATATATTTATGCTGTTTTTAATGTTCTACATTATATCATAACACTTCACCAACATTTAATTAAATTGACTTTTCTATTTATTAACGGATTGACGTATTTTTGCATATCATATAAATGACAGCCATTGAATTTAAATTTGAAAAATCCGTTATAAATACGTTACATATAGATGTGAATTGCATCTTTATGTTAAGAATATACATGTTATGTAGTAGGAATGGAACGGATAAACACGAAATTTTTAAAAGAGTTTCATGTCTTTTCAGTCATGACTTAAATAATTTAAAACGAATAAAAATTTTTGACAGTCTTTACTAATTGCCTATTAAAAACTGGTAATTTATAAACAGTTGAACGAAACGGAGTGAAACGAAGTGGAGTCTAAAACTTCCTGTAATCTAAAAACTGTAACCTTCTTATTAAGTTTGATAAAGTCAGTGTTGTAATAAAACAAAAACTCCAAATTTTCGAAAGTTGAATCGATTTATAGATTTGATAAGACTAAAAGGTAGAAAATAAAATAGTATAAAAAAACTTTTTTAAAATAGCACGCTTTTATTTCTGATTACAGTGCACTAAAAAGGAGAAAATAATTTTTTTCTGAGAACTTAAATTTGATAAAAAATTTTATGACTAAAAATAAAAGCGTGGGGCGCTTTTGCATATATCCCAAAATCTTGAATTTGTGACAGTTAAAAATAATCCATATATGTTTACACAAGCATAAGGTTTGTGAATATATTATAGAAAATTTAGAGCTGGTTTAAATTGAACGCCCCACGCTTTTATTTTTAGTCATAAAATTTTGTATCAAATTTAAGTTCTCAGAAAAAAATTATTTTCTCCTTTTTAGTGCACTGTAATCAGAAATAAAAGCGTGCTTTTTTAAAAAAGTTTTTTTTATACTATTTTTTTCTTCTTCGATACTTGTATTTGATAAACTTTTATTTCAATCCTTGCCTTATTTTCTATAAAATCTTATGTACAGCTTTACCACAACCAAACGACGTACCCGTTGATCCGTGCTTCCCATCACAATGTGGTTTGAATTCGCAATGTAAGCAAGGTCCTAATGGTCAAGCAATATGCTCATGCCTTCCCAACATGATAGGATCTCCTCCCTCTTGTAGACCAGAGTGTACAACAAACTCTGAATGTGGAGAAAATGAAGCTTGTATCAATCAGAAATGTCAAAATCCATGTCTCAATGCTTGTTCTTATAATAGCGAATGTAGAGTACAGAATCATATCGCAACTTGCATATGTTCCGAAGGTTTTACTGGCAATGCTTTTGAATCTTGCAATAGAATAATCGAAGACTTACCTAAAGATCCGTGTAATCCAAGTCCATGCGGAAGAAATGCTGTTTGCAATAATGGAAATTGCTACTGTAATGATGATTATATTGGTGATCCTTACGTCCAATGTAGACCTGAGTGTACTTTGAGTGCTGAATGTCCTTCAAATAAGGCATGTGTTAGAAACCATTGTGTTGATCCTTGCATAAATAATATTTGCGCTCCAAATGCAATTTGCACTGTTCATAATCATGTTCCAAACTGTAACTGTCCAGATAATATGATTGGTAAATACTTTTGGTTTATGAGTTTAAATCAATGAGTTATTTTTAAAAAAAAATCTTTTGTTTCCAAAAAAGGTGATCCATTCACTCAATGTCGTGTTCAAGATAGGCCTGTTCCTCAAAATCCATGTTACCCTTCAAAATGTGGTCAAAATTCGCAATGCAAGGAAGGACCAAATGGTCAACCAATTTGCTCATGTTTACAAAATATGATAGGATCTCCTCCATTATGTCGTCCAGAGTGTGTGATTAGCCCAGAATGTGAAATGTCCAAAGCATGTAAAAACAATAAATGCGTAGATCCTTGTGGTCCAGGAGTTTGTGGAATCAATGCACGTTGTCAAGTCAAATCACATTCTCCAATATGTACCTGTTTACCAGGATATAATGGAGATCCATTTATTAAATGTGAAATTATACGAGATGATGAACCATCTATTCCAAAAGCACCATGTTCTCCAAATCCATGTGGCCCTAATAGTATTTGCAGGCAAATTTCAGATTTACCTGCTTGTTCATGTTTAGAAGGTTATCTTGGTGGTAAGAGTTTTTTGTTTTGTTTTTTCGATTGGATCTCATCTTAAATTTTTTTCATTATTATGACTTACTTTTTATCTCAGTACCACCAAACTGCCGTCCCGAATGTCTAGTTAACTCCGATTGTCCAAATTTGCTTGCATGTATGAACAAAAAATGTGGCGATCCATGCATCAATGCATGTGGATTAAACGCTAAGTAAATTAATGAGCTTCTGTTGTAAATTTTGTATTCACATTTTACTTTCACAATTTATAGATGTTCTGTTGTTAATCATAATCCTGTTTGTACATGTTTTGATGGATACCAAGGTGATCCATTCTATAGTTGCGAAAAAACTTTAGGTATGTCTTTCAGTTTTCTAAACAAATTTACATTTATGCAATATTTGATAACAGCTTTGATGTGATGATTATTAACATTTATATTTCTTGCTTTATGTATTGCGTATAAATAATTAGAAGTTTACAATGAAAATGTTACTCCATGTCATCCTAATCCTTGTGGCTACAATGCTGATTGTACTGAAAGGAACGGAGTAGGTTCTTGTATTTGCAAGGATAATTTCTTCGGTGATCCATACGAATCTTGTCGTCCTGAATGTGTTCTCAATGCAGATTGTCCTTCTCATTTAGCATGTGTAAACTCTAAATGCAAAGACACTTGCGCTGGAAGTTGTGGCGTTTATAGTGAATGTCGTGTTGTTAATCATGTTGCAAATTGTATTTGCATTACTGGTTACACTGGAAACCCATATTCGAATTGTTACCTTATTCAGGAAGAACGTAAGAATACTTTTTCTCATTCTTTTGCTTCATGCGAACTAACAATCCTGCTTGATCAAGACAGCGATTCTCTTAAAAATTGTGTACATTTAAAATCTAAATAAATTATATTTTTTCACGAGCAGCCACAACATCAGTGTCTCAAAATCCATGTAATCCTTCACCTTGTGGACCCAACTCTCAATGCAAACAAGGTTCAAATGGACAGCCAATTTGTTCATGTCTTCCTACAATGACTGGCTCACCCCCTTCATGTCGTCCTGAATGTGTCAGCAGTTCTGAATGTGAACTCTCAAAAGCTTGTAAAAACAATCGTTGTGTCGATCCTTGTTCTGATGCAAATTGTGGTCTTAATACGAATTGTCGAGTCATATCTCATGCTCCTATTTGTAGTTGCAAAGATAAATATAAAGGCGATCCATTTG
This sequence comes from Chironomus riparius, assembly GCA_917627325.4. Classification (NCBI taxonomy): domain Eukaryota; kingdom Metazoa; phylum Arthropoda; class Insecta; order Diptera; family Chironomidae; genus Chironomus; species Chironomus riparius. The sequence goes on from OU895878.1 coordinate 27,422,840, forward strand.
TTAGATGTTACAAAGAAGAACGTAAGAGAGTTTTTTTTATTACACGCTTTTGTTTAAGGGCAAATCCACGAAAGAATTTTTCTACAAAAAACAACATCTTTTGCAAATTTTTCAAAAACGGCTTGGTTAACTTTGTGCTTTGAAACTCAATATGATAGAAAAACTTAATTTTAATATTTTTTTCAATAATTCAGCTTTTCTTTATTGCAAAACACAAATGAATCCAAAACGATTTGAAAGAGAAAAATTCGTTAAAATTAGTCTCCAAACAAAATAAATTTAACATTTTAAGCCTTAAATTAGATCATTAGCCATCTTAGATCTAAAATATGTAAATTAGCACTGTTTTTGATAGGTAAAATAATTCAGGAAGTAAATTAAACTTAATCATTCTTTGGTTTTTAACGGGTTTTTTGAATTTATCAAGTTGAGAAGAATTCTTAGTCGATTTTCGTAGTACCGTTTATTCATGGATTTGCCCTTAAAACTCACTCTGTTTATTTGCGTCAAATCTTGTAATCGATTTTTCAACCACATCTACTGCTCCAATCGAACTCAAATTTTTAATGTACTCGTATTCCCGGTGACAATACATTATTTTAACACTTTGGAACCACAAAATTGCTTAATTATTGTACAATTTAAGTAAAACTTTTTTATATGGGAAAAAATCCAATGTCAATGACATAAAATTTTAATTTGTTTAAAATATTATACTTGAAATGCTCAAAAGTCATTTATATAATTCATTATAGTTTAATTAATATTACTAATTATTAAATATACTATAAATTTGAGCAGCTAAAGATATTCGGGTAAAACAAAAAAATTGACAAGTAATTTTTTCATGAATATTCGTAAGTGAAAATTTGAATTTTCAAAAAACCGTTAAGCAAAAGTCCTTTACGAATTAATGCAAAATAACTATAAATATGAGATATGCATTTAGCACACATAGTTTGAGCATATATTTATGCTGTTTTTAATGTTCTACATTATATCATAACACTTCACCAACATTTAATTAAATTGACTTTTCTATTTATTAACGGATTGACGTATTTTTGCATATCATATAAATGACAGCCATTGAATTTAAATTTGAAAAATCCGTTATAAATACGTTACATATAGATGTGAATTGCATCTTTATGTTAAGAATATACATGTTATGTAGTAGGAATGGAACGGATAAACACGAAATTTTTAAAAGAGTTTCATGTCTTTTCAGTCATGACTTAAATAATTTAAAACGAATAAAAATTTTTGACAGTCTTTACTAATTGCCTATTAAAAACTGGTAATTTATAAACAGTTGAACGAAACGGAGTGAAACGAAGTGGAGTCTAAAACTTCCTGTAATCTAAAAACTGTAACCTTCTTATTAAGTTTGATAAAGTCAGTGTTGTAATAAAACAAAAACTCCAAATTTTCGAAAGTTGAATCGATTTATAGATTTGATAAGACTAAAAGGTAGAAAATAAAATAGTATAAAAAAACTTTTTTAAAATAGCACGCTTTTATTTCTGATTACAGTGCACTAAAAAGGAGAAAATAATTTTTTTCTGAGAACTTAAATTTGATAAAAAATTTTATGACTAAAAATAAAAGCGTGGGGCGCTTTTGCATATATCCCAAAATCTTGAATTTGTGACAGTTAAAAATAATCCATATATGTTTACACAAGCATAAGGTTTGTGAATATATTATAGAAAATTTAGAGCTGGTTTAAATTGAACGCCCCACGCTTTTATTTTTAGTCATAAAATTTTGTATCAAATTTAAGTTCTCAGAAAAAAATTATTTTCTCCTTTTTAGTGCACTGTTATCGGAAATAAAAGCGTGCTTTTTTAAAAAAGTTTTTTTTATACTATTTTTTTCTTCTTCGATACTTGTATTTGATAAACTTTTATTTCAATCCTTGCCTTATTTTCTATAAAATCTTATGTACAGCTTTACCACAACCAAACGACGTACCCGTTGATCCGTGCTTCCCATCACAATGTGGTTTGAATTCGCAATGTAAGCAAGGTCCTAATGGTCAAGCAATATGCTCATGCCTTCCCAACATGATAGGATCTCCTCCCTCTTGTAGACCAGAGTGTACAACAAACTCTGAATGTGGAGAAAATGAAGCTTGTATCAATCAGAAATGTCAAAATCCATGTCTCAATGCTTGTTCTTATAATAGCGAATGTAGAGTACAGAATCATATCGCAACTTGCATATGTTCCGAAGGTTTTACTGGCAATGCTTTTGAATCTTGCAATAGAATAATCGAAGACTTACCTAAAGATCCGTGTAATCCAAGTCCATGCGGAAGAAATGCTGTTTGCAATAATGGAAATTGCTACTGTAATGATGATTATATTGGTGATCCTTACGTCCAATGTAGACCTGAGTGTACTTTGAGTGCTGAATGTCCTTCAAATAAGGCATGTGTTAGAAACCATTGTGTTGATCCTTGCATAAATAATATTTGCGCTCCAAATGCAATTTGCACTGTTCATAATCATGTTCCAAACTGTAACTGTCCAGATAATATGATTGGTAAATACTTTTGGTTTATGAGTTTAAATCAATGAGTTATTTTTAAAAAAAAATCTTTTGTTTCCAAAAAAGGTGATCCATTCACTCAATGTCGTGTTCAAGATAGGCCTGTTCCTCAAAATCCATGTTACCCTTCAAAATGTGGTCAAAATTCGCAATGCAAGGAAGGACCAAATGGTCAACCAATTTGCTCATGTTTACAAAATATGATTGGTTCTCCTCCATTATGTCGTCCAGAGTGTGTGATTAGCCCAGAATGTGAAATGTCCAAAGCATGTAAAAACAATAAATGCGTAGATCCTTGTGGTCCAGGAGTTTGTGGAATCAATGCACGTTGTCAAGTCAAATCACATTCTCCAATATGTACCTGTTTACCAGGATATAATGGAGATCCATTTATTAAATGTGAAATTATACGAGATGATGAACCATCTATTCCAAAAGCACCATGTTCTCCAAATCCATGTGGCCCTAATAGTATTTGCAGGCAAATTTCAGATTTACCTGCTTGTTCATGTTTAGAAGGTTATCTTGGTGGTAAGAGTTTTTTGTTTTGTTTTTTCGATTGGATCTCATCTTAAATTTTTTTCATTATTATGACTTACTTTTTATCTCAGTACCACCAAACTGCCGTCCCGAATGTCTAGTTAACTCCGATTGTCCAAATTTGCTTGCATGTATGAACAAAAAATGTGGCGATCCATGCATCAATGCATGTGGATTAAACGCTAAGTAAATTAATGAGCTTCTGTTGTAAATTTTGTATTCACATTTTACTTTCACAATTTATAGATGTTCTGTTGTTAATCATAATCCTGTTTGTACATGTTTTGATGGATACCAAGGCGATCCATTCTATAGTTGCGAAAAAACTTTAGGTATGTCTTTCAGTTTTCTAAACAAATTTACATTTATGCAATATTTGATAACAGCTTTGATGTGATGATTATTAACATTTATATTTCTTGCTTTATGTATTGCGTATAAATAATTAGAAGTTTACAATGAAAATGTTACTCCATGTCATCCTAATCCTTGTGGCTACAATGCTGATTGTACTGAAAGGAACGGAGTAGGTTCTTGTATTTGCAAGGATAATTTCTTCGGTGATCCATACGAATCTTGTCGTCCTGAATGTGTTCTCAATGCAGATTGTCCTTCTCATTTAGCATGTGTAAACTCTAAATGCAAAGACACTTGCGCTGGAAGTTGTGGCGTTTATAGTGAATGTCGTGTTGTTAATCATGTTGCAAATTGTATTTGCATTACTGGTTACACTGGAAACCCATATTCGAATTGTTACCTTATTCAGGAAGAACGTAAGAATACTTTTTCTCATTCTTTTGCTTCATGCGAACTAACAATCCTGCTTGATCAAGACAGCGATTCTCTTAAAAATTGTGTACATTTAAAATCTAAGTAAATTATATTTTTTCACGAGCAGCCACAACATCAGTGTCTCAAAATCCATGTAATCCTTCACCTTGTGGGCCCAACTCTCAATGCAAACAAGGTTCAAATGGACAGCCAATTTGTTCATGTCTTCCTACAATGACTGGCTCACCCCCTTCATGTCGTCCTGAATGTGTAAGCAGTTCTGAATGTGAACTCTCAAAAGCTTGTAAAAACAATCGTTGTGTCGATCCTTGTTCTGATGCAAATTGTGGTCTTAATACGAATTGTCGAGTCATATCTCATGCTCCTATTTGTAGTTGCAAAGATAAATATAAAGGCGATCCATTTGTTAGATGTTACAAAGAAGAACGTAAGAGAGTTTTTTTTTTCTTCTTCGATACTTGTATTTGATAAACTTTTATTTCAATACTTGCCTTATTTTCTATAAATTCTTATGTACAGCTTTACCACAACCAAACGACGTACCCGTTAATCCGTGCTTCCCATCACAATGTGGTTTGAATTCGCAATGTAAGCAAGGTCCTAATGGTCAAGCAATATGCTCATGCCTTCCCAACATGATAGGATCTCCTCCCTCTTGTAGACCAGAGTGTACAACAAACTCTGAATGTGGAGAAAATGAAGCTTGTATCAATCAGAAATGTCAAAATCCATGTCTCAACGCTTGTTCTTATAATAGCGAATGTAGAGTACAGAATCATATCGCAACTTGCATATGCTCCGAAGGTTTTACTGGTAATGCTTTTGAATCTTGCAATAGAATAATCGAAGACTTACCTAAAGATCCGTGTAATCCAAGTCCATGCGGAAGAAATGCTGTTTGCAATAATGGAAATTGCTACTGTAATGATGATTATATTGGAGATCCTTACGTCCAATGTAGACCTGAGTGTACTTTGAGTGCTGAATGTCCTTCAAATAAGGCATGTGTTAGAAACCATTGTGTTGATCCTTGCATAAATAATATTTGCGCTCCAAATGCAATTTGCACTGTTCATAATCATGTTCCAAACTGTAACTGTCCAGATAATATGATTGGTAAATACTTTTGGTTAATGAGTTTAAATCAATGAGTTATTTTTAAAAAAAATCTTTTGTTTCCAAAAAAGGTGATCCATTCACTCAATGTCGTGTTCAAGATAGGCCTGTTCCTCAAAATCCATGTTACCCTTCAAAATGTGGTCAAAATTCGCAATGCAAGGAAGGACCAAATGGTCAACCAATTTGCTCATGTTTACAAAATATGATAGGATCTCCTCCATTATGTCGTCCAGAGTGTGTGATTAGCCCAGAATGTGAAATGTCCAAAGCATGTAAAAACAATAAATGCGTAGATCCTTGTGGTCCAGGAGTTTGTGGAATCAATGCACGTTGTCAAGTCAAATCACATTCTCCAATATGTACCTGTTTACCAGGATATAATGGAGATCCATTTATTAAATGTGAAATTATACGAGATGATGAACCATCTATTGCAAAAGCACCATGTTCTCCAAATCCATGTGGCCCTAATAGTATTTGCAGGCAAATTTCAGATTTACCTGCTTGTTCATGTTTAGAAGGTTATCTTGGTGGTAAGAGTTTTTTGTTTTGTTTTTTCGATTGGATCTCATCTTAATTTTTTTTTCATTATTATGACTTACTTTTTATCTCAGTACCACCAAACTGCCGTCCCGAATGTCTAGTTAACTCCGATTGTCCAAATTTGCTTGCATGTATGAACAAAAAATGTGGCGATCCATGCATCAATGCATGTGGATTAAACGCTAAGTAAATTAATGAGCTTCTGTTGTAAATTTTGTATTCACATTTCACTTTCACAATTTATAGATGTTCTGTTGTTAATCATAATCCTGTTTGTACATGTTTTGATGGATACCAAGGCGATCCATTCTATAGTTGCGAGAAAACTTTAGGTATGTCTTTCAGTTTTCTAAACAAATTTACATTTATGCAATATTTGATAACAGCTTTGATGTGATGATTATTAACATTTATATTTCTTGCTTTATGTATTGCGTATAAATAATTAGAAGTTTACAATGAAAATGTTACTCCATGTCATCCTAATCCTTGTGGCTACAATGCTGATTGTACTGAAAGGAACGGAGTAGGTTCTTGTATTTGCAAGGATAATTTCTTCGGTGATCCATACGAATCTTGTCGTCCTGAATGTGTTCTCAATGCAGATTGTCCTTCTCATTTAGCATGTGTAAACTCTAAATGCAAAGACACTTGCGCTGGAAGTTGTGGCGTTTATAGTGAATGTCGTGTTGTTAATCATGTTGCAAATTGTATTTGCATTACTGGTTACACTGGAAACCCATATTCGAATTGTTACCTTATTCAGGAAGAACGTAAGAATACTTTTTCTCATTCTTTTGCTTCATGCGAACTAACAATCCTGCTTGATCAAGACAGCGATTCTCTTAAAAATTGTGTACATTTAAAATCTAAAAAAATTATATTTTTTCACGAGCAGCCACAACATCAGTGTCTCAAAATCCATGTAATCCTTCACCTTGTGGACCCAACTCTCAATGCAAACAAGGTTCAAATGGACAGCCAATTTGTTCATGTCTTCCTACAATGACTGGCTCACCCCCTTCATGTCGTCCTGAATGTGTCAGCAGTTCTGAATGTGAACTCTCAAAAGCTTGTAAAAACAATCGTTGTGTCGATCCTTGTTCTGAAGCAAATTGTGGTCTTAATACGAATTGTCGAGTCATATCTCATGCTCCTATTTGTAGTTGCAAAGATAAATATCAAGGCGATCCATTTGTTAGATGTTACAAAGAAGAACGTAAGAGAGTTTTTTTTATTACACGCTTTTATTTAAGGGCAAATCCACGAAAGAATTTTTCTACAAAAAACAACACCTTTTGCAAATTTCTCAAAAACGGCTTGATTAACTTTGTGCTTTGAAACTCAATATGATAGAAAAACTTAATTTTAATATTTTTTTCAATAATTCAGCTTTTCTTTATTGCAAAACACAAATGAATCCAAAACTATTTGAAAGAGAAAAATTCGTTAAAATTAGTCTCCAAACAAAATAAATTTAACATTTTAAGCCTTAAATTAGATCATTAGCCATCTTAGATCTAAAATATGTAAATTAGCACTGTTTTTGATAGGTAAAATAATTCAGGAAGTAAATTAAACTTAATCATTCTTTGGTTTTTAACGGGTTTTTTGAATTTATCAAGTTGAGAAGAATTCTTAGTCGATTTTCGCAGTACCGTTTATTCATGGATTTGCCCTTAAAACTCACTCTGTTTATTTGCGTCAAATCTTGTAATCGATTTTTCAACCACATCTACTGCTCCAATCGAACTCAAATTTTTAATGTACTCGTATTCCCGGTGACAATACATTATTTTAACACTTTGGAACCACAAAATTGCTTAATTATTGTACAATTTAAGTAAAACTTTTTTATATGGGAAAAAATCCAATGTCAATGACATAAAATTTTAATTTGTTTAAAATATTATACTTGAAATGCTCAAAAGTCATTTATATAATTCATTATAGTTTAATTAATATTACTAATTATTAAATATACTATAAATTTGAGCAGCTAAAGATATTCGGGTAAAACAAAAAAATTGACAAGTAATTTTTTCATGAATATTCGTAAGTGAAAATTTGAATTTTCAAAAAACCGTTAAGCAAAAGTCCTTTACGAATTAATGCAAAATAACTATAAATATGAGATATGCATTTAGCACACATAGTTTGAGCATATATTTATGCTGTTTTTAATGTTCTACATTATATCATAACACTTCACCAACATTTAATTAAATTGACTTTTCTATTTATTAACGGATTGACGTATTTTTGCATATCATATAAATGACAGCCATTGAATTTAAATTTGAAAAATCCGTTATAAATACGTTACATATAGATGTGAATTGCATCTTTATGTTAAGAATATACATGTTATGTAGTAGGAATGGAACGGATAAACACGAAATTTTTAAAAGAGTTTCATGTCTTTTCAGTCATGACTTAAATAATTTAAAACGAATGAAAATTTTTGAGTCTTTACTAATTGCCTATTAAAAACTGGTAATTTATAAACAGTTGAACGAAACGGAGTGAAACGAAGTGGAGTCTAAAACTTCCTGTAATCTAAAAACTGTAACCTTCTTATTAAGTTTGATAAAGTCATTGTTGTAATAAAACAAAAACTCCAAATTTTCGAAAGTTGAATCGATTTATAGATTTGATAAGACTAAAAGGTAGAAAATAAAATAGTATAAAAAAACTTTTTTAAAATAGCACGCTTTTATTTCTGATTACAGTGCACTAAAAAGGAGAAAATAATTTTTTTCTGAGAACTTAAATTTGATAAAAAATTTTATGACTAAAAATAAAAGCGTGGGGCGCTTTTGCATATATCCCAAAATCTTGAATTTGTGACAGTTAAAAATAATCCATATATGTTTACACAAGCATAAAGTTTGTGAATATATTATAGAAAATTTAGAGCTGGTTTAAATTGAACGCCCCACGCTTTTATTTTTAGTCATAAAATTTTGTATCAAATTTAAGTTCTCAGAAAAAAATTATTTTCTCCTTTTTAGTGCACTGTTATCGGAAATAAAAGCGTGCTTTTTTAAAAAAGTTTTTTTTATACTATTTTTTTCTTCTTCGATACTTGTATTTGATAAACTTTTATTTCAATCCTTGCCTTATTTTCTATAAAATCTTATGTACAGCTTTACCACAACCAAACGACGTACCCGTTGATCCGTGCTTCCCATCACAATGTGGTTTGAATTCGCAATGTAAGCAAGGTCCTAATGGTCAAGCAATATGCTCATGCCTTCCCAACATGATAGGATCTCCTCCCTCTTGTAGACCAGAGTGTACAACAAACTCTGAATGTGGAGAAAATGAAGCTTGTATCAATCAGAAATGTCAAAATCCATGTCTCAATGCTTGTTCTTATAATAGCGAATGTAGAGTACAGAATCATATCGCAACTTGCATATGTTCCGAAGGTTTTACTGGCAATGCTTTTGAATCTTGCAATAGAATAATCGAAGACTTACCTAAAGATCCGTGTAATCCAAGTCCATGCGGAAGAAATGCTGTTTGCAATAATGGAAATTGCTACTGTAATGATGATTATATTGGAGATCCTTACGTCCAATGTAGACCTGAGTGCACTTTGAGTACTGAATGTTCTTCAAATAAGGCATGCGTTAGAAACCATTGTGTTGATCCTTGCATAAATAATATTTGCGCTCCAAATGCAATTTGCACTGTTCATAATCATGTTCCAAACTGTAACTGTCCAGATAATATGATTGGTAAATACTTTTGGTTAATGAGTTTAAATCAATGAGTTATTTTTAAAAAAATCTTTTGTTTCCAAAAAAGGTGATCCATTCACTCAATGTCGTGTTCAAGATAGGCCTGTTCCTCAAAATCCATGTTACCCTTCAAAATGTGGTCAAAATTCGCAATGCAAGGAAGGACCAAATGGTCAACCAATTTGCTCATGTTTACAAAATATGATAGGATCTCCTCCATTATGTCGCCCAGAGTGTGTGATTAGCCCAGAATGTGAATTGTCCAAAGCATGTAAAAACAATAAATGCGTAGATCCTTGTGGTCCAGGAGTTTGTGGAATCAATGCACGTTGTCAAGTCAAATCACATTCTCCAATATGTACCTGTTTACCAGGATATAATGGAGATCCATTTATTAAATGTGAAATTATACGAGATGATGAACCATCTATTCCAAAAGCACCATGTTCTCCAAATCCATGTGGCCCTAATAGTATTTGCAGGCAAATTTCAGATTTACCTGCTTGTTCATGTTTAGAAGGTTATCTTGGTGGTAAGAGTTTTTTGTTTTGTTTTTTCGATTGGATCTCATCTTAAATTTTTTTCATTATTATGACTTACTTTTTATCTCAGTACCACCAAACTGCCGTCCCGAATGTCTAGTTAACTCCGATTGTCCAAATTTGCTTGCATGTATGAACAAAAAATGTGGCGATCCATGCATCAATGCATGTGGATTAAACGCTAAGTAAATTAATGAGCTTCTGTTGTAAATTTTGTATTCACATTTCACTTTCACAATTTATAGATGTTCTGTTGTTAATCATAATCCTGTTTGTACATGTTTTGATGGATACCAAGGCGATCCATTCTATAGTTGCGAGAAAACTTTAGGTATGTCTTTCAGTTTTCTAAACAAATTTACATTTATGCAATATTTGATAACAGCTTTGATGTGATGATTATTAACATTTATATTTCTTGCTTTATGTATTGCGTATAATAAATTAGAAGTTTACAATGAAAATGTTACTCCATGTCATCCTAATCCTTGTGGCTACAATGCTGATTGTACTGAAAGGAACGGAGTAGGTTCTTGTATTTGCAAGGATAATTTCTTCGGTGATCCATACAAATCTTGTCGTCCTGAATGTGTTCTCAATGCAGATTGTCCTTCTCATTTAGCATGTGTAAACTCTAAATGCAAAGACACTTGCGCTGGAAGTTGTGGCGTTTATAGTGAATGTCGTGTTGTTAATCATGTTGCAAATTGTATTTGCATTACTGGTTACACTGGAAACCCATATTCGAATTGTTACCTTATTCAGGAAGAACGTAAGAATACTTTTTCTCATTCTTTTGCTTCATGCGAACTAACAATCCTGCTTGATCAAGACAGCGATTCTCTTAAAAATTGTGTACATTTAAAATCTAAATAAATTATATTTTTTCACGAGCAGCCACAACATCAGTGTCTCAAAATCCATGTAATCCTTCACCTTGTGGGCCCAACTCTCAATGCAAACAAGGTTCAAATGGACAGCCAATTTGTTCATGTCTTCCTACAATGACTGGCTCACCCCCTTCATGTCGTCCTGAATGTGTCAGCAGTTCTGAATGTGAACTCTCAAAAGCTTGTAAAAACAATCGTTGTGTCGATCCTTGTTCTGAAGCAAATTGTGGTCTTAATACGAATTGTCGAGTCATATCTCATGCTCCTATTTGTAGTTGCAAAGATAAATATCAAGGCGATCCATTTGTTAGATGTTACAAAGAAGAACGTAAGAGAGTTTTTTTATTACACGCTTTTATTTAAGGGCAAATCCACGAAAGAGTTTTTCTACAAAAAACAACACCTTTTGCAAATTTCTCAAAAACGGCTTGATTAACTTTGTGCTTTGAAACTCAATATGAAAGAAAAACTTAATTTTAATATTTTTTTCAATAATTCAGCTTTTCTTTATTGCAAAACACAAATGAATCCAAAACTATTTGAAAGAGAAAAATTTGTTAAAATTAGTCTCCAAACAAAATAAATTTAACATTTTAAGCCTTAAATTAGATCATTAGCCATCTTAGATCTAAAATATGTAAATTAGCACTGTTTTTGATAGGTAAAATAATTCAGGAAGTAAATTAAACTTAATCATTCTTTGGTTTTTAACGGGTTTTTTGAATTTATCAAGTTGAGAAGAATTCTTAGTCGATTTTCGCAGTACCGTTTATTCATGGATTTGCCCTTAAAACTCACTCTGTTTATTTGCGTCAAATCTTGTAATCGATTTTTCAACCACATCTACTGCTCCAATCGAACTCAAATTTTTAATGTACTCGTATTCCCGGTGACAATACATTATTTTAACACTTTGGAACCACAAAATTGCTTAATTATTGTACAATTTAAGCAAAACTTTTTTATATGGGAAAAAATCCAATGTCAATGACATAAAATTTTAATTTGTTTAAAATATTATACTTGAAATGCTCAAAAGTCATTTATATAATTCATTAATATTACTAATTATTAAATATACTATAAATTTGAGCAGCTAAAGATATTCGGGTAAAACAAAAAAATTGACAAGTAGTTTTTTCATGAATATTCGTAAGTGAAAATTTGAATTTTCAAAAAAACCGTTAAGCAAAAGTCCTTTACGAATTAATGCAAAATAACTATAAATATGAGATATGCATTTAGCACACATAGTTTGAGCATATATTTATGCTGTTTTTAATGTTCTACATTATATCATAACACTTCACCAACATTTAATTAAATTGACTTTTCTATTTATTAACGGATTGACGTATTTTTGCATATCATATAAATGACAGCCATTGAATTTAAATTTGAAAAATCCGTTATAAATACGTTACATATAGATGTGAATTGCATCTTTATGTTAAGAATATACATGTTATGTAGTAGGAATGGAACGGATAAACACAAAATCTTTAATTGAAGTTAGGAAATTTTTAAAAGAGTTTCATGTCTTTTCAGTCATGACTTAAATAATTTAAAACGAATGAAAATTTTTGACAGTCTTTACTAATTGCCTATTAAAAACTGGTAATTTATAAACAGTTGAACGAAACGGAGTGAAACGAAGTGGAGTCTAAAACTTCCTGTAATCTAAAAACTGTAACCTTCTTATTAAGTTTGATAAAGTCAGTGTTGTAATAAAACAAAAACTCCAAATTTTCGAAAGTTGAATCGATTTATAGATTTGATAAGACTAAAAGGTAGAAAATAAAATAGTATAAAAAAACTTTTTTAAAATAGCACGCTTTTATTTCTGATTACAGTGCACTAAAAAGGAGAAAATAATTTTTTTCTGAGAACTTAAATTTGATAAAAAATTTTATGACTAAAAATAAAAGCGTTGGGCGCTTTTGCATATATCCCAAAATCTTGAATTTGTGACAGTTAAAAATAATCCATATATGTTTACACAAGCATAAGGTTTGTGAATATATTATAGAAAATCTAGAGCTGGTTTAAATTGAACGCCCCACGCTTTTATTTTTAGTCATAAAATTTTGTATCAAATTTAAATTCTCAGAAAAAAATTATTTTCTCCTTTTTAGTGCACTGTTATCGGAAATAAAAGCGTGCTTTTTTAAAAAAGTTTTTTTTATACTATTTTTTTCTTCTTCGATACTTGTATTTGATAAACTTTTATTTCAATCCTTGCCTTATTTTCTATAAAATCTTATGTACAGCTTTACCACAACCAAACGACGTACCCGTTAATCCGTGCTTCCCATCACAATGTGGTTTGAATTCGCAATGTAAGCAAGGTCCTAATGGTCAAGCAATATGCTCATGCCTTCCCAACATGATAGGATCTCCTCCCTCTTGTAGACCAGAGTGTACAACAAACTCTGAATGTGGAGAAAACGAAGCTTGTATCAATCAGAAATGTCAAAATCCATGTCTCAACGCTTGTTCTTATAATAGCGAATGTAGAGTACAGAATCATATCGCAACTTGCATATGCTCCGAAGGTTTTACAGGCAATGCTTTTGAATCTTGCAATAGAATAATCGAAGACTTACCTAAAGATCCGTGTAATCCAAGTCCATGCGGAAGAAATGCTGTTTGCAATAATGGAAATTGCTACTGTAATGATGATTATACTGGAGATCCTTACGTCCAATGTAGACCTGAGTGTACTTTGAGTGCTGAATGTCCTTCAAATAAGGCATGTGTTAAAAACCATTGTGTTGATCCTTGCATAAATAATATTTGCGCTCCAAATGCAATTTGCACTGTTCATAATCATGTTCCAAACTGTAACTGTCCAGATAATATGATTGGTAAATACTTTTGGTTAGTGAGTTTAAATCAATGAGTTATTTTTAAAAAAAATCTTTTGTTTCCAAAAAAGGTGATCCATTCACTCAATGTCGTGTTCAAGATAGGCCTGTTCCTCAAAATCCATGTTACCCTTCAAAATGTGGTCAAAATTCGCAATGCAAGGAAGGACCAAATGGTCAACCAATTTGCTCATGTTTACAAAATATGATTGGTTCTCCTCCATTATGTCGCCCAGAGTGTGTGATTAGCCCAGAATGTGAATTGTCCAAAGCATGTAAAAACAATAAATGCGTAGATCCTTGTGGTCCAGGAGTTTGTGGAATCAATGCACGTTGTCAAGTCAAATCACATTCTCCAATATGTACCTGTTTACCAGGATATAATGGAGATCCATTTATTAAATGTGAAATTATACGAGATGATGAACCATCTATTCCAAAAGCACCATGTTCTCCAAATCCATGTGGCCCTAATAGTATTTGCAGGCAAATTTCAGATTTACCTGCTTGTTCATGTTTAGAAGGTTATCTTGGTGGTAAGAGTTTTTTGTTTTGTTTTTTCGATTGGATCTCATCTTAAATTTTTTTCATTATTATGACTTACTTTTTATCACAGTACCACCAAACTGCCGTCCCGAATGTCTAGTTAACTCCGATTGTCCAAATTTGCTTGCATGTATGAACAAAAAATGTGGCGATCCATGCATCAATGCATGTGGATTAAACGCTAAGTAAATTAATAAGCTTCTGTTGTAAATTTTGTATTCACATTTTACTTTCACAATTTATAGATGTTCTGTTGTTAATCATAATCCTGTTTGTACATGTTTTGATGGATACCAAGGCGATCCATTCTATAGTTGCGAGAAAACTTTAGGTATGTCTTTCAGTTTTCTAAACAAATTTACATTTATGCAATATTTGATAACAGCTTTGATGTGATGATTATTAACATTTATATTTCTTGCTTTATGTATTGCGTATAATAAATTAGAAGTTTACAATGAAAATGTTACTCCATGTCATCCTAATCCTTGTGGCTACAATGCTGATTGTACTGAAAGGAACGGAGTAGGTTCTTGTATTTGCAAGGATAATTTCTTCGGTGATCCATACGAATCTTGTCGTCCTGAATGTGTTCTCAATGCAGATTGTCCTTCTCATTTAGCATGTGTAAACTCTAAATGCAAAGACACTTGCGCTGGAAGTTGTGGCGTTTATAGTGAATGTCGTGTTGTTAATCATGTTGCAAATTGTATTTGCATTACTGGTTACACTGGAAACCCATATTCGAATTGTTACCTTATTCAGGAAGAACGTAAGAATACTTTTTCTCATTCTTTTGCTTCATGCGAACTAACAATCCTGCTTGATCAAGACAGCGATTCTCTTAAAAATTGTGTACATTTAAAATCTAAATAAATTATATTTTTTCACGAGCAGCCACAACATCAGTGTCTCAAAATCCATGTAATCCTTCACCTTGTGGGCCCAACTCTCAATGCAAACAAGGTTCAAATGGACAGCCAATTTGTTCATGTCTTCCTACAATGACTGGCTCACCCCCTTCATGTCGTCCTGAATGTGTAAGCAGTTCTGAATGTGAACTCTCAAAAGCTTGTAAAAACAATCGTTGTGTCGATCCTTGTTCTGATGCAAATTGTGGTCTTAATACGAATTGTCGAGTCATATCTCATGCTCCTATTTGTAGTTGCAAAGATAAATATCAAGGCGATCCATTTGTTAGATGTTACAAAGAAGAACGTAAGAGAGTTTTTTTATTACACGCTTTTATTTAAGGGCAAATCCACGAAAGAATTTTTCTACAAAAAACAACACCTTTTGCAAATTTCTCAAAAACGGCTTGATTAACTTTGTGCTTTGAAACTCAATATGATAGAAAAACTTAATTTTAATATTTTTTTTCAATAATTCAGCTTTTCTTTATTGCAAAACACAAATGAATCCAAAACTATTTGAAAGAGAAAAATTCGTTAAAATTAGTCTCCAAACAAAATAAATTTAACATTTTAAGCCTTAAATTAGATCATTAGCCATCTTAGATCTAAAATATGTAAATTAGCACTGTTTTTGATAGGTAAAATAATTCAGGAAGTAAATTAAACTTAATCATTCTTTGGTTTTTAACGGGTTTTTTGAATTTATCAAGTTGAGAAGAATTCTTAGTCGATTTTCGCAGTACCGTTTATTCATGGATTTGCCCTTAAAACTCACTCTGTTTATTTGCGTCAAATCTTGCAATCGATTTTTCAACCACATCTACTGCTCCAATCGAACTCAAATTTTTAATGTACTCGTATTCCCGGTGACAATACATTATTTTAACACTTTGGAACCACAAAATTGCTTAATTATTGTACAATTTAAGCAAAACTTTTTTATATGGGAAAAAATCCAATGTCAATGACATAAAATTTTAATTTGTTCAAAATATTATACTTGAAATGCTCAAAAGTCATTTTTATAATTCATTATAGTTTAATTAATATTACTAATTATTAAATATACCATAAATTTGAGCAGCTAAAGATATTCGGGTAAAACAAAAAAATTGACAAGTAATTTTTTCATGAATATTCGTAAGTGAAAATTTGAATTTTCAAAAAACCGTTAAGCAAAAGTCCTTTACGAATTAATGCAAAATAACTATAAATATGAGATATGCATTTAGCACACATAGTTTGAGCATATATTTATGCTGTTTTTAATGTTCTACATTATATCATAACACTTCACCAACATTTAATTAAATTGACTTTTCTATTTATTAACGGATTGACGTATTTTTGCATATCATATAAATGACAGCCATTGAATTTAAATTTGAAAAATCCGTTATAAATACGTTACATATAGATGTGAATTGCATCTTTATGTTAAGAATATACATGTTATGTAGTAGGAATGGAACGGATAAACACAAAATCTTTAATTGAAGTTAGGAAATTTTTAAAAGAGTTTCATGTCTTTTCAGTCATGACTTAAATAATTTAAAACGAATGAAAATTTTTGACAGTCTTTACTAATTGCCTATTAAAAACTGGTAATTTATAAACAGTTGAACGAAACGGAGTGAAACGAAGTGGAGTCTAAAACTTCCTGTAATCTAAAAACTGTAACCTTCTTATTAAGTTTGATAAAGTCAGTGTTGTAATAAAACAAAAACTCCAAATTTTCGAAAGTTGAATCGATTTATAGATTTGATAAGACTAAAAGGTAGAAAATAAAATAGTATAAAAAAACTTTTTTAAAATAGCACGCTTTTATTTCTGATTACAGTGCACTAAAAAGGAGAAAATAATTTTTTTCTGAGAACTTAAATTTGATAAAAAATTTTATGACTAAAAATAAAAGCGTTGGGCGCTTTTGCATATATCCCAAAATCTTGAATTTGTGACAGTTAAAAATAATCCATATATGTTTACACAAGCATAAGGTTTGTGAATATATTATAGAAAATCTAGAGCTGGTTTAAATTGAACGCCCCACGCTTTTATTTTTAGTCATAAAATTTTGTATCAAATTTAAATTCTCAGAAAAAAATTATTTTCTCCTTTTTAGTGCACTGTTATCGGAAATAAAAGCGTGCTTTTTTAAAAAAGTTTTTTTTATACTATTTTTTTCTTCTTCGATACTTGTATTTGATAAACTTTTATTTCAATCCTTGCCTTATTTTCTATAAAATCTTATGTACAGCTTTACCACAACCAAACGACGTACCCGTTAATCCGTGCTTCCCATCACAATGTGGTTTGAATTCGCAATGTAAGCAAGGTCCTAATGGTCAAGCAATATGCTCATGCCTTCCCAACATGATAGGATCTCCTCCCTCTTGTAGACCAGAGTGTACAACAAACTCTGAATGTGGAGAAAACGAAGCTTGTATCAATCAGAAATGTCAAAATCCATGTCTCAACGCTTGTTCTTATAATAGCGAATGTAGAGTACAGAATCATATCGCAACTTGCATATGCTCCGAAGGTTTTACAGGCAATGCTTTTGAATCTTGCAATAGAATAATCGAAGACTTACCTAAAGATCCGTGTAATCCAAGTCCATGCGGAAGAAATGCTGTTTGCAATAATGGAAATTGCTACTGTAATGATGATTATACTGGAGATCCTTACGTCCAATGTAGACCTGAGTGTACTTTGAGTGCTGAATGTCCTTCAAATAAGGCATGTGTTAGAAACCATTGTGTTGATCCTTGCATAAATAATATTTGCGCTCCAAATGCAATTTGCACTGTTCATAATCATGTTCCAAACTGTAACTGTCCAGATAATATGATTGGTAAATACTTTTGGTTAGTGAGTTTAAATCAATGAGTTATTTTTAAAAAAAATCTTTTGTTTCCAAAAAAGGTGATCCATTCACTCAATGTCGTGTTCAAGATAGGCCTGTTCCTCAAAATCCATGTTACCCTTCAAAATGTGGTCAAAATTCGCAATGCAAGGAAGGACCAAATGGTCAACCAATTTGCTCATGTTTACAAAATATGATTGGTTCTCCTCCATTATGTCGCCCAGAGTGTGTGATTAGCCCAGAATGTGAATTGTCCAAAGCATGTAAAAACAATAAATGCGTAGATCCTTGTGGTCCAGGAGTTTGTGGAATCAATGCACGTTGTCAAGTCAAATCACATTCTCCAATATGTACCTGTTTACCAGGATATAATGGAGATCCATTTATTAAATGTGAAATTATACGAGATGATGAACCATCTATTCCAAAAGCACCATGTTCTCCAAATCCATGTGGCCCTAATAGTATTTGCAGGCAAATTTCAGATTTACCTGCTTGTTCATGTTTAGAAGGTTATCTTGGTGGTAAGAGTTTTTTGTTTTGTTTTTTCGATTGGATCTCATCTTAAATTTTTTTCATTATTATGACTTACTTTTTATCACAGTACCACCAAACTGCCGTCCCGAATGTCTAGTTAACTCCGATTGTCCAAATTTGCTTGCATGTATGAACAAAAAATGTGGCGATCCATGCATCAATGCATGTGGATTAAACGCTAAGTAAATTAATAAGCTTCTGTTGTAAATTTTGTATTCACATTTTACTTTCACAATTTATAGATGTTCTGTTGTTAATCATAATCCTGTTTGTACATGTTTTGATGGATACCAAGGCGATCCATTCTATAGTTGCGAGAAAACTTTAGGTATGTCTTTCAGTTTTCTAAACAAATTTACATTTATGCAATATTTGATAACAGCTTTGATGTGATGATTATTAACATTTATATTTCTTGCTTTATGTATTGCGTATAATAAATTAGAAGTTTACAATGAAAATGTTACTCCATGTCATCCTAATCCTTGTGGCTACAATGCTGATTGTACTGAAAGGAACGGAGTAGGTTCTTGTATTTGCAAGGATAATTTCTTCGGTGATCCATACGAATCTTGTCGTCCTGAATGTGTTCTCAATGCAGATTGTCCTTCTCATTTAGCATGTGTAAACTCTAAATGCAAAGACACTTGCGCTGGAAGTTGTGGCGTTTATAGTGAATGTCGTGTTGTTAATCATGTTGCAAATTGTATTTGCATTACTGGTTACACTGGAAACCCATATTCGAATTGTTACCTTATTCAGGAAGAACGTAAGAATACTTTTTCTCATTCTTTTGCTTCATGCGAACTAACAATCCTGCTTGATCAAGACAGCGATTCTCTTAAAAATTGTGTACATTTAAAATCTAAATAAATTATATTTTTTCACGAGCAGCCACAACATCAGTGTCTCAAAATCCATGTAATCCTTCACCTTGTGGGCCCAACTCTCAATGCAAACAAGGTTCAAATGGACAGCCAATTTGTTCATGTCTTCCTACAATGACTGGCTCACCCCCTTCATGTCGTCCTGAATGTGTAAGCAGTTCTGAATGTGAACTCTCAAAAGCTTGTAAAAACAATCGTTGTGTCGATCCTTGTTCTGATGCAAATTGTGGTCTTAATACGAATTGTCGAGTCATATCTCATGCTCCTATTTGTAGTTGCAAAGATAAATATCAAGGCGATCCATTTGTTAGATGTTACAAAGAAGAACGTAAGAGAGTTTTTTTATTACACGCTTTTATTTAAGGGCAAATCCACGAAAGAATTTTTCTACAAAAAACAACACCTTTTGCAAATTTCTCAAAAACGGCTTGATTAACTTTGTGCTTTGAAACTCAATATGATAGAAAAACTTAATTTTAATATTTTTTTTCAATAATTCAGCTTTTCTTTATTGCAAAACACAAATGAATCCAAAACTATTTGAAAGAGAAAAATTCGTTAAAATTAGTCTCCAAACAAAATAAATTTAACATTTTAAGCCTTAAATTAGATCATTAGCCATCTTAGATCTAAAATATGTAAATTAGCACTGTTTTTGATAGGTAAAATAATTCAGGAAGTAAATTAAACTTAATCATTCTTTGGTTTTTAACGGGTTTTTTGAATTTATCAAGTTGAGAAGAATTCTTAGTCGATTTTCGCAGTACCGTTTATTCATGGATTTGCCCTTAAAACTCACTCTGTTTATTTGCGTCAAATCTTGCAATCGATTTTTCAACCACATCTACTGCTCCAATCGAACTCAAATTTTTAATGTACTCGTATTCCCGGTGACAATACATTATTTTAACACTTTGGAACCACAAAATTGCTTAATTATTGTACAATTTAAGCAAAACTTTTTTATATGGGAAAAAATCCAATGTCAATGACATAAAATTTTAATTTGTTCAAAATATTATACTTGAAATGCTCAAAAGTCATTTTTATAATTCATTATAGTTTAATTAATATTACTAATTATTAAATATACCATAAATTTGAGCAGCTAAAGATATTCGGGTAAAACAAAAAAATTGACAAGTAATTTTTTCATGAATATTCGTAAGTGAAAATTTGAATTTTCAAAAAACCGTTAAGCAAAAGTCCTTTACGAATTAATGCAAAATAACTATAAATATGAGATATGCATTTAGCACACATAGTTTGAGCATATATTTATGCTGTTTTTAATGTTCTACATTATATCATAACACTTCACCAACATTTAATTAAATTGACTTTTCTATTTATTAACGGATTGACGTATTTTTGCATATCATATAAATGACAGCCATTGAATTTAAATTTGAAAAATCCGTTATAAATACGTTACATATAGATGTGAATTGCATCTTTATGTTAAGAATATACATGTTATGTAGTAGGAATGGAACGGATAAACACAAAATCTTTAATTGAAGTTAGGAAATTTTTAAAAGAGTTTCATGTCTTTTCAGTCATGACTTAAATAATTTAAAACGAATGAAAATTTTTGACAGTCTTTACTAATTGCCTATTAAAAACTGGTAATTTATAAACAGTTGAACGAAACGGAGTGAAACGAAGTGGAGTCTAAAACTTCCTGTAATCTAAAAACTGTAACCTTCTTATTAAGTTTGATAAAGTCAGTGTTGTAATAAAACAAAAACTCCAAATTTTCGAAAGTTGAATCGATTTATAGATTTGATAAGACTAAAAGGTAGAAAATAAAATAGTATAAAAAAACTTTTTTAAAATAGCACGCTTTTATTTCTGATTAAAGTGCACTAAAAAGGAGAAAATAATTTTTTTCTGAGAACTTAAATTTGATAAAAAATTTTATGACTAAAAATAAAAGCGTGGGGCGCTTTTGCATATATCCCAAAATCTTGAATTTGTGACAGTTAAAAATAATCCATATATGTTTACACAAGCATAAGGTTTGTGAATATATTATAGAAAATCGAAATTAAATTGAACGCCCTAAGCTTTTATTTTTAGTCATAAAATTTTGTATCAAATTTAAATTCTCAGAAAAAAATTTTTTTCTCCTTTTTAGTGCACTGTTATCGGAAATAAAAGCGTGCTTTTTTAAAAAAGTTTTTTTTAAACTATTTTTTTCTTCTTCGATACTTGTATTTGATAAACTTTTATTTCAATCCTTGCCTTATTTTCTATAAAATCTTATGTACAGCTTTACCACAACCAAACGACGTACCCGTTAATCCGTGCTTCCCATCACAATGTGGTTTGAATTCGCAATGTAAGCAAGGTCCTAATGGTCAAGCAATATGCTCATGCCTTCCCAACATGATAGGATCTCCTCCCTCTTGTAGACCAGAGTGTACAACAAACTCTGAATGTGGAGAAAACGAAGCTTGTATCAATCAGAAATGTCAAAATCCATGTCTCAACGCTTGTTCTTATAATAGCGAATGTAGAGTACAGAATCATATCGCAACTTGCATATGCTCCGAAGGTTTTACAGGCAATGCTTTTGAATCTTGCAATAGAATAATCGAAGACTTACCTAAAGATCCGTGTAATCCAAGTCCATGCGGAAGAAATGCTGTTTGCAATAATGGAAATTGCTACTGTAATGATGATTATACTGGAGATCCTTACGTCCAATGTAGACCTGAGTGTACTTTGAGTGCTGAATGTCCTTCAAATAAGGCATGTGTTAGAAACCATTGTGTTGATCCTTGCATAAATAATATTTGCGCTCCAAATGCAATTTGCACTGTTCATAATCATGTTCCAAACTGTAACTGTCCAGATAATATGATTGGTAAATACTTTTGGTTTATGAGTTTAAATCAATGAGTTATTTTTAAAAAAAAATCTTTTGTTTCCAAAAAAGGTGATCCATTCACTCAATGTCGTGTTCAAGATAGGCCTGTTCCTCAAAATCCATGTTACCCTTCAAAATGTGGTCAAAATTCGCAATGCAAGGAAGGACCAAATGGTCAACCAATTTGCTCATGTTTACAAAATATGATTGGTTCTCCTCCATTATGTCGCCCAGAGTGTGTGATTAGCCCAGAATGTGAATTGTCCAAAGCATGTAAAAACAATAAATGCGTAGATCCTTGTGGTCCAGGAGTTTGTGGAATCAATGCACGTTGTCAAGTCAAATCACATTCTCCAATATGTACCTGTTTACCAGGATATAATGGAGATCCATTTATTAAATGTGAAATTATACGAGATGATGAACCAAATATTCCAAAAGCACCATGTTCTCCAAATCCATGTGGCCCTAATAGTATTTGCAGGCAAATCTCAGATTCTCCTGCTTGTTCATGTTTAGAAGGTTATCTTGGTGGTAAGAGTTTTTTGTTTTGTTTTTTCGATTGGATCTCATCTTAAATTTTTTTCATTATTATGACTTACTTTTTATCTCAGTACCACCAAACTGCCGTCCCGAATGTCTAGTTAACTCCGATTGTCCAAATTTGCTTGCATGTATGAACAAAAAATGTGGCGATCCATGCATCAATGCATGTGGATTAAACGCTAAGTAAATTAATGAGCTTCTGTTTTAAATTTTGTATTCACATTTCACTTTCACAATTTATAGATGTTCTGTTGTTAATCATAATCCTGTTTGTACATGTTTTGATGGATACCAAGGCGATCCATTCTATAGTTGCGAGAAAACTTTAGGTATGTCTTTCAGTTTTCTAAACAAATTTACATTTATGCAATATTTGATAACAGCTTTGATGTGATGATTATTAACATTTATATTTCTTGCTTTATGTATTGCGTATAATAAATTAGAAGTTTACAATGAAAATGTTACTCCATGTCATCCTAATCCTTGTGGCTACAATGCTGATTGTACTGAAAGGAACGGAGTAGGTTCTTGTATTTGCAAGGATAATTTCTTCGGTGATCCATACGAATCTTGTCGTCCTGAATGTGTTCTCAATGCAGATTGTCCTTCTCATTTAGCATGTGTAAACTCTAAATGCAAAGACACTTGCGCTGGAAGTTGTGGCGTTTATAGTGAATGTCGTGTTGTTAATCATGTTGCAAATTGTATTTGCATTACTGGTTACACTGGAAACCCATATTCGAATTGTTACCTTATTCAGGAAGAACGTAAGAATACTTTTTCTCATTCTTTTGCTTCATGCGAACTAACAATCCTGCTTGATCAAGACAGCGATTCTCTTAAAAATTGTGTACATTTAAAATCTAAATAAATTATATTTTTTCACGAGCAGCCACAACATCAGTGTCTCAAAATCCATGTAATCCTTCACCTTGTGGGCCCAACTCTCAATGCAAACAAGGTTCAAATGGACAGCCAATTTGTTCATGTCTTCCTACAATGACTGGCTCACCCCCTTCATGTCGTCCTGAATGTGTCAGCAGTTCTGAATGTGAACTCTCAAAAGCTTGTAAAAACAATCGTTGTGTCGATCCTTGTTCTGATGCAAATTGTGGTCTTAATACGAATTGTCGAGTCATATCTCATGCTCCTATTTGTAGTTGCAAAGATAAATATCAAGGCGATCCATTTGTTAGATGTTACAAAGAAGAACGTAAGAGAGTTTTTTTATTACACGCTTTTATTTAAGGGCAAATCCACGAAAGAATTTTTCTACAAAAAACAACACCTTTTGCAAATTTCTCAAAAACGGCTTGATTAACTTTGTGCTTTGAAACTCAATATGATAGAAAAACTTAATTTTAATATTTTTTTCAATAATTCAGCTTTTCTTTATCGCAAAACACAAATGAATCCAAAACGATTTGAAAGAGAAAAATTCGTTAAAATTAGTCTCCAAACAAAATAAATTTAACATTTTAAGCCTTAAATTAGATTATTAGCCATCTTAGATCTAAAATATGTAAATTAGCACTGTTTTTGATAGGTAAAATAATTCAGGAAGTAAATTAAACTTAATCATTCTTTGGTTTTTCACGGGTTTTTTGAATTTATCAAGTTGAGAAGAATTCTTAGTCGATTTTCGCAGTACCGTTTATTCATGGATTTGCCCTTAAAACTCACTCTGTTTATTTGCGTCAAATCTTGTAATCGATTTTTCAACCACATCTACTGCTCCAATCGAACTCAAATTTTTAATGTACTCGTATTCCCGGTGACAATACATTATTTTAACACTTTGGAACCACAAAATTGCTTAATTATTGTACAATTTAAGCAAAACTTTTTTATATGGGAAAAAATCCAATGTCAATGACATAAAATTTTAATTTGTTCAAAATATTATACTTGAAATGCTCAAAAGTCATTTATATAATTCATTATAGTTTAATTAATATTACTAATTATTAAATATACTATAAATTTGAGCAGCTAAAGATATTCTGGTAAAACAAAAAAATTGACAAGTAATTTTTTCATGAATATTCGTAAGTGAAAATTTGAATTTTTAAAAAAACCGTTAAGCAAAAGTCCTTTACGAATTAATGCAAAATAACTATAAATATGAGATATGCATTTAGCACACATAGTTTGAGCATATATTTATGCTGTTTTTAATGTTCTACATTATATCATAACACTTCACCAACATTTAATTAAATTGACTTTTCTATTTATTAACGGATTGACGTATTTTTGCATATCATATAAATGACAGCCATTGAATTTAAATTTGAAAAATCCGTTATAAATACGTTACATATAGATGTGAATTGCATCTTTATGTTAAGAATATACATGTTATGTAGTAGGAATGGAACGGATAAACACAAAATCTTTAATTGAAGTTAGGAAATTTTTAAAAGAGTTTCATTTCTTTTCAGTCATGACTTAAATAATTTAAAACGAATAAAAATTTTTGACAGTCTTTACTAATTGCCTATTAAAAACTGGTAATTTATAAACAGTTGAACGAAACGGAGTGAAACGAAGTGGAGTCTAAAACTTCCTGTAATCTAAAAACTGTAACCTTCTTATTAAGTTTGATAAAGTCAGTGTTGTAATAAAACAAAAACTCCAAATTTTCGAAAGTTGAATCGATTTATAGATTTGATAAGACTAAAAGGTAGAAAATAAAATAGTATAAAAAAACTTTTTTAAAATAGCACGCTTTTATTTCTGATTACAGTGCACTAAAAAGGAGAAAATAATTTTTTTCTGAGAACTTAAATTTGATAAAATATTTTATGACTAAAAATAAAAGCGTGGGGCGCTTTTGCATATATCCCAAAATCTTGAATTTGTGACAGTTAAAAATAATCCATATATGTTTACACAAGCATAAGGTTTGTGAATATATTATAGAAAATCGAAATTAAATTGAACGCCCTAAGCTTTTATTTTTAGTCATAAAATTTTGTATCAAATTTAAATTCTCAGAAAAAAATTTTTTTCTCCTTTTTAGTGCACTGTTATCGGAAATAAAAGCGTGCTTTTTTAAAAAAGTTTTTTTTATACTATTTTTTTTCTTCTTCGATACTTGTATTTGATAAACTTTTATTTCAATCCTTGCCTTATTTTCTATAAAATCTTATGTACAGCTTTACCACAACCAAACGACGTACCCGTTAATCCGTGCTTCCCATCACAATGTGGTTTGAATTCGCAATGTAAGCAAGGTCCTAATGGTCAAGCAATATGCTCATGCCTTCCCAACATGATAGGATCTCCTCCCTCTTGTAGACCAGAGTGTACAACAAACTCTGAATGTGGAGAAAATGAAGCTTGTATCAATCAGAAATGTCAAAATCCATGTCTCAACGCTTGTTCTTATAATAGCGAATGTAGAGTACAGAATCATATCGCAACTTGCATATGTTCCGAAGGTTTTACTGGCAATGCTTTTGAATCTTGCAATAGAATAATCGAAGACTTACCTAAAGATCCGTGTAATCCAAGTCCATGCGGAAGAAATGCTGTTTGCAATAATGGAAATTGCTACTGTAATGATGATTATATTGGTGATCCTTACGTCCAATGTAGACCTGAGTGTACTTTGAGTGCTGAATGCCCTTCAAATAAGGCATGTGTTAGAAACCATTGTGTTGATCCTTGCATAAATAATATTTGCGCTCCAAATGCAATTTGCACTGTTCATAATCATGTTCCAAACTGTAACTGTCCAGATAATATGATTGGTAAATACTTTTGGTTAATGAGTTTAAATCAATGAGTTATTTTTAAAAAAAATCTTTTGTTTCCAAAAAAGGTGATCCATTCACTCAATGTCGTGTTCAAGATAGGCCTGTTCCTCAAAATCCATGTTACCCTTCAAAATGTGGTCAAAATTCACAATGCAAGGAAGGACCAAATGGTCAACCAATTTGCTCATGTTTACAAAATATGATTGGTTCTCCTCCATTATGTCGCCCAGAGTGTGTGATTAGCCCAGAATGTGAATTGTCCAAAGCATGTAAAAACAATAAATGCGTAGATCCTTGTGGTCCAGGAGTTTGTGGAATCAATGCACGTTGTCAAGTCAAATCACATTCTCCAATATGTACCTGTTTACCAGGATATAATGGAGATCCATTTATTAAATGTGAAATTATACGAGATGATGAACCAACTATTCCAAAAGCACCATGTTCTCCAAATCCCTGTGGCCCTAATAGTATTTGCAGGCAAATCTCAGATTCTCCTGCTTGTTCATGTTTAGAAGGTTATCTTGGTGGTAAGAGTTTTTTGTTTTGTTTTTTCGATTGGATCTCATCTTAAATTTTTTTCATTATTATGACTTACTTTTTATCTCAGTACCACCAAACTGCCGTCCCGAATGTCTAGTTAACTCCGATTGTCCAAATTTGCTTGCATGTATGAACAAAAAATGTGGCGATCCATGCATCAATGCATGTGGATTAAACGCTAAGTAAATTAATGAGCTTCTGTTGTAAATTTTGTATTCACATTTCACTTTCACAATTTATAGATGTTCTGTTGTTAATCATAATCCTGTTTGTACATGTTTTGATGGATACCAAGGCGATCCATTCTATAGTTGCGAGAAAACTTTAGGTATGTCTTTCAGTTTTCTAAACAAATTTACATTTATGCAATATTTGATAACAGCTTTGATGTGATGATTATTAACATTTATATTTCTTGCTTTATGTATTGCGTATAATAAATTAGAAGTTTACAATGAAAATGTTACTCCATGTCATCCTAATCCTTGTGGCTACAATGCTGATTGTACTGAAAGGAACGGAGTAGGTTCTTGTATTTGCAAGGATAATTTCTTCGGTGATCCATACGAATCTTGTCGTCCTGAATGTGTTCTCAATGCAGATTGTCCTTCTCATTTAGCATGTGTAAACTCTAAATGCAAAGACACTTGCGCTGGAAGTTGTGGCGTTTATAGTGAATGTCGTGTTGTTAATCATGTTGCAAATTGTATTTGCATTACTGGTTACACTGGAAACCCATATTCGAATTGTTACCTTATTCAGGAAGAACGTAAGAATACTTTTTCTCATTCTTTTGCTTCATGCGAACTAACAATCCTGCTTGATCAAGACAGCGATTCTCTTAAAAATTGTGTACATTTAAAATCTAAATAAATTATATTTTTTCACGAGCAGCCACAACATCAGTGTCTCAAAATCCATGTAATCCTTCACCTTGTGGGCCCAACTCTCAATGCAAACAAGGTTCAAATGGACAGCCAATTTGTTCATGTCTTCCTACAATGACTGGCTCACCCCCTTCATGTCGTCCTGAATGTGTAAGCAGTTCTGAATGTGAACTCTCAAAAGCTTGTAAAAACAATCGTTGTGTCGATCCTTGTTCTGATGCAAATTGTGGTCTTAATACGAATTGTCGAGTCATATCTCATGCTCCTATTTGTAGTTGCAAAGATAAATATCAAGGCGATCCATTTGTTAGATGTTACAAAGAAGAACGTAAGAGAGTTTTTTTATTACACGCTTTTATTTAAGGGCAAATCCACGAAAGAATTTTTCTACAAAAAACAACATCTTTTGCAAATTTCTCAAAAACGGCTTGATTAACTTTGTGCTTTGAAACTCAATATGATAGAAAAACTTAATTTTAATATTTTTTTTCAATAATTCAGCTTTTCTTTATTGCAAAACACAAATGAATCCAAAACTATTTGAAAGAGAAAAATTCGTTAAAATTAGTCTCCAAACAAAATAAATTTAACATTTTAAGCCTTAAATTAGATCATTAGCCATCTTAGATCTAAAATATGTAAATTAGCACTGTTTTTGATAGGTAAAATAATTCAGGAAGTAAATTAAACTTAATCATTCTTTGGTTTTTAACGGGTTTTTTGAATTTATCAAGTTGAGAAGAATTCTTAGTCGATTTTCGCAGTACCGTTTATTCATGGATTTGCCCTTAAAACTCACTCTGTTTATTTGCGTCAAATCTTGTAATCGATTTTTCAACCACATCTACTGCTCCAATCGAACTCAAATTTTTAATGTACTCGTATTCCCGGTGACAATACATTATTTTAACACTTTGGAACCACAAAATTGCTTAATTATTGTACAATTTAAGCAAAACTTTTTTATATGGGAAAAAATCCAATGTCAATGACATAAAATTTTAATTTGTTCAAGATATTATACTTGAAATGCTCAAAAGTCATTTTTATAATTCATTATAGTTTAATTAATATTACTAATTATTAAATATACCATAAATTTGAGCAGCTAAAGATATTCGGGTAAAACAAAAAAATTGACAAGTAATTTTTTCATGAATATTCGTAAGTGAAAATTTGAATTTTCAAAAAACCGTTAAGCAAAAGTCCTTTACGAATTAATGCAAAATAACTATAAATATGAGATATGCATTTAGCACACATAGTTTGAGCATATATTTATGCTGTTTTTAATGTTCTACATTATATCATAACACTTCACCAACATTTAATTAAATTGACTTTTCTATTTATTAACGGATTGACGTATTTTTGCATATCATATAAATGACAGCCATTGAATTTAAATTTGAAAAATCCGTTATAAATACGTTACATATAGATGTGAATTGCATCTTTATGTTAAGAATATACATGTTATGTAGTAGGAATGGAACGGATAAACACAAAATCTTTAATTGAAGTTAGGAAATTTTTAAAAGAGTTTCATGTCTTTTCAGTCATGACTTAAATAATTTAAAACGAATGAAAATTTTTGACAGTCTTTACTAATTGCCTATTAAAAACTGGTAATTTATAAACATTTGAACGAAACGGAGTGAAACGAAGTGGAGTCTAAAACTTCCTGTAATCTAAAAACTGTAACCTTCTTATTAAGTTTGATAAAGTCAGTGTTGTAATAAAACAAAAACTCCAAATTTTCGAAAGTTGAATCGATTTATAGATTTGATAAGACTAAAAGGTAGAAAATAAAATAGTATAAAAAAACTTTTTTAAAATAGCACGCTTTTATTTCTGATTAAAGTGCACTAAAAAGGAGAAAATAATTTTTTTCTGAGACTTTAAATTTGATAAAAAATTTTATGATTAAAAATAAAAGCGTGGGCGCTTTTGCATATATCCCAAAATCTTGAATTTGTGACAGTTAAAAATAATCCATATATGTTTACACAAGCATAAGGTTTGTGAATATATTATAGAAAATCGAAATTAAATTGAACGCCCTAAGCTTTTATTTTTAGTCATAAAATTTTGTATCAAATTTAAATTCTCAGAAAAAAATTTTTTTCTCCTTTTTAGTGCACTGTTATCGGAAATAAAAGCGTGCTTTTTTAAAAAAGTTTTTTTTATACTATTTTTTTTCTTCTTCGATACTTGTATTTGATAAACTTTTATTTCAATCCTTGCCTTATTTTCTATAAAATCTTATGTACAGCTTTACCACAACCAAACGACGTACCCGTTAATCCGTGCTTCCCATCACAATGTGGTTTGAATTCGCAATGTAAGCAAGGTCCTAATGGTCAAGCAATATGCTCATGCCTTCCCAACATGATAGGATCTCCTCCCTCTTGTAGACCAGAGTGTACAACAAACTCTGAATGTGGAGAAAACGAAGCTTGTATCAATCAGAAATGTCAAAATCCATGTCTCAACGCTTGTTCTTATAATAGCGAATGTAGAGTACAGAATCATATCGCAACTTGCATATGTTCCGAAGGTTTTACTGGTAATGCTTTTGAATCTTGCAATAGAATAATCGAAGACTTACCTAAAGATCCATGTAATCCAAGTCCATGCGGAAGAAATGCTGTTTGCAATAATGGAAATTGCTACTGTAATGATGATTATATTGGAGATGCTTACGTCCAATGTAGACCTGAGTGTACTTTGAGTGCTGAATGTCCATCAAATAAGGCATGTGTTAGAAACCATTGTGTTGATCCTTGCATAAATAATATTTGCGCTCCAAATGCAATTTGCACTGTTCATAATCATGTTCCAAACTGTAACTGTCCAGATAATATGATTGGTAAATACTTTTGGTTTATGAGTTTAAATCAATGAGTTATTTTTAAAAAAAAATCTTTTGTTTCCAAAAAAGGTGATCCATTCACTCAATGTCGTGTTCAAGATAGGCCTGTTCCTCAAAATCCATGTTACCCTTCAAAATGTGGTCAAAATTCGCAATGCAAGGAAGGACCAAATGGTCAACCAATTTGCTCATGTTTACAAAATATGATTGGTTCTCCTCCATTATGTCGCCCAGAGTGTGTGATTAGCCCAGAATGTGAATTGTCCAAAGCATGTAAAAACAATAAATGCGTAGATCCTTGTGGTCCAGGAGTTTGTGGAATCAATGCACGTTGTCAAGTCAAATCACATTCTCCAATATGTACCTGTTTACCAGGATATAATGGAGATCCATTTATTAAATGTGAAATTATACGAGATGATGAACCAAATATTCCAAAAGCACCATGTTCTCCAAATCCATGTGGCCCTAATAGTATTTGCAGGCAAATCTCAGATTCTCCTGCTTGTTCATGTTTAGAAGGTTATCTTGGTGGTAAGAGTTTTTTGTTTTGTTTTTTCGATTGGATCTCATCTTAAATTTTTTTCATTATTATGACTTACTTTTTATCTCAGTACCACCAAACTGCCGTCCCGAATGTCTAGTTAACTCCGATTGTCCAAATTTGCTTGCATGTATGAACAAAAAATGTGGCGATCCATGCATCAATGCATGTGGATTAAACGCTAAGTAAATTAATGAGCTTCTGTTGTAAATTTTGTATTCACATTTCACTTTCACAATTTATAGATGTTCTGTTGTTAATCATAATCCTGTTTGTACATGTTTTGATGGATACCAAGGCGATCCATTCTATAGTTGCGAGAAAACTTTAGGTATGTCTTTCAGTTTTCTAAACAAATTTACATTTATGCAATATTTGATAACAGCTTTGATGTGATGATTATAAACATTTATATTTCTTGCTTTATGTATTGCGTATAATAAATTAGAAGTTTACAATGAAAATGTTACTCCATGTCATCCTAATCCTTGTGGCTACAATGCTGATTGTACTGAAAGGAACGGAGTAGGTTCTTGTATTTGCAAGGATAATTTCTTCGGTGATCCATACGAATCTTGTCGTCCTGAATGTGTTCTCAATGCAGATTGTCCTTCTCATTTAGCATGTGTAAACTCTAAATGCAAAGACACTTGCGCTGGAAGTTGTGGCGTTTATAGTGAATGTCGTGTTGTTAATCATGTTGCAAATTGTATTTGCATTACTGGTTACACTGGAAACCCATATTCGAATTGTTACCTTATTCAGGAAGAACGTAAGAATACTTTTTCTCATTCTTTTGCTTCATGCGAACTAACAATCCTGCTTGATCAAGACAGCGATTCTCTTAAAAATTGTGTACATTTAAAATCTAAATAAATTATATTTTTTCACGAGCAGCCACAACATCAGTGTCTCAAAATCCATGTAATCCTTCACCTTGTGGGCCCAACTCTCAATGCAAACAAGGTTCAAATGGACAGCCAATTTGTTCATGTCTTCCTACAATGACTGGCTCACCCCCTTCATGTCGTCCTGAATGTGTCAGCAGTTCTGAATGTGAACTCTCAAAAGCTTGTAAAAACAATCGTTGTGTCGATCCTTGTTCTGATGCAAATTGTGGTCTTAATACGAATTGTCGAGTCATATCTCATGCTCCTATTTGTAGTTGCAAAGATAAATATCAAGGCGATCCATTTGTTAGATGTTACAAAGAAGAACGTAAGAGAGTTTTTTTATTACACGCTTTTATTTAAGGGCAAATCCACGAAAGAATTTTTCTACAAAAAACAACACCTTTTGCAAATTTCTCAAAAACGGCTTGATTAACTTTGTGCTTTGAAACTCAATATGATAGAAAAACTTAATTTTAATATTTTTTTCAATAATTCAGCTTTTCTTTATCGCAAAACACAAATGAATCCAAAACGATTTGAAAGAGAAAAATTCGTTAAAATTAGTCTCCAAACAAAATAAATTTAACATTTTAAGCCTTAAATTAGATTATTAGCCATCTTAGATCTAAAATATGTAAATTAGCACTGTTTTTGATAGGTAAAATAATTCAGGAAGTAAATTAAACTTAATCATTCTTTGGTTTTTCACGGGTTTTTTGAATTTATCAAGTTGAGAAGAATTCTTAGTCGATTTTCGCAGTACCGTTTATTCATGGATTTGCCCTTAAAACTCACTCTGTTTATTTGCGTCAAATCTTGTAATCGATTTTTCAACCACATCTACTGCTCCAATCGAACTCAAATTTTTAATGTACTCGTATTCCCGGTGACAATACATTATTTTAACACTTTGGAACCACAAAATTGCTTAATTATTGTACAATTTAAGCAAAACTTTTTTATATGGGAAAAAATCCAATGTCAATGACATAAAATTTTAATTTGTTCAAAATATTATACTTGAAATGCTCAAAAGTCATTTATATAATTCATTATAGTTTAATTAATATTACTAATTATTAAATATACTATAAATTTGAGCAGCTAAAGATATTCTGGTAAAACAAAAAAATTGACAAGTAATTTTTTCATGAATATTCGTAAGTGAAAATTTGAATTTTCAAAAAAACCGTTAAGCAAAAGTCCTTTACGAATTAATGCAAAATAACTATAAATATGAGATATGCATTTAGCACACATAGTTTGAGCATATATTTATGCTGTTTTTAATGTTCTACATTATATCATAACACTTCACCAACATTTAATTAAATTGACTTTTCTATTTATTAACGGATTGACGTATTTTTGCATATCATATAAATGACAGCCATTGAATTTAAATTTGAAAAATCCGTTATAAATACGTTACATATAGATGTGAATTGCATCTTTATGTTAAGAATATACATGTTATGTAGTAGGAATGGAACGGATAAACACAAAATCTTTAATTGAAGTTAGGAAATTTTTAAAAGAGTTTCATGTCTTTTCAGTCATGACTTAAATAATTTAAAACGAATGAAAATTTTTGACAGTCTTTACTAATTGCCTATTAAAAACTGGTAATTTATAAACAGTTGAACGAAACGGAGTGAAACGAAGTGGAGTCTAAAACTTCCTGTAATCTAAAAACTGTAACCTTCTTATTAAGTTTGATAAAGTCAGTGTTGTAATAAAACAAAAACTCCAAATTTTCGAAAGTTGAATCGATTTATAGATTTGATAAGACTAAAAGGTAGAAAATAAAATAGTATAAAAAAACTTTTTTAAAATAGCACGCTTTTATTTCTGATTACAGTGCACTAAAAAGGAGAAAATAATTTTTTTCTGAGAACTTAAATTTGATAAAAAATTTTATGACTAAAAATAAAAGCGTTGGGCGCTTTTGCATATATCCCAAAATCTTGAATTTGTGACAGTTAAAAATAATCCATATATGTTTACACAAGCATAAGGTTTGTGAATATATTATAGAAAATCTAGAGCTGGTTTAAATTGAACGCCCCACGCTTTTATTTTTAGTCATAAAATTTTGTATCAAATTTAAATTCTCAGAAAAAAATTATTTTCTCCTTTTTAGTGCACTGTTATCGGAAATAAAAGCGTGCTTTTTTAAAAAAGTTTTTTTTATACTATTTTTTTTCTTCTTCGATACTTGTATTTGATAAACTTTTATTTCAATCCTTGCCTTATTTTCTATAAAATCTTATGTACAGCTTTACCACAACCAAACGACGTACCCGTTAATCCGTGCTTCCCATCACAATGTGGTTTGAATTCGCAATGTAAGCAAGGTCCTAATGGTCAAGCAATATGCTCATGCCTTCCCAACATGATAGGATCTCCTCCCTCTTGTAGACCAGAGTGTACAACAAACTCTGAATGTGGAGAAAATGAAGCTTGTATCAATCAGAAATGTCAAAATCCATGTCTCAATGCTTGTTCTTATAATAGCGAATGTAGAGTACAGAATCATATCGCAACTTGCATATGTTCCGAAGGTTTTACAGGCAATGCTTTTGAATCTTGCAATAGAATAATCGAAGACTTACCTAAAGATCCGTGTAATCCAAGTCCATGCGGAAGAAATGCTGTTTGCAATAATGGAAATTGCTACTGTAATGATGATTATATTGGTGATCCTTACGTCCAATGTAGACCTGAGTGTACTTTGAGTGCTGAATGCCCTTCAAATAAGGCATGTGTTAGAAACCATTGTGTTGATCCTTGCATAAATAATATTTGCGCTCCAAATGCAATTTGCACTGTTCATAATCATGTTCCAAACTGTAACTGTCCAGATAATATGATTGGTAAATACTTTTGGTTAATGAGTTTAAATCAATGAGTTATTTTTAAAAAAAATCTTTTGTTTCCAAAAAAGGTGATCCATTCACTCAATGTCGTGTTCAAGATAGGCCTGTTCCTCAAAATCCATGTTACCCTTCAAAATGTGGTCAAAATTCACAATGCAAGGAAGGACCAAATGGTCAACCAATTTGCTCATGTTTACAAAATATGATTGGTTCTCCTCCATTATGTCGCCCAGAGTGTGTGATTAGCCCAGAATGTGAATTGTCCAAAGCATGTAAAAACAATAAATGCGTAGATCCTTGTGGTCCAGGAGTTTGTGGAATCAATGCACGTTGTCAAGTCAAATCACATTCTCCAATATGTACCTGTTTACCAGGATATAATGGAGATCCATTTATTAAATGTGAAATTATACGAGATGATGAACCAACTATTCCAAAAGCACCATGTTCTCCAAATCCCTGTGGCCCTAATAGTATTTGCAGGCAAATCTCAGATTCTCCTGCTTGTTCATGTTTAGAAGGTTATCTTGGTGGTAAGAGTTTTTTGTTTTGTTTTTTCGATTGGATCTCATCTTAAATTTTTTTCATTATTATGACTTACTTTTTATCTCAGTACCACCAAACTGCCGTCCCGAATGTCTAGTTAACTCCGATTGTCCAAATTTGCTTGCATGTATGAACAAAAAATGTGGCGATCCATGCATCAATGCATGTGGATTAAACGCTAAGTAAATTAATGAGCTTCTGTTGTAAATTTTGTATTCACATTTCACTTTCACAATTTATAGATGTTCTGTTGTTAATCATAATCCTGTTTGTACATGTTTTGATGGATACCAAGGCGATCCATTCTATAGTTGCGAGAAAACTTTAGGTATGTCTTTCAGTTTTCTAAACAAATTTACATTTATGCAATATTTGATAACAGCTTTGATGTGATGATTATTAACATTTATATTTCTTGCTTTATGTATTGCGTATAATAAATTAGAAGTTTACAATGAAAATGTTACTCCATGTCATCCTAATCCTTGTGGCTACAATGCTGATTGTACTGAAAGGAACGGAGTAGGTTCTTGTATTTGCAAGGATAATTTCTTCGGTGATCCATACGAATCTTGTCGTCCTGAATGTGTTCTCAATGCAGATTGTCCTTCTCATTTAGCATGTGTAAACTCTAAATGCAAAGACACTTGCGCTGGAAGTTGTGGCGTTTATAGTGAATGTCGTGTTGTTAATCATGTTGCAAATTGTATTTGCATTACTGGTTACACTGGAAACCCATATTCGAATTGTTACCTTATTCAGGAAGAACGTAAGAATACTTTTTCTCATTCTTTTGCTTCATGCGAACTAACAATCCTGCTTGATCAAGACAGCGATTCTCTTAAAAATTGTGTACATTTAAAATCTAAATAAATTATATTTTTTCACGAGCAGCCACAACATCAGTGTCTCAAAATCCATGTAATCCTTCACCTTGTGGGCCCAACTCTCAATGCAAACAAGGTTCAAATGGACAGCCAATTTGTTCATGTCTTCCTACAATGACTGGCTCACCCCCTTCATGTCGTCCTGAATGTGTCAGCAGTTCTGAATGTGAACTCTCAAAAGCTTGTAAAAACAATCGTTGTGTCGATCCTTGTTCTGATGCAAATTGTGGTCTTAATACGAATTGTCGAGTCATATCTCATGCTCCTATTTGTAGTTGCAAAGATAAATATCAAGGCGATCCATTTGTTAGATGTTACAAAGAAGAACGTAAGAGAGTTTTTTTATTACACGCTTTTATTTAAGGGCAAATCCACGAAAGAATTTTTCTACAAAAAACAACATCTTTTGCAAATTTCTCAAAAACGGCTTGATTAACTTTGTGCTTTGAAACTCAATATGATAGAAAAACTTAATTTTAATATTTTTTTCAATAATTCAGCTTTTCTTTATTGCAAAACACAAATGAATCCAAAACGATTTGAAAGAGAAAAATTCGTTAAAATTAGTCTCCAAACAAAATAAATTTAACATTTTAAGCCTTAAATTAGATTATTAGCCATCTTAGATCTAAAATATGTAAATTAGCACTGTTTTTGATAG